>JBAMBS010000281.1:2500-546812 GCA_037044455.1 Zygothrica quintamaculata | reverse complement strand
TATATATATATAAGAGTGCTTTGTTAGTTAGTTCAAATAAATATGTAACAGTGATTATACTTAAAAAGCCAAGCTCTAAATTCAGAATAGCAAAATTATAATTGTGCAAGTATTGAATAAACAGAAAAATGCTCAAAGAAATCCCGCGTGAGTGCAACCGCATTTTCAATCGAACCTGGAACAGAATATGCAATGGCGATTTTCCACAAGATGTTGTGGAAAAGTATACTGGCTATATGCTGAAAGATGATGATCCATATAGCATTTTCAGTTTAGAAAGAAAGACAACTGCATTTCTATTAGTGCTAAGTAGTGAGGATCTTAAAATGTGTAAATCTCTTGTTGTCAGTAATAGAACACAGTTGAAATGCATCCGAACACTGGGAGAACCACAGAATCTAATGTACCCTAATAATTATTTTAAATGCATTAACTATGCATTTCGCTTGACCGATGAATTGCTCGGCTTTTGCACCAAGAGAACACTACCTGATAATGAGTATACAGCAATAATCTATACTGATTTTGTAGAGCCCACCACTAATAACATTATTATGCATCACAATAACTGTCCATTCTTAAGTTATAATATATGGTTAATGTTATTATTGGTCATTATTGGGTTCATTCTCACTCTCCGTGCAAAATAGTAACAAGTTCTGTATAAGTATAAGTGGAATAAAGTGGAAAAAAGTGCAAATAAAAAAAATGACTGAAAAGTCTCAGAAAAAGCTAAACAATCAATAATTTTATTGAACTTGTGCCTAACCTCAATCTCTAAGATCTCTATACTAACTTCTTTAATACACATATATTTCAATCACAATCTCTTTCTCTGTTCTTTCTTTCTCATTATCACTCACCCCGGCATCATAAATTTAAAGAGTAGTCTTAGCATCCGTATGACTGTTTCAGATCAGTCTATGCTATAGTCACAAATCTCATCACCCTCATCAGAAGAGAAACGTGTCAAGAGGTTTGCGGCTGCGCCTCGGATCGTCTTTTATCTGACAGGATAGAAGGCAACAGAAGTGGCCCCTTGTCATATTTCCCCGTGTCAGTTACACATATGTGTATGAGTTGTGTGTATGACTTATGTCTGTGTATTTGTATGTGTATGTGTATGTATGTGTGCCCATTCATCTGTTTTGATATGTATGAATAATTGCTTTTTAACAGACGGAAAATTATCACATAATTATAGGAATTGCCATTAAATGGGCACGTGGCGGGTTTCTGTTTTTGTATTATAGACATTTATTTCATTCCTTAAGTAGTATATTATAAGTAGGGGTTATATATAAAGGAAAAGCTATGGCCAACTGTTATTTTATGTATGCAATACAAAAGTTAAGTCCCAGTTGATTCAAATATGCGCAACTCGGAAAAGTTCCTTGAATTTCAGCTTGACATTTGATTCGACTGAAATTCTCTCTCTTCGAGTGTACTACATCATTCCCATACAGCATATACATAGCACATAAATACCCTATATATAATATATATGTCTACTAACTGAGAAATAAAACTAAACTTGAATATTTATATTTCTTTTTGGATAGAATCTGCTGTGTAATATTGTATAGGGTATCTGACAGTCGAGAAAACTAGTCGAGGACATTCTTTGCATTTTATTTCCCTTATGTAAAGTTTTGCAACATGTAGCATGTAGCATGTAGCATGTCAACAAATGTCGTGCCTGAGTTAATTTCCTGTCCTTTTGCATCTCGCTCTGCAACTATTTTGCCGCTTCGCAACAACACAAAAAGGACAAAACGCATTTTTGCTTTGTGTTTGCTTTTTTTTTATTTTTGCAAATATTATTGCAATTTTGTAAATATTGTAACAAATAGAAAATAAAATGCCTTAAGACACTCCTCACAAATACATACACATACACATACACATAAACATACTCATCGTTTTTCTCTTTTCTCTTTATGCAAATTAGTTGCACATTCAACTGGCATTCCGAATGTTAATTTGCATTTTTTTTTTAGTATGCAGCTCCTTGCGTTCGCTGTCATTCTCGGTTGAGGAAGGATTCTTTTTATTTGCATTTTAACTTCTTTCCCATAGTGGTAGTACTTGTTAACCTTTTTCTATTAAGTGGAAAACGCAATTTGTGGGTGTACCTCTCTCTCTTTCTCTCTCTTATTCGCTCTCTATATGTGTGTTAATATCAACTTATTGCTTTGAATTTTAAACAGAAGAAAAAAATTCGTTTACATTCAAACGGCGTCCGGAATCCATTTTAAACTCAATTGATTCTAACACTTAACTATATATACATATATATATATATATAGATATATATGTGTATATATATGTATATTTATTTCGTAAGCTATAGTAATATCGTTAACAATTGGCTGTAAAATTTTTTGACAAAGTCACAAGCTAGACAGAAAGCTGTCTGCTCCAAAATTGTTAAAGAGAATCTTTATTGGTTTTTGCTGTACTAACTTGAAGTTATTTTGGTTATTGCGATAGATATATATATATGTTATAGTATATATATATTTAGACAAGTTGTAACATTTTAGTTAACAATTACGTTTTTTGATCTGTCTTTGTAACGCATTGAAATTGTCTTAAACTTTATTTACATATATTATTAATAAGATTTACTTCAACTAATTCAATTTGAAACTGCTCTAAATTAAATTGAAGTAAATCTATTTCTGCTTTTGTTTTTGTTGTTAGTTTCCTAGTTGTACCCAGTCCTTAAAAGGACTTCAATATTTTAGTTTGTAGTTGTATTTGTGTATGGCAATCTGTCTTTTTAATTGCGTTAAACACCGAGTCAGCCACAATCCTAATGTACTTTGGTGTTGGTGACGGCAATTTGCTGTGCTGTGGCTTACAAAAGTTTTCCTTCCCTTTCCGTTTGTTTGTTTTTCTCGTTTACTTTGACTTTAATTAAGTTTTCTCATACAAATTAACACATGCGGGTGATAGATATACGCATCACAGGTCTTTTCTTTCAATATATATATATATATATATATGTATGTAAATATGAATATATCCGTTCGTATGTGTGTGTGTATTTATTATAAATTTTTAATTAATGCATGCATCTAAATAAATAATTAAATTACTAATGTCATTTTGTCAGACAAGCAACATAATTTAAGATTTTTCATTGATAAGTAAATAATGTGTAACTAATTTATAAAGATTTAACTAATTTATTAATAAAATCTTATTTAAAAAATTACTTTTCGCTACGTTTTCCTTTAAACTAAAAGTTATTCTTTATGAAATAAATGTCGAATATCCTGCTTCTACTTATAAGGCTAATCATAATGATGCATAAAGTTGATAAAGATTTTTCCAACTTGAAAACTTTCTTATTAAAGTTAATTTTAAGTTGTCAAAGTCCTTTTGAATAATGATTTATCTTCATATAAAAATTTATTTATTTTTCATTTAATATTTTTTTAATTTTATTTTAATAAATATAAACATATATATATAATATTAGTCAGGTATAAATTTGTTTAAATTTTATGCTATAAATAATAATGAAATTTAGCTAATTTGTGTGTAATCTCAGGGGTGTCATTATCATTATCATAATCATTATTATTATAATCATTATCAGAGGGAGGGATATGGGTTCTTGGCATAGTTGGCAGCCACACAATAATTGGGCGTGCCAAAGAAGGAGCAGACTCCATTAGTTGTATTGGGATTTGTACCAAATCCTCCGTAGCAATTTGTATAGGTTTGACAGGAGCGCAGTTCGAGTGGTGCAAAGTTCAGGGCATAGGCGCCGGGTGGTGCAGTGTGGCTAAGATTGGTATATTTGTGCATATTGTTTGATATGGGCGCTGGCACTAATTGGGTTGCTGTCTCCAGCAGTGGACGACCAATGTTAACACTGCGTTCATTGCGTCGGAATTTGGCACGACGATTTTGAAACCAGACCTACAAATTGAATGACATGAGATGGAATATATATACATATATAAATTGATATATATATGTTGTATTAGTGTCAGCTAACCTGCACACGCGCCTCACTCAGATGCACCTTGGTGGCCAGTTCCTCTCTGACAAATGCATCGGGGTAATGGGTACGCTCGAAAACCTTCTCCAATGCCGTTAGTTGTGCCGAGCTAAAGGTAGTGCGATTACGTCGCGGTTTTCTGGAGTGTCCTGCATTCAGATTGTTAGGGTAATCACTGGCAGCACCTCCGACTCCACCAACGCCACCACCGCCTGTAATATAAGACATTTATGAAACCATTAAAGAAAAGTCTCTGCTGGCATTTGGTTTTAGTGCGATTCGTGGAAGAGCTGCAATTTTGATGGCAATATATGGAGTATTCCTTAGCCCTCGTAAATAATCGATAAGAGCCCGAACATCAATTAATTTGTCAGTTTAGGAATTTATGTTGGTTTAATGCCTTTGTGGCTGCAAACATAAAATTTTGCATTCTATTTGATCCTTTTGCTCTCCTAGTTATACCATTGTCATTCCGTAGGTCATAAACAAATGGCATAGGTAATAAAATATCTTTTCGACGACATCATCGTAGCAGCTGTTTACTTATTTTAGATGCTTATCTGACGACAAAGCAACAAAACAACACAACAACAACAACAACAAAACCAACAAACAAACAACAAAATTTACGATCTATTAATTAAACTGAAATTGTGACATTAAACGGCAATAAGCCAAGAGCAACTTTCACTAATTGATTCCTCCTCTGGCATTAGCCAAGTATTTTTGGCTATGATTTTCTCAGAAATATGCATTAAATTATATTTATACTTTAGTATACGACTGGAATACAATGTAAATATATATATATGATATATATATAAGATTTTCCTAAACTTTTATTGAGTATATTTAAATAGAATGCTAGCTATTTATTGAAAAAAGTATGAATAAAGTAAAAAGTATAATAAATTAATTATATTTTAAATTTTAAGTGTTAAACAATAGTATTTTATTTAAATAAATAAACAAATGTTAATTATTTCATTTAATATTATTTAATATAATTATTTGGAATAAAAATATGATGAGACATAAATTGATATGTTTATATTTTATTATTTTTTTTGGGAATAAAGCTAGACTGAACGAAAATTGATTTTAACTTATTCTTTAAATAAATTAACTTTTTGTTGCATATATAAATTAAATAAATATTTAATTTGATTATATATATAAGTACAGAAATATTATAAAAATTTAAAAAAATAAATTATTATATTATATTATTATATTTATTAAATGGAAAATGAAATATAAGAATCGGATTTGGTTTTTCGAAAGCAAAAATTAAAAAAATTAACTGATTCAAACATAAAATTATTAATATTAATATATAAATACATTTAATACTTATTTAATAGTAATATTATACAAGCCATATTATTGTATTATTTATTATTCAAATCCTTTTTATAACGTGTAAATATTCAGTTGCATTCGTAGGTAATAAGAATACTTGAAATCGTCAGACAATTCTTCGAGTTAAATCTAACTTTTGCGTGGAGTTCTATTGCTATTCAAAGGCATTCGACTGGAAGAAAAGTTTCACATATATATTTATATATATATATATATGTATGTAATATATAAAATATATATTTATATATAAATATATGCGGTGCTTAACACATAAATGATAAATTTGAATTGTAATGAGCTGAGAGTTTATGATATTATTATGTGCACGCATGCAAAAGGAATGACAACGCTAGGATATATTTGATATATATATATATATATATTTGATTTATGTAGGTGACTACATCTGTATAGATATATGTATATATGTGTGTGTGTGTGTGTGTCAGTGAAAATTCATGCATAACGTCTAGGTGCCATATGTGGGCGACATTCGCTCATTTATGCCGCCGCCAATTGCACATCCAACTGGCTGACAACGTCATCTTGGTGCACTTTTTGTGGTTGTGGCTGGGCGAATATTTTGTAGGAATATACTTGGAGTCGTGTATACCCTCCAGTACGGCACTTCAGTAGTCATCAGGTTGTCAACATTAAAGGGGCACCCACTGTTGCCATGCCATGCCGTCTACTGGCCTGGTTGTAGACGTTGTTGTTGTTGTTGTTGGTTGTTGGTTGTTTGTTGTGCTGGTTGTCACCGGCATAATTTGCTATGAAATATACGCGTCTCATTGTCATCACTGGCAATGGCAATGCTATCAGAAGTTTTCTCTCAATCGTAATAGTCAGGCGCAGAGTTTTTCCATTTCGGTAGTAGTATTTTCAACTACCACAACAAAAGCAGCAACAGCAACAGCAACAGCAACAAACAAAACAACAGCAACAACAACAACAACAACAACAACCACACGCAGAACACGAAGAAGAACAAGAGCAACAACAACAACAAAAACAACAACAACAACTGAGAGCCAACAGACAACACTTCAACATTGTCAACATGACAAAACGTAATCAAAGCTGACATGATATTCCCTCAGAGGCCGCATGCCTTTGAACAACCGAAGCATCGCCCAGCATCACCCAGTGCCTATATTTTCCAAGTGGAGCATAAAACTACCAGCCATATCCCAACCAGTGGCAGTCGCTGTCGCTGTCGCAGTCGCAGTCACAGTTGCTATCCAACCCCCATACCCGGACTAGCTCCATTGCAATCTCATCTCATCCCATCCCATTCAGCCGGCTTGTGCTGTAAATGGTTAAGGCCAGAGGCGTGTGTTTATTTTTGTCATTGCTCGGATTGTAACATGTGCCAGTCCCAGTACTACTCCCTTTTCCCATGCAGATCCATTCCCTCCGTTTGGCGCACAAATCTGATTGAGGTTTCCCTTTTTATTTTATTTTATTTCTTTTTTCTTTACTTATGTTCCTTTTCCTTTTTTTTTTTATTAAGTTGCAACTGTTTTTTATCGCTCGTTGCTCGATTCACTAGTAATTCAAATTAAACATCTCGGTTTCTTCCCCTTTCCCCTGGGGACCTCATTGAGCACTCTTCCATCTCTCAGCTCATCCCACATAACTCGCCACTGATCTACGATGCAATCATCGGACAGCCTTGCTGACAAATTGAGACAAATGGCGTGGGTAAGCGATTTCGTTGGGTTAAGGAGGATTTTCCACCGCAACCAAACCAAACCAAAAAAAAAAAGAAATGATTACATAGAATGCAGTCTGATGATTGCCACCCTGAAGCAGACCCTAGTTATGCCACAACAAAAAAAAAAGCAAAAACTAAAATAAAAAATCTTTAAAATCTTGTCGAATTGCTATTTATTCGAATTGACTTTGAAGCAGTAACTGAAAAATTTCTGAGAAATTTTGATTTTAATTATTTGCTTCAAAAGTTACTAAAAATGTGCGAGAAAAACAAAAATGGAATAGTAAAAATATGTTTGCAGAAAATATTTGCAGTAAATATTAAAATCAAAATTAATATTTAAATAAAATGCAAAAATATTTTCTTTTTTTGAGGTGTTTTTTTTAGCCTTAGGCTTAGGGAAATGTTTATATTGGTAATAGCTAAGTAAATATATTTGATTTATGAAGCTATTTCTGTACTCCTCCAAAGATTTCATAGCAAACACTACGAAGCTTAGTGAAAGCGTCATTATACATTAGAAATTGTGTCCACCACAAGGACCTCGGCATACCAGCCATAATGGATGAGGTCTGAAGAGTTGGTTAGAATCTGATAAACAAATTACGATAATACTGTAACTCTCTAGCCAAAAAGTTGCAAAAAATGGCAATCAAAATTTTTGGACATTAGGCTCTTCACATAATTTAATTGTTATTCTACATAGTATATAATAAAAAGATAGAGCAAAAAAAATTACTATACAAAATGTTTCAAAGAACCAAAAAATATTTTATATAAAATATTTAAATATTTGTTTTTATACAAAAAATATATAATAACGTATAGAAAACGCAGCTATTTGCTAGCTTAAAGTAAAAATTTTGTACATTAAAACTTTGAGGACATTGTAATTTTGTTTAATTAATTACTTGTTAATTAATTAAATTATTTCGTCTTATATTTTATAGTCGAAAACTTATTTTATAAATAATTGAAGGATATTATTCTTTTAGAATAATTAGCGTTATTTGTCTTATTAAGTTATTCTTATTATAAATAAATAAACAATTAGGATAAATAAAATTTAAACTAAAATGTTGGTTTTCTCTTTACAGAGAAATTTACTACATTAGGACTTTCAGTAAATTAGATTTATTTTATATTAAGAACTATCTGGTTTAAAGTAATTAATTAACTATTTATTAATTATTTAAATATAAGTATAATGCATATTTTTGGTAAAAACTTTGAGTAGACAGATTACAATTTTAAGCTACATAAAGAGACTAAATTCAATATATTTGAACTACTATTTTGTACCTTATTTTTCATTTATTAATTCTTTGAAATAAACAATTTAAGAAATGTAGAATATGATTTTTAAATTATTTATATTTTTGAATATTTTTGCCAAGCACTTAAAATTATTTTTGTAATATAAAATTCTTAGTTAATAGCTAAGAGTCCTTTAACAAAGCACAATATACACTGGCTGTCGAAGTTAGGAATCCTTAAAAAGTTCCTTTAGTTAGTTTCTTTGCCCAATTAAGCAACTGTTCAAAGGGGAAGTTGTAATTCATTTATGTAAAATGATTTTTGTCTATTTTTTTACCATTTACCATTACCATTTATTAAAAAATTTAGTTAAAGGACTTTGATTGTCTTATTAATAAATATAAAACTAAATATTTATGTCTTAAAAAATATATATTTCATTTCGTTTTAAAAGGAAAACTGTGCAATTTGAGCTGATTTTAAAAAATTGTTCATAACATAATTTAGTATGAAAGAAAACTTACCAAAACTATTTGGTAATTCCATTGATATTTTACTTTTGGTATAAGCATCATGCTTTAGTTCAATGAGATTGTTAACGGAAAAACGATGTATTTTGTCAAATTCTCTTCTATTTGTGGTATTCTTATCCTTTGTGTACTCGTCTGGATGCAGTTTCGCTTCCAACTCAATAGATTGTGGCTGTGTTGGATACTCCAATTCAGTCGAATGAGCAGCTGATCCTGGTGCAGAGGAATTGGTTGTTGTTGCCGGCGGCAGCATCGATGCCGCATAATAAAAATTTCCTGTGTTGCCGACGGGTAGAGAATGCAACTGTTGCTGATAGTTTAACATTGTTGACAAATAGTATTAAAAAATTTGTTTGTAAGTCACTTTATCAATCACTGTAATATTAACTAATTGAACAATTGCTGTACATCAAGAATATGCTGATGTATTCGATGATGCAGATAATGATGTAAATTGCAGCTGAATGTAATATGAAATTCAATTTGTCTTGCGAATTGTTTGCATAAGGGCGTTAAAATTCTTCATTTGTCTCTCTAATTGAATGCTGATTGAATTAATTTATTTTCTTTGGTTTATTTTTTGCCTCTTCAGGGGGCATCCTGCGCGAACTTAGTTAATTGGATTAGCGCACAACACATAAACGATTTAATTACGATAATTGTCGCGACGATACTAAACCGTGCCAAAGTCGTGTGCCCACTGAAATTAGCCTCAAGATCCGACCGTTGCTTATTCGGTTCAACATTCAGATATCCATTCACACACCATATATACACGCATACACACATGTATATACACACATATGTTTCAGTTGTATCTTATGTAGTTTCGGTCTCTTTCTCTCACTATGCACGATCAGCTAATTATAGAGACCATCTGCCATTGGCTCATCTGTAGAGATCTGTACCAGCATCCGACATTTTGGAGGCGGTATCGCTAAATTGAGACAGAGGAAACAGTAGCAGAAATTAGATGAAATACGAGGTGAAAAGTAGCAACAAGTCTTAAGCATTTAAGTAGCAATAAATAAACCAATTTGTCGATAGAACGATAAATATACTGCCAACATATCCAGAGTTGTCCTCGATGAGATACGTACATGTATACATAACTGGGGTTTGTTGTTGCTTGTATACCATTTTCGCAGGATGTGTGTTTCAGAAGTGGTGCATCATGTACTTGAATTTCAAAATGGGCATAAATCTTGGCACGCACACAATGTTTGTCATCCTTTCGAGCTAATTTCCATAACCACAACATGATGTTAATGTTTCAACTCATTGCCAGACAGTTTGGTCATATGAACAGGGTGCGGGTACGGAGACGGTGGCGAAGGTGGAGGTGGAGGTAGAGGTAGAGGTAGAGAATGACACGGAACTAGCAGTTAAGTGCATTACGTTGCTATTGTTGGGTTTCAATTGCAGCTGACAGTGTTCTATTTTAGGTGGTGCATCTAATTGAAATATGATGATGAGTAGAGAGTCAATATTGTAAAAATGGTTAAGTATGCTATGTGAAGCCTAAAGGGATTTACATTTATATTTGGAAAACTGAGATGTGAAATGTGATTTCAGAGCTTAAAGTCTCTTAACGAATTCGCTAATTGCCTTGTCAAGTTTTTAGTACAATCCAGTCATTTGCAGTCGCTTCTAGAAGTGCTCATTAGATGACAGCAAAGGGCCACCAAACTATCAACTAATATTATAATATTCCTGACAACGTGTTCCTCATACGTTCTCTACACCAAATTGAGCTGTCACAAAAGTTTATCCAAAGTACTTGACACTCCACTGCGGTAAGGACAACGTTTTCCACCTGCACTTGAAAACTGAACGGCTGGCGTCCAAGGTATACAAGGCATACAAGGCATACGGGTATTTGTGGTTATGGAATAGGAGCAGGATCTGACTTCCTAAATTATCTCACGTTTTCGTGTGCAAAGTTCTTGAGGAATGTTTCGGTGTGTATATTTCCTTCTTCCTTTTTTTTTTTTGTTTTATTTTTTTTAATAAAACTTCAAAGTTTTGCGCTACTTGCCACTTGCCGCTTGCCGGTTGCCGGTTGCCGCTTGCTACTTGCTGCTCAGTTTACAATGTCTTTTCAGACGTTTTTCTTCTGTTTCAGTTTTGAAATTCTTTGTCACGAAACATTTCTCGCGTGCAACTGAAAGGAGTTTTAGGGTTTTATCCATGGCTTTCCACTGGTAATACATCTACTCAAAAACATACACCAACACATACATATATATATATATATATAATATAAGGTATATATATATATATAGACACAAAGTTGTCATAGAGAAGAGAAAGAAAAAAATGTAACAGAAATTCTTCTGGCAAGTTAGAAATTTGAGCAGACACTTTTAATGCTGTCAGATAGCAAAAAGTAACTGCACTTGGCATTCTCTTAGGAATGAGAAAGGAATGGAAAATGCTTTAGACAACCGAAAGGTATCTCAATAATTCTATGGAACGCCCATAATTTTGAATTATATGACGAAAGCAGCAACGAAATTGTATTCAAAGCGTTTGTGTTTTTCTGCTCGTCCTAAAAGTATGCAACAGAAATACGAAACAAAACAAAATTTCTTTAGTTCGTCAAGTTTGCTCTGAGAAATATTTCTACTTCCATTTGTTATATTCTTCTCCAATTAGGCTTTGACATAAAATTCATTAAAAATAAGTAGCAAGAAGTTGAAAAACTTTTTTAAATGTTACGGGTCATGTGCAATGTATTTCGACTATATCCTTTAGTGTGTCGCTTAAGAAACTTGCTCCTGGTGTGGCTCTTATAACCGCTGTTAATGAGACGGCATCAGCGCTGACAGTTGAAGTTGAGTTACCTGATAGCTTCAGTTGAATGGTAACTATGAGTTGTTGGTCTTTTTCATATGCTACAGACCTTTATTCAGTTAAAGTTATGGCACAAAAAAGCACTGCTAACCCACTTGTTAAGAGCACTAATGATGAACGGTAAGATTCATTAGCTCGCTTAATTAATGGATAACAACAGGACTTCAATAGAGTAATATAGAGAAAGGCTCTGAATGAAAGTTTAAAAAGACTTTCAAACATAAGATACTGAAAAGGTGTATACTGTTTTAGTTAAAATTAGTTCTTATTAGGTATTCTAAACTAACTTAAGCTCTAAGTTTAATTTTATATAAACTGTTCTTAACTGCACCCTATAAACCATATATAGAAGATAACCTTATGTAAACAACACTTCATCATTTTGCAGCTGTTTTAAACTAACTTTGAGATTTTAGAAGAATTTAAAGAGAAATAATCATATGCATATATATATTTGCAAATTGAAACAATATCCTTATTTGGTTTGCCTTTGAGTTATAAGGTTAAATACTCGCACCGTGTCTAGAAACTATAGAATTAGTATCCAAGAGCAACTGTTGTATACACAACAAATGTAGGTTGCAATCAATCTCTCTCTCTCAGTATCTTATTTCGCTCTGGGTAAATGCTATATCCATTTCCAAACCAAATAACATAGTTGTTAAAGAGTAAAGGTATGTGTGTGGTTGGAAATGGTACAGTAAAATTACAATAAAAGTCTTTTGTTAGCATTCCTTTAACACCTTATGACTAATTGCAGTGCGCATACAGTTTGGTATTCAAATTGGAGAAAAGCTGACGCACGTTTAATACTCGGAGCATTCATAAATAGAACATTACGGATAAACATGCACTGAAGCAGGGCAAACCAGAATTTTGTGGTGTGTTTTTCGTGCTGTGCGGTTTAGGGGCATGCAACATGGCTCAACATAAAATGCGATTGCCAAACAAAGTTCATGCATGTAGTATGCATAGATGTGTGACACCAGATATGACCAGAATAATCATGCAACATGTTTTTGGGGCGCTACCCCTAAAGCTAAATGCTAATTAAAAGTCAGTCAGGTGTGTGCGATATGTCAGCTGAGGGTTACCCAATGTCAATATGATCGACATGGCGACAACGATTTGCATAAAATTAAACATAAAATTAAACAAAATATGAAATTTTTCAATCCATTTCGCTTCAAGGAATCAGTGGCAGCTGCAGCAACAGCAGTAAGCCAAGCGATAAAAATTCAATGGAGCATAGTTTGAGGGATATATCAACAATGTGCTAGCTTCTAAGATCAGAGATTCAAATGATACATGGACACACATAAATAATGCAAGAGATTTAAGAATCGAACTAGGACACACTTTTAGTAAGGGGATACTCGAATAAAAGAAAGTCTGAGGTCAAAATTGCTGTGCTGACCCAACTCAGGACACTCCTGTTAAATATGGCGATGAGTGGGTGTCTGTGTCTGTGTGTATGCGTGGGCGTGGGTGTATATTTGTGTATGACCAACTAAATGGACAAGTGGACGGACTTTGGGAGTGGCCTGTCCTCTCTTAACATACTTTTAAAAACTTGCTCCTTGCCACTCCGTGGGGAATGAAATATTCATGGGTTTTATATAGTTTTCAGGCCTATGTCACAATAAAAGTCAAAAAGCTTTTCGTGCTGTAATTAATGTAAATCCCCGTACTCAAGTTACGTACATCAGCTGGTATTCATATAAAATAGGTACATTGCAGTTGGAGCTGCATTACCATTTGTTGTGTGTGCCATCTGTGTGTGTGCCAGAGGCCTTCACTTTGTATGCACATGTAATTGATTTTCTGTTTACGCACTCCCAATTGGTTACCAACATGGGATGTAAATCTATGTGCAAGTATATGTGTATGTGTATCTGTGTGTGTGTGTGTGTGTGTGTGTGTGTGTGTATGAGTGTGTGGTATGTCAAACAGAATGCTTCCTGTGCGCGGCTGCTTCCGGTTATTTCTTGTTATTATATTTCATTGCCTTCATCGTCAGTGTTGGCTTTTTATGAGTGTTTCACATTCGCAATTCGCATTTGTATTGCATAAAACAAAAGCAGAAAAAAGGAAAAGCAAAAAAGCAAAAGCTAAAGTAGGAAAGGAAAAGGAAAAACAAAAAACTTTTCATTGAAAAAGGCGCAGAGAAAGTTTTTCGTGATAGAAATAAGATGGTTGGGTTTGATGGTTGATGGCATGAGCATACTCATACTCATACTATATAGAGCATAGAGACTTTGCTAGATGATTACAAAATTCTTGGTAGAGAGCCACATGCCAACACTTGTTTTCCGTTAAGTGATTTAGGCAAAAGTTTGCACCCTTCCTATACCCCTGGCACCCTGCAGCATACTGCCGAGTGCCGTCCGCCGGCTGCTGTCAGGCAGCGTTTCATTTTGGCATTCGTGTTTGGCATTTTGGTTAGACGACACGCTCGACATGGACATAGACATGGACATAGACATGAACATGGCCATGAACATGGGCATTTAGGGGGATATGGTAACGTATGTAGCTTAAGCATAAGCGTAGAACGGCGTGCAGCTGCTTAGCTTTTCTTTTCATTTCATTTCTTTTCTTTTCTTTTTGAAATATCGGAAATGTTATACAAAACTTTTACCAACTACAAGTTGGCTTGACTGAATGGCTGCCACATAATTGACGTCAAGTGAAATTCATTTTCTTGACAAACAACATGAACTTCAAAGACCTCATTTCTTACATCCCTATACTTTTCTTCCCTGCCTCCCCTTACGCCATTCGATCATCCAACACGCAGTTTCATTCTCATTTTCATTTTTCGCGCTTGTTACTGCATTTTCCGGCAAGGAAATTGAAATAATATGAACAACTTTTACACCTTTTACACCTAGAAAGCCAGTTGGTAGTAGTTGACTAATTGTGGCTGTAACCTGTCAAATTAGAAATACATATATAGTATATACATACTTTTAATAGCATATTTTGTTCCTTTTTCTTAACCTTTTACGAAGTTTTTGAACTGGCTGAAAAGCTTTTACGCTTTCTGTTATTGTCATGTCATTTCCTGATTGCAGATTTTCAATCAATTTGTATATATTTTATATATATATATATATATTTCAGTTTGTTTTCTTTTGATTTTCCGTTACGTTTCGTGCAGTTTTTTTGTTACCTCCCCCGTTTGAACTTAACTTAACTCAACTCAGTTCAATTCATTCATTCATTCAGCTGAAAAGTCAGTGGCATTTAAATTTTGCTCACGTTTGCTGGCGGATGAACTGCAGCAAAAGAAATTACTCGAATTGAAAATCAACGGATGCGGATGTGCGGATTGTGGATTACGGATTACGGATTACGGATTGCGGATTGCGGATTACGTATTGCAGAGTGCGGATCTGAGACCAAGCAACTGTCACTACCACTTCCACTGCCATTGCCTCTGCCCGTGCCACACTCAGAATTCTGTGATTCTGGATACTGGAAAAACTGTAGCCATCCACTGCAATCAGTTGCAATTAGAGCAGCAATCCTTATCATGAGAGAAATTGAAAAAAAAAACGAAAGAAAAAACATTCAAGCGAACAACTCGCATTGACAGTCAAAATTAAATTTTGTTGAGAAAAGTGCAAGTGATTTCTGGTACTGCATAGATAATACACTATCTAAAGGGTATATTGATTTGCATAGAATACTGGGTTAACACATTAAAACAAATAAAGTGACTTTAATGTCAAATTATCCTTTAATTAGTTGAATGTAAGCCATCTGATAAGGGTTCCTTCGGGATTTGGCATCCCTACAATATATGTTCTTACTTTTTGATAATTAAAAATAAATTGATAATTTTATATTCAGTTTAATTTAACAATTTCATTAGAAAACTATTTTTATATATTTAAATGAAATTAAAAAGAAATTCAAAAACAAATAAAACAAATAAATTAAATAAATAAATCAATAAATAAATAAAATAAATAAAATAAATAAAATAAATAAAATTTCAAAAATAAATAAAATAAATAAAATTTCAAAAATAAATAAAATAAATAAAATAAATAAAATTTCAAAAATAAATAAAATTTCAAAAATAAATAAAATTTCAAAAATAAATAAAATTTCAAAAATAAATAAAATTTCAAAAATAAATAAAATTTCAAAAATAAAGAAAATAAATAAAATTTCAAAAGTAAATAAAATAATGCTTTCTTTGTTAACATTTGCTAAACTTTCCTGAAAGTGTATTTAAAGTTCGGCAATTAAAAATAAAAGTGTTGCTTTCCTTTGTCACCATTTAAAATTGGGTCAAGTATTTCGTTGACTGCCTCAAGGAATAAAAACTATAATTCACATATGAGCAAAGGACGAAAGTAATTACTTAAATACATTGAGTTTCAAAGGATATGGTAATCTATTGATTACTGTTTGGAGTGTCACTCCTGCTCCTGCAATATCCCTATTGTGTTTACTCAATGGCCTACTTGACAGACATGAAATTCATAGCAAATTGAATTGTGCAGAATAGTTTCTCTTAATGTAAAACGAGTCAAGTTTAAGTGAGTGAAAAGCTTTTACATACTAAGTTTAATTTAAGTACTAAGCAATCCTAGAATGTGTACTTATTATGCTTATCCTTGTTGACACTTTTAGATAAAGAAACAATTGATAATTTGAGTTTATGTTCCACTAACACAAACCTAGTTTTACTGCCATGGCAAATGGCTGTGTATTTGTTTCCACCCTCCATCCCCATATCCATAGCCCATTTCCTTATTCATCTCCGTGTCCTCATCCTGTTCCTGATTCTATTGTTGTTACGTGTGTTTCTTGCCGCTGGATGTTTCATCCTGCTACTGCTGCTCGAGATGCAAATAAGGAGCTCCTACTGCAGTCGCATTTATTAATCTTGCATGCCTTGCAAAGTGCAATCTTCGATAGTTGACAGTGAAGACATCGACCTCGTTTGCTTTAACTATAAACAACTATTCAAATGCTTTAGTCTTAGATACTGAATAACTGAATATATTGCCCACAAATTAATGAGTGGGCGTGACTTAAACGTTGTGGCAAAGCATAACGTTGAAACGAAAGAGTATAGAGAAGATTGCATAAATCAAAGTGCAGTAGCAACTTTGTTGCTTGAGTTTCTACTTATTTTGGTGCAAATATTTCATGTGCAGCGCTTAGTAAAAGCCAGCCATGCCCACCAAGGATTAGGCCAGGATGATATACGTTCCTGGCGCGTGAGCAGATTGCGCAACCCAGCTTTATGCCATAAAGGTAAAGGTGTTCTTCTCCGTTTACCATCTCTCTTTTCTCTCGTCTATCTCTTGATGTTGTTGGTTTTTATGACAAACGCCCGTCAAGCTGTCCTGTGTTGGCATTTTGGGTAGAGGGAATGAAATTGTATGGGGGATGCAGGCAATGGCTGGCGTTGATTGTGTGACGCCAGTGCCGCATAAACTCAGCGCCAGGTGGCGCCAATCATTCTATATATATACAAATGTATATACACACACACAGACACACATATATATATATAAATATGTGTGTGTTCGGGGGCGTGTTATATGTATGTGCAGGTGTCTCCACATTAAAAGCCATAAAAGATTCATAAAATGCATTTCGCACGCCGAAACCAAATATGCCGCAACATTCACGATGCCACATCCATAAATACGAGTCGAGTAACGTGTAAAGGGTACGGAAAGTGTACAGAAAGAGATAGAGAATGTATACGGGAAATGGGTAACAGGTAACGGGTAACGGGTAACGGGTAACGGGTAACTGGTAACGTGCAACCGTGTACACAGACATAAATTTTAAAGTTTGTAATGTGCAGGTGTTCATAAAAAGTATTTACGAGCACCAAGCTTCAACCAATTTGGGTTTCAGCTACTCGTTTCATACACCCGTTTTGTGTCGGTCCTTAAGAGGCTCTTTTCTTTTTTTTTGTTCACATACGATATGGCCAGTTGATGGCAGCCCTTTTGTTAGCACTAAATCTAAGAAGCTCAAATATCCAGCATTTTATGGATAGCTAATGTTAATGTTTGCCTAGCTTGCAGCCCAACTATATAGCATATGAATGTTACTTATACAGAAATTGCTAATATATTGCATAAAGCTGGCTCTTAACCCTTTTACAACTTGCTTTTAACTATATGCTCTAGGCATGTGCTTATACTATAAACTATAGAGTAGTTCATCTAGTATATAAGAAGTTTAAGTTATAATCTTCAATAGTTTTCTGCTTAAATTTTTGTTTTGGATAGAATTCAATGCAGTTTTCGCTTATGAAATTTTTATCACGTACGCGACATTCTATCAATTGCTGAAAATTGTGCAGAAATTATATCAATTTTCAATCGTAATCATTGAAACTTATCAATTTTCTAGCCAAGCCTCAAACCGCGCAAGGACCCAGCACCACGAGCCACCGCCACGCCAGGCATTGGCTGCAAACAGACATCCGACCAGACGCTAGACGTTGTAAATTGTGAAAATCAAATATTTATGATACTTTTGAGTACAATTTTTGGCCTTTGGCAAAAAGTAAACTACAAAATTTTCTTTCTTCAAAATAAACGCAAAAGAAATCGGGAAAGAAGAGGAAAAAAAAAACGCCATCGCATTTCGTATCGCAACGCGTTTATTTCTTTCATTTTCTTTTCATTTTGCGCTCGCTTGTTCCTTATATCTAGAGTTTTCCATTAGATTTATGTGCGTGCCCCTTGGAAATTCAATTTAATTTTCATTTTCCCCCAGCACAGGCTGTGGCATATTTCTATGAATATCTGAGAATGCGCAACGGCCGCGAGTGCCTTCAAATCGTCTACACTCCCTCTACTCTTGATTGCTCTCTATAGTAGGATATGTATGTATGATCTATCTATCTATATATCTATCTAGATTTAAAGGACTCTGTGAGTGCAGTCAGTAAGCATAAAATATCCTTATAACCTTTATAATTTACATAAATTGATTTAAATACAATCACATGCTGCAGACAGAAAACATAAAATGTCTGCGAATCAGACTTTACTTTTCCAACTGCTAATTTGATATATTATAAAACTATATGTATACAATAAATAGTATATAGAGCATAGAGTTGTTTACATTGAAATATTTTGCATTCGTTTAAGAGGCAAGTAAGTAGATTCAGTGGATGACCATCAAGTTATTCGCTTGATAGAATTGATTACAATTGTTAAGGCAAATGCTGGCCAAACAACAAAATCCCATTTGACACTTTAAGCCAATTCAGTTTCCGATTGAAAGAGGTTATACTATGGTATAGTATGGCTGAGTTAAGTATAAGAAAAGGGATTCGCCTGACCGCTTCATGTAAAGTATTTGTACACATTATTACAAACGGGGCCATTTTACGGGACATATCCTTGCACTTTGGGTACATGGAGATAAGCTTCAATAGAAGTTGCATTTGCCACTTGAACGATGCTAGTTGTGTGTTAGGTTGTGTTGTGTTTGGTTGTATTCGTGTAGTGTTGCAACAGCAACAAGGACAGCTTAGTCAACTTGTTGTTGTGCTTGTCGTTGTGTTGGTTTTGAATTCACTTGAAGCAGAAGTTGAAGCTGCTGCAATGCATTATGCTAAAAATGTCATTGCGTACATTGTCGAATTGGCGTTAGAAGCGTCTGTCAATGCATATTGGCAACCGGATGAAACAGCGACTTATGTTAAACTGACAGCTAGTAGTAGTCCTTGCCCTGGGAGGCACAAGACGTTGTATTCGTGCAATGCAAAATTGAATAGATGCTCGTTTATATTCTTGCGATTTGCCATTGTGGCAAAGAAATTGACGCTCCATCGCACAACGCAACGCTGAGACAGGATTTAACAGGACATGTTGCCAAGTTATAAATGCCAGGCAATCGCAACACAAAAGGAATCCCGTCAAGGCATTACCATTACCACAACCATAACCACAACCTACACCAAAGACCACTATCCACTACCCAAACTCCAACTCAAACTCCAACTCAATCGCCAACTCAAATATACAGTCTCAATCCCTCTCTCCCCCCCAACCACCCCAACATCCACACAGATTCAGTTACCATATTCACATTCTTGCCACTGTATGAAATTGCCATTATCGGTTGCCTTGCTCGCAATTACACATGCCATTGACATAGTTATCGTATATGGTAGATATGCCATGTTGTATATCCTATATGGTACATCCCACATGGTATATGGTACATGGCACATTGTACATGGTACATGATATGGTTGCCTTTTACTCTCTTCCTAACTGTCTCACCGGCACTTTCCGTCATTATTGTGTTTACTTTTTGTGTGGGTTTTTCTGTCTGTGTGTGTGTGTGGGTGTGAGTTTTGTATTGTATTCAGCTGCCGCGCTTCATTTCACATACGCATTGAACACACACTAAGAGCTAAGAATGCCAGAATATTGCCAG
The DNA here is from genome assembly GCA_037044455.1 of Zygothrica quintamaculata. Lineage (NCBI taxonomy): Eukaryota > Metazoa > Arthropoda > Insecta > Diptera > Drosophilidae > Zygothrica > Zygothrica quintamaculata. Next base: position 526,624 of record JBAMBS010000281.1, on the reverse strand, counting down.
GACACAACAATATTGATACGCTCGTGTATCTCTCTGCCCAGTACAAATCTCAGACATGACCAGCTTCAAACTGTGTCTGCCTCTACAAAGTATTTGCTGTATTTTCTTTGTTGGTTGTCTCATAAATAGCCTAGAGCTGAAAAGATGTAACTACACACACACACACACACACACACACACAGACACATACACATACACAAAATGTGCAGGTCGATAAAAAGGACCTTTAAGATATTGTTTAGGGCGACAGCCAAAAAATGTGTAGAATTAAAGCTGCTGCTGTTGGTTTTTAGTTGGGATTATCATGATTTAAGCTTGGATTGCATTTGAAATTTAAAATAAGGCTTATCGGTAAATATATATAGAATATAGATATACATATATATATATATATATATAGACCTATGTGTTTTTTAAATCATATTGTATAAGCACCAGAGAATTGGTTACTATAGAGCCGGCCATTAGAATCATTCTTCTTCGATCCATATTATATAGATTCAGAATTGATATTTTGAATGGATTGCAAGCCATCTGCAGTTGAAAGTTAATAACCTAAAAGCAGTTAAGCTTGTTAATATTTTTTGGTAAGAAATTGGCCAACACTTACGGCCAACTCCAGACGCTTGTTTAAGTTAGGAGCAAATGTTGTATATTGTTGCAACAGCGTCAACACTGCCTGATGCTCATCCAGCACAAAGAGTATATTGTTGATAATTATCTGAACATCCACAAAATAACTGAGAATCTCAATGCTATATAGAAGAAAGAGTGATTCATATCCTGTTTTCTGTTTCAGTGTGGCAAAGACAAAGTAAACTGTGGCTACCATCGTTATATAGGAGTTGCCAGTTACACAAAGGGCCTGAATGCCAAAGATTTGGATTACGCGTTTGGCCAGCGACTGCAATTCAGTTTGAGCCATGGCTATTACCTCCAGTCTATGTACCAGAGTGCGGCATTTTAACCTAAATGAACTCTCGTAGTGTCTACCTTCTAGAGCCTTGATGTCCACAAGCACAGCATTCAGCTCCTGATTGAGTAGCTTATAATGGCTACGTATATTGAGCATGGCAAAGAAATAGTGGGATATGATGACATTGACAAGTGCCATTAATGTGTTCACCATGAATATGCTGGTAATCAATCTAGGCGTTAGTTTCTTTGGAAGCGCCTGAATGCTCATTGCCAGCCGCAGACATTGTAATATGATTGTGCTCAATATCTTGGTAATTACTCCACAGCGCCACATGCTCATTACTTGAGGTCTCCTTAGCGTCAGACGTCGAAAATCGTTTACCACACGTATGAGCTTGTGTCTCTGCCACCAGCGACTGAACAGCGTTATAACCACAGTGCCCACTTGCGTTCCAAGCAGCAGCAAGTATAGATACTCATGAAGTAATCCGGAACTTGACCACATCGTTTCCAATAGTTCACTGCGACTGAGCATGCCTACAACACTGAATATAACCACATTTATCACAACTGCATATATCGAGGCTCGTCTTGTTCTACGTGCGCGTCCTGTTGCAGGATTAATCTCAAAATTGATGACACCCAATAGACGCGCATAGTAATAGGAGATCCGCAGTATCGACTGCACCAGTTTAAACATGTTGTGTGACTAAGCAAATATCCAACAAACACTAGTTACACCTACTAATTATAGTATATACCATCAACTTATGCGATTGATTGAATTGTTTCCATGATATGGCGGAGTCAATAAAATTTACATAATAAAAAAATTCAATAAATTAGCAAAGAATATACATTCCCAGTTTATATTGCTAACTCTAGTATATATATTATTTTATTTAATTTCTATCACATACAGTTAAAGTTAATATTTATATTAATATATTAAAAAAATAATTTCAATAAAATAATCTTTTATTTATTAAAATTTTAATTAATGTTACAATTGTGTGACGAATTCATTTTGTAGGAATCACTCGACTTATTGTATAGTATACTCTATTAAAATAAGTTTTCCTCCATTGCTTTGCTAATAGAAAGACTGACGCATCTCCCTTAGAGGAATATAAGTTGGATCAAATCTAGAGAAATTAGTTTCTGTGAGTATTAAGAAGAGAAATGTATACGAAATAATTGAAAATACAGTTGGTTACATTACTAATTACTAATTCTAATCTATCTAGAAGCAGTGTAATGAAAGAGTATACAATAATACATAACTAGTAAGCTAAGCCGAATGACTACTGTAGACATTATTTTCTGTCTGCTTAAAGCGCTTGTTGTTGCGCGGTAAATTTAATATTACCCATTGTATCATTGCCTCGCCCGAGATTATTACAGCGGTAATTGTCAATTCCCTTCTTCATTTCCAATTTCGTAAATAAAAACCAACAGTTTGCGTCTCGCTCTCACCCGCTTACAGCTACAGCTGCTGCCATCATGAATTCAGTTCTGCTTTTCGTTTCAGAGCTGCGATGTCAACAGTAAGAAGAAGAACATTAAGAAGAAGCAAACCAAATAAATAATAGAAGAGACAAAGAGACGTTTTAATAATACAATTGTAAGTAATAAATGGAACATTTTTGAAGTATCACTGTATCACTCTCAGTAAGTATTTAAGACTTATTACTTTAATCAAAATTTCTGTTTGAATTTAATACAATTTATTAAATAGATCATTTCTAGACTTATTTTGGATAATGTTTGAATGCAAACCTTTTAAAAAATATAATAAATTATAATAAATAAATTATAAATTTAAATGATTTATATAGAAGGTATATGTATTAAAAATTAAAAATAAAATAATTAATAATAAAATAATAAATAATGAATAAATAATAAAAACTAAATAAATAATAAATAAATAATAAATAAATAAATAAATAATAAATAATAAATAAATTATAAATAAATAATAAATAAATAATAAATAAATGATAAATAAGTAAAATATAAAAAATATCTTTTAAAAATTTATATTTAAATTAAATCTTCATAATTTTATAACGAATTAGATAAAGTCTGTCAAGAAACTGTTCACATATAAATAAAAATATTTAATTATATATATAGTAAATTTTAATTCAATTTAGCTATATATGTACTATATATATGTATGTATGTATTGTATATATATATACATGTATATTCTTAATAATTTTCTTTTTGTTATAAAACCTTAACCTATCTAGCACAGTACTTTTAGTTAGATTAAATTTCATGTAATGTACATATAAATAATATGGAATCTGCTTATTTGCCAAGAACAATAGCAAAAGCCCCAAGTTTAATCTCTTTAACCTCAATATATGTTGGCTTTTGCGAAGTGCTCGGGCCATGCGGTTTGCACGCGCTTGAAGGCTTTTGTTGTAATGGCTAGCAAAGTGCGGCTTCAATTGTAAATACATATATACATACATATATATATACATATATACAATATGTATAGAGTATATAGAAAGGAGTTACATATACACCACACGGCAATTTGCCACAGCACTTAACTTAGGTGCATCTGTATTTAAGGGAAATTCTGGATGAGTTTCACTAATATTATAGTGGCTCATTAGTACAAGATGTAAGCTGCTTTTGGCTATGTCTAGTCATAATACTGGTGCTATTTAATATAACTAATTGGTAGAAAGAACTGAAGAAGATAGTTTTATTTGCTGAGTTTAAATTTGATTGAGATATACCCATCAGGCCTACTCTGTATTCAACTATGGATAAAGATTAAAGATTAGATAAAGATTAGATATAACTAACAAATAGATTTAAACTCTATAAGAGCCTGGAGGATTTCTAACAAAATATTGTTATTTGCCAATTTATTGGTTACATTGAAAGTTATAACCAAAATTTTAGAATAAATGCAAATATATTTAGGAACATTATATAAAAGTTATAGTAATAGTAATCGTTGTAAAAATAATGAGAATAATTTTTTAAGAATTTTTTAGTTCGTATTGTATAAGAACCAAGGAGTTTGTTACTATTGAGCTGGCCATCAATATGGCATTGGTTCTTTCTATATTGTACAGATTAAGTATAGAGATTTTTAGAGGTTTACATGTCATCTGAAGTTGAAAGCTGCTAAACTGCAATAAAATAAAATTCATATTGAAAACTATTAAGAACAAATGCAAAAAATTTACTTACGACTGCTTCTAGTCTCACATCCAAACCTGGAGAAAATGAGAAATACTGATCTAAGAGCCATATCATTTTAGCATGTTCATCAATAACTTTGTATATATTCCTTATAGTGATTATAACATCCACAAAATAAAAGATAACTTCGACTGTAACCATTACAGCGAGCCAACTACTACGATTATCACCCGCAGCTTGCGTGAGATCAGCAAAACTCAAATATATAACAGCGATCAGTGTTATATAGGAGCTGCTGAATACGCAGAACCCCTGCATGCTGAATATTTGGGTTATGCGTTCAACAAGCAACTGCAGTTCGGACTGAATGCTGGCTATAACCTCCACACGATCAGCCAGGGAACAACATTTGATCATAAATGTAGCTCGACGCTGTTCGTACTCCAGCGAAGCGATCTCATAGAGAACCAGACGCAAGTCCTGATTTAGCAGAGCATAATGACTTTGAATATTAAGCATGGCAAAATAATGATGCGAGACAAACACATTGACCATTATAACGGAAGAGTAGACCATTAGTATGCTAAAGATGTACTTCGGCGTGAGTAGGGAGCGTACGGAGAGTAAGCTCACACAGATCTGCAGGCACTCTGACCAGATGATGCTTATAAATTTAAGAATAACTCCACGTCGCCACATGATCATAACCTGGGGCTGTTTCTTAGCCAGTCGCTGGAACTGATTAACCGCCTGTATCAGCTGTACACGTTGCGACCAACGACTGAGTAGTGTAATGATCACACAGCTTATCTGCATACCGACGATGGTCAGGAAGAGATACTCATGGAGCAGGGCGGACTTTGACCACATTGTCTGCATAAGCTCGGTGGCTTTCATGAAAGGTAAAGTACTGAATATGAACAGATTTACAATTACTGCATAGATCGTTGATCTTCTAGTGTGTCTGGCTCGACCTGTTTCCAAATCAATCTCGAAGTTAATGACTCCAAGCAGACGCGCATAGTAATAGGATATCCGTAACATTAACTGCGCCCAGTCGTACATGTCGAGCTACTAAATGAAAATTGAACTTTAATTGGACTGGTTACTAATGAAATTGTGCATACTGTCATAGATTGTCTGATATGACGCTCTATTAGCTGATGGCTAATTAGGGAATGAAGGCTCTATCTGATCTGAACATCGAACAGCGAGTGACGAATACAGAGGAAGTAGGTGAAAATGGGAAAGCCCTAGATTAGTGGAGTATATAATGTAATTGATATATGTGATAAAATATACACTTTTCTTTAGAAACTGAAGAAAATTTCAGTATTAACAGAGATGGAAAGCAATATGTTCTCTGTACGTAATACGTTTTGATGAGAAGTTCGGATAAGCTAAAAAGCTTTCTGTACCTTAAAGATAAAAGAAAATATTTATTTATATTTGAAATAAATTGTTATTATAAATAATAAACCCGAAAATGTACATTTACCAATTGCTTTTTCAATTATATAAAACAATATTTAATAGTGAAAATGTTTAGAGAACAAAGTAATATTAATGCACTTTACATTAATCGGCTTTTAGTTAACATAATGTATTATTGTTTGCACAAACCGTTTACAGGCAACATGTTCGAACGATGTTTGGCTGCTTTGTACAATTAATAATTAATGAATAATTAAATAATATAATTGGTAATTTTCCGCTAAAATTCTTTCTTTATATTATGAAAAATGTGTATAGTTATTGGTTGATTTTTAAATTGTAAAATTTTGTCTCTTTTATTTAAATTTGTGAGGTTGAAAATTCTATTTGATAGAACATTAAAATATTTGATGAATTTTTACTTATTTTCGTTTCATCAACAATATATTTATATTTTAAATAAATATAAAATGGAATGTCACAATTATATATATAAAATTATGTATTCAATTTATGCTATATACATATAATTTTATACAGATAACTCTTAGATTTTATTTGATGAAATAGAAATGAAAAGTTCAAATGTGAATTTGTTTATTTTTTATCAAAAAACATTCCATTGAAAACTTTTATAATTATTGGCTGCTCAGTAATTAACTTCGTTCTACATAAACTTAAAGCTATTATTGTGTATTGTATATTAATATAGTTAACAATTCTGTTAGTTTAAGTGGTTTGTAAATCATTTTGAACTAGAACCAGAGAACTGGTTATAACTGAATGAGCCAATAAAACAGCTCGTGTTCTGTCTATATTATAAGCACCAAGAACAGAGATCTTTAAAGGATTCCAGGCGATTTGAAGCTTAAAGTTTTCCAGCTGAAAAAGTATCAATTTTTAATAGTTATTATTATTAATTTTTAGACCACTTACAACCGCATTCAAGCGTTCATCTAAGCCAGGAGCAAGTATCATATGCTGAGACAATACTCTAATCATCTCCGTATGAGCATCCAGAAGACGATACATAATGTTTACAGTTATGTGAACATCCACAAAGAAGCAAATGAATTCAATGGTAAATAAGGTGGCCAGCTCCCAACTCTTCCAGGACATGGTTTTCGGCTTACCCGTAAACTCAGAGAATAAGAAATAGATGCAGGTCACAGAGGTCAGATAGTAGCTGGTAGACATGAACATAGTTTGCAAGCCAAACACACTTGTTGTACGTTCCACAAGTGTCTGTAACTGAGATTGTGTTTTCGCAATTTTCTCCAAGCGATCAGCCAAATCACAACACTTGATGGCAAATACACCCTTCCGGCGTTCAAACTCTAATGAGCAGGTCTCCTGCAGCCAGATGCGTAGCTCCTCGTTTAGCAGTATATAATGTGCATGGATGTTCAGCAGAGCGAAATAATAGTGGGAGATAATTACATTGATTATTGCTGTTGTTGCGGACATAATTGAGACATTGAGCGCCACTCGAACTGTTAGGGATTCCCAAATGACAAGACACCCGGTTACCATTTGGAACAGCTCCGCAAGGATAACACTAATAAATTTACTAATTACACCACGTCGCCACATGTTCATCACTTGTGGCTTCTGTTTGGCCAATTGTAGAAAGCTGTTAACAATTTGTATGACTCTGCGGCGTTGCCACCAGCGTATAACCAATGTTACAGCTAGACAAAGGATGCGTCCAGCCAGCATTACAAGGAATACGCATTCGTGCAGCATAACGGAACTTGTTACAAACAGATGCATTAACTCAGAGCCCCGCAGCATTGGTATGCAGCTTATGGTTATTATGTTCATTAATGCTGCATACACTGTGGTACGTGTTGTACTTCTGGCCACACCTTGCCTCCAATCAATCTCAAAATTGAACGCTCCTATTAAACGTGCATAGTAATAACACATCCGCACCAACGACTTGACCAGGTCAAACATTTTCAACTACTAACTCCTGTTATAACTCTACTTCACTCTACCATGTCTGTCGTCTAATGAAATTGCCTCATATTTTGATGCAAATGCGATAAAAAGATAGAGCCTAATTCTCTGGTTCCTAATACATTTCATTTTGTAAGCTCCAAGGAATATATAGACTATAGTCATAGATATTATCCAGCACATTTAAATGCCATTCAATTTATATATGAACATAGCGTAGAGGCAAACATAAAAATGAAAAGCTCTTTTAATTGGAAGTTTTCTCTAGGGGGGAACTTGATACAACAATGAGAGGCTTCACTGTACAAACTCTTAAGTAAAATTTATATTTTTTAAATAACAGAGAAACTCAACGTATTCTTCCATTTACTTGCCTTTAAATTGTGACATTTTGTTGTTATTTGAGTTATCATTAATTACAGTGAACGTTTTATGTGTCTGGTTTCCGTTTTCCATGTCATATGCGACAATGGCTTCTCCCGCAAACCTATTCAATGCTTTTCATCACACACTTATAAACACACACACACACACACACATACATACATTCGAAAACACATATATAGTCATGACAACTCCCTTTTGATTTGAGGCTTTCGTCGGCCATTTTCCGCCATACTTATACGTGCATTTTTCATTTCCGCTTCAGCGTTGCGGCATTTCCGTTCATTTTTCACATATTTTACAGCATTTGAGACTTGCCTCATATATGGCAAAAGTCTCGGCAAGTGCCAGGCCAAATGAAAACTCGCTTTGCTTTTCTTTTACTTTACTTTTTACATTTCTTTTATTTATTTTTTTCTCATGCCATTTCAGTTTTTTTTTCTTCTTTCTTCTCTCTGTTCTCTTCTCTTTTTGCGCAATTCATTTTTCATGTCACCATCACTAACGCCATTGCCATTGTAGGATGTCCTTGTCGCTGGATTTGCTTTTAAAGCTTTTCGTAATCCTTTTAGAAATTACGTTTCTCTTTTCAATATTATGTTTTATTTCCCTGCACTAGCAACAACAACATTGTCAATACTTTCAACAAAGCAGCTCCGGATGTGTTGGTGGTGTGTTGTCGCCATGGCCAGACATTAATCTTAAGCGCACTGCCAGTCACCTGAGATGCTTGCAAATACCCAAGAGCCAGTGCCTTTTAGTGTTTGGATTTACCTGCAGGTAACAACAACAGCAACAACAACGTAAACACAAACACCTACAACAACAATAACAACAATATCAACAAGAGCAAAAGCAACAATAATACAAACTACAAGCTGCAGGCGCCATAAGGAGTCATAAACCACTCAGTGGCCAAGTGAAAATACCGCAAATATTTGCCGCTAACCAACTCGCCAGCAAATCTCACTTCATCTTCCAGTTTCACATCATTTTCTCTCTCTCTCTCTCTCTTACATTCTAACTCCCACTGTCTCTCTCTTTCTCTCTCACTCGCTCTGTTCAACTTTGGTTTTCTTGTAAGGGTGTTCACTCAGTTTCAACGGTTTATGTGCTTTACTCCTTCGTCTTTTGATATATGGCCAACACCACAAAACTCATCCACCTTACCAAATTGCCATTTTCGTCTCCTTTTTCTTCTTCTTCCTTTTTTTGGTAGTCCTCCAAGTGTTGTTGCAAAGAGTCTGGCAGTCAGCAAACGTTGCTGCCCATTTTCTGTGTTGCGGGTAAAACCGAAAGTGCTGCCATTTATTTTATTGCCACCTTGGCGAGAGATGTTGCGGCTGTGACTGCGGCTGCATCTGCTCCGTTTGTCCAGGTGGACGATTCTCCAATACTCCGAGCTGCGAGCTCCGAGCTCCGATTTCCAAGCTTCAAGCCAAGCAATGAGTAAAAACTTTGAAAGCTGCCATAAAATAAACGAAAAACTGAGTGACCCAAATGTTGTACGTATTTTTACAGCATTTGGATTTGTGCAGCATTTGTGGTTTGCCGTTTTTATGATGGGATTTTTAACGAAATTTGCTTGTCCAAATTGGAATGGGCAAAGAGCAGCAAGTACTACCAGTTGAGGCAGTGTCAGAGGCAGTGTCAGTGAGGCTAAGCTACTCATCATCTGTAGGTAATCTTTACATTTACTTTCCAACCTTCTAACCTTGCCAGCTTGTAACCTTGCAACCTCAACTTTAAGTTGAAGCTCGTAACACAATTTCAATTTCAATCTCAATCTGTAGCAATTGCCAGTTCATTTTTGTTCGTTGGCTCATTGCATTCTATAATGCTCATCTAGTCATCTGTTCATCTGGAGGAAGTTCTGTCAGCTTTTGTGGCATTCAACTTAATTGAAAAGCGATGTTCTTACATAGTTTATGCTTAAAATGCGATTACATTAATTTCACACACCACAAAACAGATGACAAAGTCAGCATTGGGTTACAACAAAAGGGTTATCGGGTATCCGGATAGTATTCTCTCGATGTCCGCAAGCTGACAGCTAAAGTATAGTAAAGTAGCCAAAACTTGTTGAGAAAACTCAATGGATATATACACACATACACATATATATATATATATATATATATATAGCAACCACTCGAAAAGCCACTCAGTCAGGTGTTAAAACTAATTTACGACAATTTGACCAACAAACAACAATGGGATCCTTTGCTAGCCTCTAGGTGCGTATGTGTGTGTCAGTGTGTGTGTGTGTGTGTGGGCTGTAGAATGTGGGTGTGGCACATCAAGTGCTTCACATATTTCACACATTGCATGAAAGGGACAAAAGGAGCTCAAGTCGACCGACCGCAAAGCATCCAATTCGAAAGGATGCCCTGTTCAGTTTCTGTCCGGCAAATCACACAGTTACACACACACACACACACACACGCATACATACTCACATTCAGCTTCTGATTCAAATTCATCCTCAGGCAGTCAACCAACCGCAGCTTATCCTATTTGGAGTGCATGTTGCTTAACGCTGACAGCTGTTGTACCCAGTTATTGACTGAATAAGTTTTAAGTTTTCAACTCTGCTTTTCTAAAGAATTAATCGGAACATTGTCCCGCCTCTCCCCCTGCACTACCGCAAACCCTTCTTGCATACTACCATCTACCTACCTAAAGTTGTGACCACAAATTGCCAAAAACTGAGCAGCAGGTTTCCAACACAATTTCACCTAAATAAATGCAATTCATTTTGGACAACATTTTCTAGAGTCATTCCCAAATAATTTGTGTGTAATTAAAGCAGTTACGCCCCAATTGGATGGATGTATAAAAAGGGAAGGGATAGTGAAGCTGGGTTAATGAGTGTTGGCCAAAATTTGAAGGTAGTACAATTAGTATGCATTAATGTTGATAAATGAAAGTTGCTTAAATGCTAATTGCTCCACTGTTGTTTAATGCCGCAAAAAAAAGAATTAATCAAATGTCAATAGGATATATTTTATATATACTACAAAAAACTTCAATTCAGCTGCAGCCTTATTAAATTTTACTCATTAACTAAAACATAAACTAAACATCAGTTTAAGCATAAATAAATATTTTATTGCAACTTATAACATGCATCAAACATTTTCCTACATATTATTCAACACGTCTCATACCCAATTAAACATGTTTGTAAAACATTCCATAGATCGTTTGTCGTTCTCAAAGAACAAAATGGCGTTGTTCTCATAGTATCAAACCTAGTCTGTGCTAGAGAATCGATAGTGCATGTACACTTTAGCATGGACCTGAACCGTAGTGTAGCAACTCGCTTATTACCAGTGTTGCCAGTTTAGTGTATAACATGCTACATCTAGCATATATGTAAGTGGAAGAGATTATATATTTTGTATATAGATTATAGGTTGAAATCGAGCATATTTATATATTTGAATAGCATTATTTTTTTTTTGAGGGAGCCGATCTTTTTTGTAGTTAAAAGTTTAAAAACTTTTCAAATTTAACCGAGAAATAGATTAGGCTACCTTTCTTTTTTGTTCCTTTCCTGAATATGTTCCGATAAATATTGATAAAAAAAATCAAAATAGAATTAAAATTTATGAAATTTTTCGTTTAGTTATGTTTAAGCTTATTTTTATTTCAATTTTCAACCTCTTTTGGCATGTTTTCATCAAATCTAGATATTTTCGTGCTTCAAACCTGGCAGCACTGCTGTTTAAAAATTACTGAGCCTTGCATAAAGTATAACAGTTTGTGTGAGCAGTATAACAATAGCAATCTATATCAATTTGTGTGAGCAGTAAAGCCATAGAAGTCAGTTGATCTACAGTTATATTAATTTTGGCACATGCCAAAAAGAATAAGCACGAATCAGCACTAGCTATTCCGCTCGCACATTATGTTACATTTTTAGTTTTATTCTAAGCTAGTTGCCGATTGTGTTCGCCTGTTACATACAGTTAAAATTAACTTTAGAGTGAGCAGTATAACCATAGTAATCAATTGAGCTGAGCATTAGTTAGAGCATGCTGTCTTCTTTTCACACTGAGCTCAACCTATTGCGCCTGTTTCTGGAACAGTAGTGTTTATTCATTTAATTGCTAGGCTAGCATATAATATATTACATCGGGCATATTTTTAAGTGGAAAAGCTAATAAATTTTGTGCTTAGCTTATAGCATATTTGTAATTTTTGAATAGCAATCAATATTATATTTATACAAACCTAGATAACATTCTTTTTAATTGTGATTTATTGATAATTGTAATACTACTGCGTGTATACCACAATTTGCATGTTCGATTTGCGATCAGGTGTATGCAGTTTGTGGACTTATATAAACAATGCAACTTGTGCTTGCCAACGAGCATGATGCACGTAAGGAAGCTCTATATTAACATGCTTAAGATGTAGTGCAGCATGTTATATATTGTTATAATTCTGGCACTGTCACACATTTAACAAATTGTATTATTCAATCGCGACTTATTTAAAGGCCACGTTTAGCCTGGCGGCCTCCCAAATTTGCGCAAAGCTGACGATCGCAAACATCATCCTGAGCAAAGGATTTGCCTAAGGTGCTTCGTAGCTCAATGTCATAGTTGGCCTTCTCCTGATTTATTAATTTGGTCATCTGCTCACGTCTAGCTGCTTTGGCTAAACCTTGAAGGCATTGCAATTCGGATATCATTGGACGCAATAGTTCGGCTTTGGGTGCATTAATTGGAGGTGTCTCCGTGCCATGGCATTTCATATAGTTGCTTATGCTGAAATATATAAATAAACCAATTTCAATTTAGTATTTGTATTAACCAATGAATACGTACAAGTTATTCATGTTAATATATGTGTTGGCGACTTTTGGAAAAACACAGAAAAAGATATGGAAATTGCAAGTGTTTATATAAGCTTGAACTCTCTTTTTATTTAAGTGATTGAAAACGAACTGATACAAATAGAAGTTTCTAGTATATTGATAAGTAATATGTCTACTAAGATTATTCAATATGTTAGTAGTAATTTAAGATGCTACAGACAAGCAGGCTAATAGAAATCCTTGACTGTTGGCAAAGGACTCACAGTCATTCCTCTCGACTAGCATAAACTGCTACGAATTTTCTTTGATATGTTTTTCCCCTTATTTATAGAAGGGTCTCTAATGAATTGCAACACCATCTTAACACCAAAAACACAGCAAAAACAAAGAAGCAGAAAAAAAAGGTGGAAGAAAAATACTAAAGAAACCGCAAAGCTGTAGGCAAAGTCATTATATTATACATTTGGCCTAATGAGATTTTTTATGATGATGATGGGCCGAGAAAATGTGAGAATGTGAGAGTGTGAGAATGTGAGAATGTATATGTATTTATGTATGGGTGTATGGCAAAGACACGCAAGTCCTGTCTTAATTATTCACAATGAACAAATATGGCATTAAATCCAAGCAGAATGGTTGGGTGTATATTTTGACACCTTTATTGCTCAATAAATTCGACTCCTTTCGACACACAAAAGGGGAAAAAAGAGAAAAACCAAAGAGAAACTAGTTCATTAGAAGGGCGCTAGGGATTTAGATTTCCTCTCTGATTACACTTGAGATGTTGAAGTCAATTGCGGCAGTGACTTCCTTCAACGTACGGGTTGTGGCACGTAAACTTTACAATTACCAGAGTTTTGTGACTCGCATTGGAGTCGTTAGAACTTAAAAGCAGTAAAACTTGAAACCAGCCAGTCTGTTGGCTCGGACATAGTGGCATGAGGCATGGGGCATGCAACCAACCAACCAGCCAGCCACCCATAGCTCCTTGCTTAACATGCCATTAGTAGGATCCTACTATACTTGACTCTCCCAGCCGACTGGATATTTTATGAATAATGTTTTAATTTCAGGCTGGCGAATACACCCGTCGCGTCATTCTTACCATTTCCATCGTCATCATCGCACTCATCTATTGGGGTTCGTTTGCCCCTTTTGGCACGCAATTGCATGTTAAATGCATATGATTCCACCAATGCCCATACCAAGAAGTCATCCAACTAATATGCGAAAATTATGGGTTGTAATTTAAGAGGCACTTTTGCTTATTTTTTTAATGACATCCCCCATGTTTGTACGTCTACATTACACAGCCCACTGCTACATGTGATTCTCTATTTAGATACATTTATATTACCCTATGTATGTGTGTGTGTGTGTGTGTGTGTGTGAGTGTGTGTATAGGTCTGAATAGGTCTCTCTTTGCCTTGTGGCATATCGTTTAGAGGTATTCAAATTAATTAATGACGTCTGCATTGAGTAGGATAGCACTAGAGAACATACTGAAAAGTAACTGATAAAAGAAGGTAAACAAAAAAAAAAGAGAAATAAAAATAAACATTGGTTGTTAAGGTTAAGAGAGCACATTTAAAGTGGAAACGCTGAAAAGTATGCTACAGTTTGCATTAAATTTTGTGTAGCACAGCAGCCATTTTGTTTTTTGTGGCTGCTTCCGTTTCCGCAGGCCGTGTTAAAATTGTTGGTTATTCTGCGTTTTTTTCAGAATGCAATTTTTATTTGTTGATTTTGTTTGCATTTCGTTTGATTTGACATTTTGTTACAATTCTTTTATATTTATTTTATTTTTATTATTTATAAATTTATTTTTGTTTATTTTTAGTTTGGAATTTGATTTGTCGCATAAATTTTGACAGCCGCAAGCGGGAGGTTTTTATATTGCATTTTTTATGGAATTTGACACAAATGACAAATGCAATTCGCGTATTGCAATCAAATATTTTTAGACCAGATTTAGTCAGCCGAAATAGGTAAGACATACCAAAACTATGCTAACAGTATGCAGCTTAAATACAAATATGCATTAACTTATTTATATATACATAAAGTTGGTTGGTATATGTATTTATATATATGTATATATGCTGAACGTCATCACCTGGTAACCGAGTGCAGCAGCCTTCGGTCTTTGTCTGTTATCATGTTTGCTCAAGACGCAGCGACACTCGACTAAAGCCCGAGGCTCTGTTTAATCTGCACTCGAGTGGCGACGCTGTCGAACTTTCTTACCGTCTTTCACATGATGATGATCCCACGTACTGTTATACCGATGAGCAGCTCTGTTGCCCTGCTTGGGGCTTTTCACTAAAAAATAAGTGTTGTGCAAACATTTTATGGTTATAGAAATTTTGCTGTAACATCATCTTTGTGCATCTCCTTCTCCCACTGTTTCAACTTGCAATGCAATGGAAAAAAAAAATAGGGCCATGTTTGTCAAACTATGAACTAGGTGCTCTGGCATTACAGCATCATGACACTATGCCACTGTGGCACTACGGTACCATGACACTATGCCACTATGGCACTATGACACCCTGGCACTATGGGACTATGACATTATAAGTCTATGCCATAATGACAGCATGACACTGTGACAATGTGACACTAAGCATGTTTAACACTTGCAGTCATTCAGTCAGCGGAAAGGTTCGTTATATTGACAGAAGCTCATTGAGTGCTTGTTAGATAATAAAAAGTGTAAGAAATCGAAGTGCAAAATAATACTTTTTTTTTATCACTAATTGAGAGGTCACAATGCTACCAACGACACTTGCAGTAAGATATAATATTTACAGACTCTTTCAATAATGTCTTATTTATGTATACAAGTATATAACTAAAATTGGCAATTGACTAATTTAAACAGATGTTTTGCATGTATAACATTCATGGGACATAATCTAAGTACTCCTTAACGAATAATCATTTCCATAAAGTAAATATTTTGCTATGTTTGATCAATGTGGAAAACAAGGTAATTATACATCTGTCACTTGGAAGTCGTGACTAACTAAAACAATTATATAAACATTTACTATAAATTTCAAGTAATAAAGCTCTGTATTATATTCTTTATCAGCTTTATCTGCTGATTATTTAATGATAAATTATTGCTCTCTTTATTACGCAATAGTAAAAGTTTCTTAAGCAAGATCAAAATGCTGCCAAGGAGACGTAAGCAGTGCAGCAAGTGGCAACGCCTGCGTACAGAGCTGCCAGGCTAGCATATGAGATAAAGGGCAGAATGAGAGAGGATAAACAGTTGACTTACTACTTCTGTTTAACAGAAATAAGCAAAATAGTGTATGTAAAACTAAATATATATAAACTATAATATTAAACTATTATAAACTATAATATTAATAAATAGAACATAATCAGTTTTGTGTTTATATTAATAATATTGTTTATATTAATAGGCATCAACAATTGTTATTTAATAACTGACAGCTTAACTGCAGCGACTATTAATAACATAGGATACCGATAGCGACTAAGCTACTATCGATAACAACCGAAAGCTGAGTGATATTGCATCGTTTGCAGTGCTGCCAGTTCTGCTATGCTCAGCTACTGTTTAAATTTAAGTTTTATACTCTGTACTAGAAATGCCTTCTTCTTCTTGCAGCATAAGACTTTTGTCTACAGAAATGGAATTATTATTCCTCTGATCAGTGACAGATGTTAGCTCTGTTTCAGTTATATATTTATACTTCATTATGATTGTTTTTATTTGTCAGATTTTTTATTTAATATCTTTTAAGATTTATAACGAGAAACTTATTCTATTTTAAATTTAGTGTCTTTCATTTTAAGTCACAATTAAGGAAATATTTCGGACTTTTTTGCAATTTTTTCTTAAGTAAAATTTATCTTATATTGCAAGATAGTGCATATTTAGTGAATTATTAATTTCTTACACTCACACACACCCACACGCACACATACATACACAGACATAGGCAGACGTAAACACGGTAGCGATTCATTGAATTTTGATATCAAAATTATTTGATGCAATCAGGAGCACAATTTTATTGACTATGGATGTACTCTCAATTAATCAGGAAGTGTTCATCCATCGCTCGGATGGACGTATTCATCTGGCCAGAATCATAAAGCTGGTCGGCAGCAATAAGAATACGGTAACTGTTGAGTGGCTAGAGGATAAGATAATACGTGGAAAAGAAGTGCATCTGGAGTCGGTTATAAAGCTTAATCCGCAAATCTTTGGCACAACCTCAAAGAACACAACATCCCAATTCAATTCCATGGGTTCCATACACTCCAGACCTTTATCCAGCCCGCCCATTGCTGGTGAGAGGGTTGGTCTGGCGCGACTTATGGCTGGTGCGTCTCTGTCAGCTGTCGTCCATGGCTCACCGCGCCAAGTACCAAACACTTATCGTAGTGAGAGGGCAGAGCGTTTGCGACGCAATCAGTTGCTAGCACAAACACGAGCATTGAAAATTACAGATCCCTATAAGGATGTAGCGCATATGATACGTATGCACAGGCTACAAATGGATCATCAACCGCCGGCTAGATTAATGCGTAATCCGCCTAGGGTCCATCAAATCATGGTTTGTGTACGCAAACGTCCAATAAATCATCGGGAGCAGCTTCTCATGGAGCCTGATGTGATTAGTGTACCCAACGCCGAGGTGCTAGTCGTTCATGAGCCGCGTAAGCATCTCAATATGACCAAGTATCTGGAGCATCATAACTTCCGCTTCGATTACACCTTTGATGAAAACTGTACCAATAGTCAGGTGTATGAGCGTGCAGCACGTCCTCTCATCCAGCATGTCCTGGACGGCGGTATGGCCACCTGTTTTGCCTATGGACAAACGGGCAGTGGTAAAACCCATACCATGGGCGGTGAATTTACGGGTAGACAACAGAATTGCAGCGATGGCATCTATGCTCTGGCCGCCAGTGATGTTTTTGAGAGTCTAAGTCAGCCGAACTATGCCAGGTTGGGTCTAACTGTGACCTGCACTTTCTTTGAGCTGTACGGCAGTCGCGTCTATGATCTGTTAACAGCTAGTAAAGTCCAGTTGCGTGTGCTGGAGGATGCTGAGCAACAGGTACAAATTGTGGGCCTAACGGAGAGACATGTTAGCTGCACAACGGAAGTTTTGACGCTCTTGGAGTTAGGGAATAGTGTGCGCACATCGGGTCAGACGTCTGCCAACTCCAAATCTTCACGTTCCCATGCAGTGTTTCAGTTAGTGCTCCGAACTGCAGCTCAGAAGCGTCCGCATGGCAAATTCTCGCTTATTGATCTGGCCGGCAATGAGCGAGGTGCGGATAATCGGTCCGCCAATCGGCAGACACGTCAAGAGGGCGCCGAGATAAATAAGTCACTGTTGGCACTCAAGGAGTGCATCAGAGCACTAAGTCGCCAATCAGCACATCTACCATTTCGTGGCTCTAAGTTAACTCAAGTGTTGCGTGACTCGTTTATTGGTGGTAAGAAGGTCAAGACATGTATGATAGCCATGATCTCACCGGGATTGCGTTCTGTGGAGCATACACTCAATACGTTGCGCTATGCGGATCGTGTAAAGGAGCTAATCCCACCGCAACTACCATTAAGACGTATTGGAAATTCAACGCTAAGTCTGGAACCAGCACAACTCATTCAATCCACATCTCTGCCACATATTCCAAATCAATTAAATCGACCACATCGTGTCTCATCATCTGCTTCCTTGCCTGTAGCTAATCCCAATGATGCATCAACCAGCTGGAATTCATTTAATAATAGTCATCATACACTTGATGATGACAATCTGACATACTTCAACGAGGCTACAGATAATTATGCCTAGTTATTTTTACGTATAACTAGGATCGATATATGACACGATCGTATGTTCATGGACAATAAAATATTGTCTATTGATTTCATTTTATATAAATCAAATGGCCATATTTTTCCGGTATATATAATAAACAAAATTGTGTATATGAATAAAAATTAAATAATTTTAATTAATAAGTATGATCTATATATATTAATCATACACTCACTGTTAATTTAACCTTAATGAGGCCTTTTTTAAGGTTAATTTCTATAATCATCTCAAGCATAATACTTTATTATATAGTCCTTATTCAGTAAGTTTATTGATTGAGCCTGCAATTCTTAAAGTTATCTTGAATCCTGTAACGGTTTATTTACCTGCCAACCTGTACAAAATAACTGCTTACTTAGCATTACAGCTTTCAGCATGAACTTAAATGGCTGCATGTATGTGTGTCTCTGTGTTTGTGCCTGTGTGTGCGTGTGTTCTTTTGCTAAACTTGAACTAAAGGCAAATATTTTCCGCATAGTTGCGCATTAAGCCAAAAACTAAGTTTTTCCTTTCAGTTTTTGCTTTCTTGTTCTTAGTTTTTTGTTCTTTTTGTTTTGTTTTATGGTCTTAGAGGGGCAACGATATCGTGAATTAAGGTAGGTGCAGGGCCAACGGTGACAGCTGTCAATATACAATATTGAGGATTATGATGGCAAAGACACGTCTTACGACAAAAGCTTTGTGTCAATATATTAAATTATGGCTTAAAGGCTTTCCATGGCCGACTTAGTGACGTTCAACTTTTTGGTTTTTTGCACTGCGCATAAATCCGTCGAATAAGTGTAAGAAGTGGCTAAAACGAGGGCAGGTCAGGTCATCTGAAAGGTGAATGTAAACATATGTATATTGTCTGTGATGTAACAAGTCTCTGTGTCTATTGTATGACATAAATTAATGTCATGAAATTTAAATGAAGGTCTTAATTTTTAGCTGTCTCTAAATAGTTGGCTTTCAAATTGTATTATATAATTTAAAAGGCAAAGTTTTTATATATATAAATATGTTTATATATATATATTTAAATTTGGTATTTGCATAATGCAATCAACTATAAACATTCCAACTATGTTATGCAAGCAAATAAATATTCATATATATATATATATATATGAATTTACCTATCTAACTATCTGCACATAAACATAAAGTAAACATAAAGCAAAATATTTGCGCATAAAAGTTATGCAACTGCTGCAACTTTCACCATTAACATTAAAAACCAATTAAAATTCTTTAATCAACTAGAAGGAAAAACAAAATAGTTACAATTTCCATCTATTTTGCAACATCTTTTTCACTCTTTTTTTTGCATTTTCTTTTCTATTTCTCTGTCACACACACACATACACAGAGAAAGAGACAGAGTTGGCACAACGTTACTCATACGCACCGTAAGTCAGTTGCCGTGCGCTATAATTCAAGTTTAATAAACGCAAAGAACTTCCACTTATCAAAGCTGATGAAGGAGAATCTTTTTTAATTAAAAAGCTACCGTTCACAACAGTATTATGGACACACCCGCTTTCTACAATCCCCCCCCACCATTTTAATTAAATTTTTTTTTTCAGTTCATATACAAGTTAATATTGCTTTATTTACATTAAATATATGATTTTGTTCTTATCCTTAACTAAGAATTTATATTTACATATTCTTTGTGCACAGAATATTTAACTAAAGGTATTTATTTAATAATACCACAATGCCAAGTAACGGCATAAATTAACTATGTAATATCTACGCTTATTAACAGAGCTCTAATATAGTTCTAAGCAGAATAACATTCTGTTAATTAGCAATTGTACTTTCTATTCTATTCAGCTATTGTTTTGATAATATTTCTTATAAATATTTCATATTTAGCTTAAGGCTATAGTAGAGAAAACTTCTTCTTTCTTTACATAATAAATAATAATAAATACAATTTATATTTGAGGCTTATAGTTTGAAGGAGTAACAGTTCACTTTAACCTAGTTAATCTGTAAACCCTTTAATTTTTTAAAACTATTCAAATGGTACATTTAATGCCATATGGAGCAATATTTGGTAAAGAGAAAAAATCAGTTATTATAGTTGTACTTGACTATTGAATAAATCAATAACTATTGCTGGCCCTAAAGTACTCGTTGAGAATATAATAAAATTCAATTCAATAAAATCAGCTTGACGTATTTTATTTGATTTACTGACACTTCGGCCTCAGGGTCCTGCGACCAGACGATGCGCATCGATGGTTGCTAGTACAACTGACACTGCCTCAGCTACTGCCATTGTCACTGCTACTGCTACTGCTACTATGACTGTGAGTTGCGAGTGCCACGCCCAGTTTGTTTCAAGCTTTCAAGTGTGACAAGTGTCGGGAATAGCAAAGCGAAATGAGTCGTACAATTTGTCATAACTACAAGGGGCAAATGGAACAATGCTTCAAAGTATCTAAAAGCGTACAACATTCGATTTACGAGCTGGAGGCATGTGTAGGCGGATGAATGCGAGCTGGAGTATAGATGGAGAGAGTAGGTCGAGGTCGTATCTGCCACAAGGCAATCAGCTGCACAATTGGCATGAAAACATTTGTCTCTCTCACATTACTCATACCCACACAGAGACTGTCTCTTTCCATTTCTCATTAATGAGCTGTCAACAGTCGTGGGAAAAATGCCTTTGGGCCAAACAATTTGTCGCAAAAGTTTCATTAGCTATTGACTGGCTAATGTTAGCCAACACTGCTATGGATTTTACAGTTAATGAAGCTGACTATTGTCAAAATTTAGATATAAAGCATAAATTTTGCAACTCATTAATTATAGGGCATTAATATTGAACAGATAGATGACACTTCAGCTATACTAGATGCAAATGAATACCAATTAAATTTTGGTGTTGGTCAACACTGTTATGTTTTTTTTTTTTGTATATATCTATATAATTACAATTATGATAAAAGAAATGTATAAAGCAACTCATTAATTTCATGGCATTAATACTGATAAACAGCTGTCACTTCTTGGCAATATTTTTATTGACAAATTTTAAAGCAGATACCAAAAGATTTTAATGCCAAGATCTGTTTAGTGTTAGGCAACAATTTAATGCGTTTTACTACAAATAATAAAATAAAAATTTATGCATTTTATAGCTCATTAATAATTATGACCTTAATTTTAAGCAAACAGCTGTCTACTTCGAACCTAAAATGCTCTTTAATTCTGAAAAGTTTGTCCCAATTAAACATACCTATAAGTATTATAACAACTTGTTGGGGCCTGCGGTACAATGTACACCCACACAGTTATAAGTCAAATTTGTGTTGAACAATTCTTTCAACGCCAAATTCAAAAGAGTAAATAATATAAAACAATAAGCAGCCCAAGGCTGACAGCTCCTCAGAGAGAGGAAGATAGAGAAAGTGGGAGTTGGGTTGAGTTGATGTAACTTTTGAGGCTGATACGAATAAAAACTTGAAGCATTTTTATGTGTTCACATTCACATTATTTTTGCTATTCTTTTTTTTCACTTTATTACATTTTGACAAACAAAAACTTTGATGCCAGACTTCTCCCCCAGATTCAGATTCAGTTTCAGTTCAGTTTCAGAGTCAGTAACAGTTTCCGTTACGGTTTCCTCTTGTCTGACATATGTACATATGTGTGTGTCTCAGTATGTGTATGTATAGATATATGGAATATATGTATATGTATGTGAAGTGTTCCCCTTAGAAAAGATATCGAGTGGGGAAACAGTTTATTGTTGCTTGGCTAAATTATGTTATTCTTGGTTTTTACTACAGAAATGGGTCTGGTAAGTGGTAAGTGGTAACTGGTAGCTAGTAGCTGGTAACTGGGAAGTGGTAAGTAGTAGGTGGTAAGTGGTAAATGCTAAGAAACAAAAATACGTTGAACAACAATAACAAAAGGAGCAACTGTAAGCATCGTAAAGCATCCAAAACTTTGCAGTCACCGGGTGCTATCAAGTAAATTTGTAACAGTAAAAAGAGTCAATAAAGTTTCACAGCTCATTGTTCATTGTTCATTGTACATTGTACATTGTTCATTGTTCATGGTACACTTGGGCCTTCCGTTTTCTGACTATTGCTTATACAACGTATATATGGCATCAGTTTGAAAAGCTGTGTGGAAATCAATATGAAATTTATGGGGCATCAAAAGTTAGCTGCCACCAAGGCTGCCCGGATCAAGGTCAAGTGTACAGCAACAAATTAAGATTTAAAAATAAACTAAAAAATTGCACACTTGTCCTTAACTTTTATTTTTAATAAACATATAAATATGATGGCTCAACCCTTTCTCAACCAGCCTAATAGGAATGTAATAAGATGTCCCCGCTGGTACTTAGAAATCGGCACAAAGTCACGCGATTTACTTAAGAGAACTTTATACTAGCTTTGTGGGGACCTTGTTTTAAGTATTTTTCATTTAATTACTGTTTTCATGGCTGCCAGTAATTATATTTCGTAATACTCCTGCTCCGAGAGCCACTGAGAAATGACATTTGATATTCATTGCACAACGATGAACAGCAAAAAAAAATATAAAAATAAAATAAAGTTACGTTAATTGCAGTTGGAGGTAAAAAAAAACCAGCGAAGCTACAAATAATAATAATTAATGAAATACCATCTATTATTATGGTAAAATTATTCATAATATATTTCATTACAACGTTAATTATTTTTACTGATCGTTACCTAGCTGCTTTGATAGACTTTTCTGTTAATTAACATACAGAAACAAGTACGAAGTCTGTAGTCGAGTGTACCCGACTACGAGAGCCCCTTTGCCTACATATACAGCCACACACACACATACTCCTACATACACACAGTTCTGCACGTACTTAGCCATTGTGCGCACCAGAAACCACTGAGAAACAGGCGTACATACAGACGGACAGACAGACAGACGGACAGACAGACAGACGGACAGACAGACAGAACTCGTCTTGTCGTCCTGAAAAAGAAAAATTGGTTCGATGCATATGAAACTTGTCGTCTTATCGATGCGGAGTTAATTTCAATTGAGACGATCACAGAATGGAATTATATTAATAATTATCTTAGGGAAATGAATATCGAAAAATTGTATTGGACATCGGGCACCGACCAGGCCAAAGTAGGTGCACATATTTGGTTTGCAACTGGTCAACCAATAAGTTTTCCTCTTTGGGACCAAGGACAACACAATATTAAAACTAACACAAAAGAAATGCTTAGCTAGCATAACAGAAAGTATCAATTAATGGCAACAAAGCTAAAAAGTGACATTTAAGCCAATGACAACATGATTTAACAATCAAATGAAATTACTTATAATTCCCAATTGGTTATACCCAAGTTCAAAGCAATTGACTATTGATTTATCGTTTAATGTTAAGGTTACTTTGGTTTACCTTTATAAGTTTCCTTTAATATTAAAATTTATGTATCATCTATATCCGATGTTTCAAATAGTTAGTATGTCTAGGATTTTACGATTTTAATTTTTTTTTTGCTTTCCTACCATGGGGAAAAAAAATAAATAAATATAAAAAGATAAAAATTCTGTGTACCCATCTACGAGAAAGGAAATTCAAAAATCTAAAACAATCTCGTATACTTTACGAGCATAAAGAATCTAAATTCCAAGTTTGGTTGCTCTAGCTCTTATAGTCAGGGACAGGGTTGAAAATTGTGCTTAATAATCGTTTTCTTCCGAATTGCGAGGGTCAGGGGAGGAAATTCAAAAATCAAAAACAAACTCGTATAGCCTATGAACATAACGAATCTAGATTTCAAGTTTGGTTGCTCTAGCTCTTATAGTATCTGAGAAACAGGCGTTCATACGGACGGACAGACGGTTAGACGGACAGACGGACAGACGGACAGACAGACGGACAGGGCTAGATGAACACGTCTTGTCGTCCTGATTCAGAATATATATACTTTATGGGGTCTCCGATGATTATTTCTATGTGTTATATACTTTTGCACATTTCCAATAGCTCCGTTTTGCTTCTTTTTTACAAAAAGGCAAAGGGGCTAAAAAGTTAAACTGTTAAAGTTCATTCTATTAAAATTTATATCACAGCATTATTGTTCCTCTTCTTATAGGCGTAGCTGCTACCCAACAGTTGACAGGGAGAGCATCAACGCCATTGCCATTTGATGTAAGTAAATGAGCGTAGTGAGCACAGAGAGCAGAGCTTGAAATAACTGTGCATTTTGTCGAATGCTAGCGAAGGCAAACTAAAGCGTTGCAGGTAGCGAAGGCAATTTTTATATGCAGGCATATTTGTGCGTGACGTATTTGTTTGAAGAGATGGAATATATATGTTTTTTCTCTTTTTAAAGATTTCGAGTTAAGCTTTGTCTGGCTTAATTTTAATGGATCCTTAACTCCTTTTGTTTCCTGGCTAATGCATTGACTTAATTGCACTAAAAATAAGCAGCTACTCGTAAAAGCAAAAAACTAAAATTCTTTTCACTTGGATGCACTTACATAACTTACACACCCACACACCCAGACACCCACACACATATACATATACGTTATTTGAGGTGCACAGAACATACAGATGCTTTTTTTCTTTGTGGTTTGAAATGAATGTGCCCCTGTGATTTTGGTGGCAGCGAATTTAGTTATTATAAGAGCATAATACACAAATATATCCTTCCTGCTGGCTGTCCCCATACGTTGACTCCTTGCTGTGTGCTCCTATGCCAGTGTCTGTCTCCTGGAGCACATTTGCATGCTGCTTGTCGAGAGGAAGGCGAAAGCAAAACAAACCGATGATAGTTTTTAGTTTTTTTTTTTTGGCAATACATTTCTAACTCCAAAGGGTATATTAGTTTATAATAATTCTTAAAAATATATGTTAAATTCTATGTAAAGATAAATAATATATTAGTCGAGAGTAATAACTACTTGTAGTTAGTACAAAGAAGTACGGGGTATATTAAAGCGACTATTTAATAAGATTTTTGTTCCAAGTTTCATATTCCTTTTTTGTCTGTCATTTTATATGCGAATATGCATATTTTCTTTGCGTTCTGTTCTGCTACTCGCTCGGCACTGGTTTTCGGAAAGAATTGAATAGCGCGGCGAGCGAGAGAAAGAGAGAGAGAGAGAGAGAGCGCGAGACAGAAGAAGAGATTGTGAATGGAACAGAGGCAGAGTACAATAGATGTGTGAGAGTGACACAGAAAGCCTGTGTGTGGCAGCCATGCATAATTCAGAACGTGGCGGGAATATTTTTGTGTCGCCTCGTGTGGTGGCCACTTTTTATGCTGGTAATTCGACTATGGGGACGTGTGTGTCCATGTGTGGGCGTTTGTCTGTGTATATGTATGTATCAATGTGTGTTTCTGTGTGTGTGCGTGTTAACGCAATTTTCGTTAAAGAAAAAAAATCCCGTTTCTCGCCGACTACTTTGCTGCCTTCGCCCTGCTGTTTGACATATTTTTCACACAACGTCTGCTTGTTAAATTGTTGGCGGCAATTTTGAGGTTAGCGTGACACCACACATACACGACCAAACTCCAACAAATACACACACACACACACACACACACACACACACACACACACACAGAAAGAAATCCATATATAAAGCATAGCAAGTGCTGCAACTTTGACGTTTGTATAGCTTTGAGGCGGTTAAGTTAAAAGTCACAGTTGCAGTTGGTTTTTGCGTTTTTTGTTGTTGTTGTTGTATTTGTTGTTTTATTTTGTGTTTTTTTGCTTTTTGATTCGCACACGAATCCAACAATTTATTTTTAAGTTTCCTTTTATTCCGTCACCTTTAGCAGCTCTTGACGATTACAGCAAAGTCAGTTTTTAATCGGAAATTAAAAAAGCTGTTATACACACTTGTACACACACTTATACACATGCACATGCACACATACACACACACACATATATACATTAAATACATAATAAAAAATTGAAATGTGTTCACTAAGTGCACTTCAATGAATTATAAAAATTGCATACAATTTTTATTATTATTTTTGAAGTGGGTAAATAAAACTTTCATACAAAACGTTATTAAAGTGTTACGAATATTTAATTGTATTTCATTTCTCTATATTCTGTTTTCTTTCTATTTAATGCTAGAACAGAAAATTTACCTTAGTTAATTCTATCACTGACAGTGTTAGTGAAAATGCAAATTTTGTTTATCTACAGTTACTTTTGAAATGTTTTCCATTTCTCTCACGCGAACAGTAGAAATTGGTTGCATGTTTCGGACTTGACGGCTTAATGTACCATGATTTGGGTTAAGATAACTCAACTACAATAAAAAATACGAATGGCTTAGAATAAAGAAAAGATTTGCACAATTAAAAATCGATGATAGCTCCAAAAGTAATTCGTACAGGAAGAGAAACTATGTAAATGCAATTTGTTTCGTAGTGAAATTTTCTTTTTAACTTTCTTTAAATAAATGCGCTTTTTACACTTTCTATGAAATCAATAATATTAAATAATATAATTTCTATATTCTATACATATGATGTAATATATAAAAATAATGTTAAATACATATATATATATATATAAACAGATCCATGAATAATGCTTTTAGTAAAGGGAATTTCACTCAAAAAAATATGTAAAATGAATTCATAGATTTCAAGGCGCTGATCTGGAAGGATCACACCTCAGCGGTAAAGGCCAAAACAATAATAAAGGACAAAACCATAAGAAGCTAGACTAGCTCCTCGACTCTAAGAAGCTGCAAGTTGCTACCAAGTACCTTTTAATCAAGACGATTTTAACGCCGACTTGGTCATACGCCATTCAGGACTGAGGCACAGCTTCTAGAAGCCAACTTAATAGGCTCAGGGTAGTCCAGTCCCGAGCTGCAAGGATTGCATCTGGGCTTCCTTGGAATGTCACCAACCGTGTGATCGAGAAAGACCTAAAGCTGGTTCTAATCAGGGATCAGATTAATCATCACAGCAACCGATATGCTGATAAACTCATGGCTCACCGGAATCAACTCGCTGACCTTATTCAGGGTGGCCCACCTATCGTTTGCTTTTTGAACTATCGATAATTTTGACTTTGACATTTCGAATGTCATTGTCAGTGTGTCAGATATTTAGTGGAAGGTTTGCGATTTACGAAATGGTTAAAAAAAATTTTGAAAAATATATATACTCTTTCTTTTTTCTAGCGATTTTAAAACGCAAATCTTTCGTGGACCACCCTATACCCCTTCGACGCTTGAAACGCGTTCATCCAAGCGTTCTGCCTAAACGAAGAGTAAAGTAATTTATACCCCGTACAAATTCCCTAAACATATAAGACATATTATATGCAAACTAGGGGAACTTATGTTTCAAAAAATAATTGTTAACCCCCTTTAGGTTAAGCTCAAATATTTTGAACGGCTCCTAATGAATAAATAAGCTAAATTAAAGTAAAGAATTCATAGATTTCTACAGTAACTAAACTGAACACAGCCTTAATTATATAAATCTTTTATAATCTAAGTTCAAGGTTTATTTACTTCTAATCTTCAGATTGTCTAACATATATACGCACTTTCAATATTTTTATAATCTATCAAGGACTTCACTTTTATTAAGCCAAACAAGGACTTCATATAAATTAACAATATTTTTCTTTTGTCAAAACAAACAAGTTAGTTTCAAGACGGAACTTTTATATGAATATGTAAGCAAATATACCGTAAACGGGTATACCTAACTACAAGCAAGCCTTTACCCCTGCTTACACATGCATAGCACACACGCATGCATACAGTTTTGCAAGCACTGTAAATTGTTACGTGCTGCTTCGAGCTCGCTTTTGTTGAAGAAGTTTTTGGTTTGTTGTACAATCTTTATGAAATTCTATCGGTTGGAAACTTTGCGGTGTTGGGGGAGGGGATCTTTTAAAGTTTAAAACAAACTTGTTTTGAGTAATTGCAAAATGCAAAATTTGGTAATTCTATCACTTAAAATCGCTGAGAAACAGATGCTTCACTCTAGATAAACTTATTTAGTTTTACTTGGCTAATAGTTGCCTTCTTCTGTTAATTTGAAGGGTAAAGGGTTAAAATAGTCTTCTTCATCTTCTTCTTATGTTTGCCTAAAATCGATTGTCATCAGTATAATAAATGCAATTTAAATTATGCATCCTTCTACTTAAATTTCAACTGAGATGAAATATTATTTATTCAATTCGTTGGCTAAGTATTAGCTCCATAGAAATTCTAAACATAATAAATAATTGAATGGTGCTAGTGGCACTGCCAACAATCGCACAACTGACAGGCCGAAAGGACACCTTACAGCAAGCACAGGATATTGACGTAAATGCAATTGCCAGCAATTTATTGCCCTGAATGAAAATGAACACAATCAATACACATTCAATGTCTAAGAGAGTCTCTGAATGTAGTAGAAGAAGGCAATTATCTAAGAGATAGAGAGAGGGAGAGAGAAAAGCAACAAGAAACAAGCAGCTGCAAAACTGTTTCTTTAAAAAAAAATAAAAATTAATAAAAGAAAATGGCATTAAAGTAAACAAGACGAGACAAGACAAGACAAGAAATTGGAAAATTATAAGAAAACATTAATTTTCTTAAAGTTAAGAGAGTTCTAACTATATAGTATATAGAATTGTTTTTCTTTTGATATTTGAGCATACGCATAAGGGATGCAAAAATTTCATTGTAAACTCAAAGGATTTTCACCATTTTCCCAAATCTGTGTTGACAGTTTCGTTAAAGTTGAAGGTTTTAGCCCGAAATCAGAGCTCTTTGGGGCATTAATCTTAGAAGTTGGCCGCCAATTTTTGGCGCATCTGCCGCATTCAATCTCAGACGCTGTCATTTTCTCAATCATTCAAGTACAAGCCATCAAGTATCTAGCACTCCAGCTATCCAGCTATCCCTTTGGCAAACTCCTTTCTTTTGCTGCTGTCGATTGCAGAAAGTTGTTGAGTTTTGCACCAGCAACACTTGCCAGCAGTTTTAGTTACAGTTACAATTGCTGTTACCAATCTCATACCAATTCCACTGACTATACTGCTAACCATTCCCATTTCTATTGCCATTTATAGTTGCAGTTGCCAACTACTTTACAGTTGCAGCTGCAGTTGCTGCAGATTCTGTTTTCTCTACTAGCTACAGGCTTCAAGCTTTAGTTTAAGTTTCAAAGTGCATTAGATAAGTAATCGATACACATGCTAGGGCCAGGGCTTATAATGTTGGCCAAGAGTAAGTTTTTAAAAGCATTTTGCGATTTTTTTTTTGGGTTACTTTTGAGCTTTAAGTAGTTGTATTAAAAGCTTTAAATTAATTTAAAATTCCTTTTTATATTTTGCTTAAGCAGCAAAGACAACATCTAATATATACTACTAAAGTATGTACTTTTAGTATGTATGATGTATGCATAGTATGTATGTATATGCATGTAGATGATGTTGTGATGTATACAGATACGTTTACACATTAATGGGACTTATCAGTTTCAAATTGAAATATTTGCACTTGGATGAATCCGCACGCGTTTCCTTCCGGTTTTGTTGTTGGGCGCTTGCGTTGCTTGTTTACTGCTCTAGGTCTATTTATACATATAAATCTATATGTATATATGTGTGTGTGTGTGTGTGTGTGTGTGTGTGTCTATATATCTGCTTGTTGTGCTTATCGAATTTGCGTTGAAAGCAATGGCAAAGGTATCCAGCGGCAGAGCAGCAGAGAGAATTGCTCTCTCTTAGCCATCTTAATGCCAGGTAAGGTAAACACTTAGGAAATGAATTAACTTTAAGCCGCAAAATTTGTGCCCGTGTGTAGCTCTTTCGTGTTGTCACTGTATGTGTCTGTGTGTATGTGTGTGTGTGTGTGTGTGTATGGCTTGTGTTTATATGCTCTTGTGTGCGTGCGTACATAAATGCTCGTAATTGTTTATTTACATAACCTGACGTAAGATTAAAGACACTTTGATTAACGATGCAAAGCGACGCTGAATTAAACAGAAGACATTAAATTTTGACAGTAACAATTTTATATGACATTCATAGGTAAACAGACACGCCCACACACACATACACATAGCGAAATTGGATTAGCATATGCTAGATGTGTTTGATAATAGCTATAAATACAGTAAGATTAAGTATATATATATATATATATTTATATATCTATTTGCAGAGTTTATTTTCGTTTTGATATGTCGCCAGCTTTGCCTTAAGACCAAAAGTAAAAGGAAATTTCATGTGAATTATCAACGGATATAGACGAATCAAAGGAACTCTTTACAATTCTACAAAACTTTACTCTACTGTAGCTGGTAACTAGGCAAGAGGCAAAGGACTCGAAAGGACCTTTTGATTACAATTGGTAAGCTGCAAGTTGTATAATATGTTTAGCTGTAAAAGTGTTAACTTTAACTCTAAACAAGTTGCTTATTTTGCAGCTGAAGTTTTAGTCAACTCAAGCGATAAATATGGGCATTATATATAGCTTACGTTCTGGAAGACTTTTATAGCTTAAGAATCGTATTACAAGTTCTTTATTCAAATTTTCTCTCAAAGCAAACAAATATTTTTCTACCAAAACTTTTGCAGTTCTTCGAAAGAAAAAACTATGTAATTTTTTTTATGATTTTTTATATTTTGATTATTATTATTATTATTATTTTTTGTGCATTATTTTATTTGAGTTTTGTTAGTTTTGTTTTTTTTTTTTTTTGCTACGCGTTTTGCTCTGATTTAATATGCGGCTGGCACTTTTCTGCACAATTGCGAAAACAAAAATTTCACTTTACTTACGCTGCTGCTCAGTCTCCGGTTGGGCAACTTATGCAAATGACTTATACAGCACATTTCTCTCTGTGATCCCCAATTCCTTGCTCTGTGCTCCATGTTCCTTGTGCCCTTGCAGGACCCAAAGCGAACTCAAATAAATGCGAACTTTTGTTAGTTTGGTTTAAGTGCCATGGCAAAGGTTTACTGCCAGCCAGACAGAGATGGAGAGAAGCAAATGCAAGGAGCAACTGAGATAGCTAGATAGGAATGTAATGGATGGATGAATGAATGAATGGCTGGATGGATGGGTGGATATAGTCTTGGGGTCAGTCTTTGGTCTTTGTACGCTTCACGGCAGCTTTGTTTTAGGTTATAAGAAAGTGTGTGTGTGTATGAGAGAGAGAGAGAGCAATGGGTTTGAACTTTGTGCAGCTAAAAAATGGAAACTTAAGAGAAGATGCCATAAAAATACAAGCGCCATTGAGCTGGCCAACATGCAGAATAACTCAAACGCCTTGAAAAATATTTGGCTGCATTTCATTTGCATTTCGTATTTTAACAGTAAATGGGCGGCGGAGTGGGAGGTGTAGTGGATGGAGTAGTCAAATATTTAAAAAAAAAAAAATAGAGAAACACAAGCAAAACATGTGAGCTGAAAACCAGCAGAAGAGCAAACACTCACCGACAGAGATAGAGAGAGAGAGAGGTTGAAAGATAGCGAGAGAGAGACGGGGGTAAACTTAAACACACATTGCAAATCTCAAGGCTCAGGCAGTGGCAGCCAATTTGTGGCCACTAATTCGGTCTTCTTGAGGCACTTGAGAGTACTGCCACAAGTACTCGAAAGACTTTTAACGATGTCATCGCTATAAACTTGTGCAACCTATTCGCTTGCAACTCTCCTCTCTCTCTCTCACTCTTTCTTTTTTCTGCTCTGCCTCTTTATGCCCTGATATGCCTTTATCAATTACGTTGGCTTTTTTTAATGATTTCGCTTTGGTTAAGAGCAGTTCTACTTCTACTACTACTACTACTACTACAACTAGCCGAGTCCTTTCTTCGCAGTTCTTTTTGCCTTTCTTTCGCTGACAAGTGCACATTTTTCTTTAAAGCTACCCCATAACCTCTGCACCCTCACCTCAAACTAACCAATCTTATTGCCCCAACTACTACACTCATACGACGTTCGCTGTTTTATTGCTCAAGAATAAAGCAAACTTTGTGCTGCTTCTTTAGCTTGTAAGCAGAAGAAGAAGAAGAAGAAGAAGCATCTCAGAGAAAAAAGAAACAGCAAAAAATTAAGCAAAACTTTTTTACATCTTCAGGGGCTTTGATGGAAAGGGGAGGGGGTCATGGAAAACTTGGCTTTAGCTTAATTTCTGCTTCTCCCTTATTTTTATATAAAACATTTTTTTCTGTGCCGTTGTTCTTTTTTTCATTTCTTTTGTTTTTTTTTCGCATTTTTTTTCGCTTTTGAGTATCGACCAAGTTTGAAGAATGCTGCATTTCAGTTTTAGCCATTTGCGCCCCTCCCCTCTCCCTCTTTCTCTCTTGGCTCTTCAAATTATTCAGCCGTAAACACTTTTGAAACTGCCTCCAACTCATATTTGCTTCGCACACGTCTTCAGCTGCACAAAACTTAAGTTCTTCTCTCACTCCACTTCTATTTCTACGTCTTCTTCTTATACTACAATTTAATTAATTAGTTGACGTAATTACATCAAGTTGTATTTATGATGAATACATTGGCATATGCAGCATACGTATCAATTTATGTAAAAGTACGACAAGTTTTGTACGAAATAAAAAAAAGTTATTTTAAATTCAGTCTAAAAGAACTTTATTTCATTTCATTTGAAGGGATAAAAGCACAAAATGTATTCATGCATTGAGGTGCTTCAATCATTCATTCAATACTGCAATAGAAACGCGCTTTTCCTTTGATGTGCGCCGCGAGTTTAACTGTACACAAATATCATGCGAAATGCTTTCTATATTCACTACTCTCTACTCTGTGTTCTGTGTTCTGTCTTTTAAGGATTCATTTTTGATTCCTCTTGATGTGTTCCACTTTTTCAATGTCCATTTATAGCGCACACACACACGCACATACACGCATACACTCAGCTACAGTTACAGTACACAAAAAAAAAGAGAAGAGCTTATCGCACCGTGTTAATCAGATACATATGCGAACAGCTCTTGAATCAACCAACGTATATGAATGTATTTATCACTTCATCTGGTCAGTTGTGTGGCCTTCTTATTGCTTTGTATGTGTGTGTGTGTGCGTGTGTGTGTGTGTGTGTGTGTTTGCAACACGTTTTGTAAATAAACACAAGGCGCAAATGGATAGCAACTTGTTGCAAATGCTTATCAATTAATAAAAATCATTGCCTACTTTTTTGCGCTGTCCTTACCCCAGGGACAGCCAGCCTTCTGCTTCTGTGTCTGTCTGTCTGCGTGTCTGTCTGTCTATATGTTTGCCTGCCTGCTTATAGTGTGTCTGTTTTAGCATTTGTTTATATGCCGTGGTTTTATTTATGGCCAGCGTTACGCTTTATCCCCATCATTTATACCAATTTGAGCCAAAATAGTAATGCCATATGTACGACTATGTAAGCAGCTGCCAAGCCAACACATACACACACAGATACTTATAACAGTGTGTTGCCTTATGTGCGCATTGGGATACAAGTAAAAACAACTCATACAAATCTAAACAATTCATTTCTTTTACTGATATTGCACCAAACTTTAGCTAATCCTTTCAACTCTTTAAAGAAATAAAATTTGTTTTGTACATTTTTGTAGTGTATATAAGTAGAGTATTTATAGGTCAGCTTTGAGCAGAGTTTTGTTCGCACAAATTATTTGCATATTTAATAATTTCTGTGTGTGTGTGGAGTAAAATTTCATAATTAAACAATAATATGCCATAACTCATTGTGCACTGCATAAAGTATCATAAATTTTGACTTTGAAACCAAATTTAACATTTATAAATGTTTTGCGCTCGGATAATAAAATTAATAATGAAACTAATCACATTGTTTGTTGTTCATTGAGTTTAAAGCTTAAATATATATATTTAAAATATAATTTTAGCTATAATATATATATTTTTTGAAGGATAAACTTTGTGCAAGAACAGCAACAATTAGTCAACTTTCCTGGGAGTTTCTTTAATTGTTCTTGTCGCATACATAATAAACTAAACTCTGTTGAAGTTTTGGGCCAACACCCCGAAGAGTAAATGTACTTAAGTACTTTCTGGCTTTAACTCACTGGAGGCCGTAAAAGGAAATAGAATAAATTAATATTGAACCCACTTTTCGCAACAAAAACCCAAAAATACAACATCCTGCCAGCTGTTGGTTCGTTGGGTTGGGTCGGGTTGGACTATGGGACTCCAGGTGCCCATGTCCAGTACGTAATTAATAAAGTTATTACCTCCGACGGGTTCTCCGACTGGAAACAGCTTACATGGTGAACACCATTAAGTTGTAATTATGGCTAGTTGGCAAAGCTGCAAGTTTATCGCTTGCCTTTATTGACAAAAACTCTGGGGGAATTGCTCTGAATGTTACTACAGGGAATTGGAATTGCAACAGCAACAGCAACAACTAAAGCAACAAAATATTGTACATTAAACAAATTGCAATATGTCAGCTGCTGTCATATAAAGCTGCCATACTGAATATTACCTTACGCAGCACACATACAGGATACATACAGGATACATATAGTTATTATTTGTATGAAAGGTTTTTGGGGTTTAATAGGTTTAATTTGGGTTGATTGCAATAAGGACTTAAGTACGTTTTGAAATTGACATTTACTTACACATAATATTTTATATCGATTTGAAAGAGAGACAGTAAAAATATGCTTAAATAAGTATGAGCATGTGTGTGTGTGTGCGTGTGTGGGCTAAAAGACAAAGAGAATGTTTGTTAGAATGTTTGTTAGCTAGCTGCGTGTTGGATTTTGAGACAATGATAAATCAAAGCCTACGCACAACATGTCGTATGTGTAATGCCATAATGCCGTACATCTGGCAGCTGACAAGCTAATACAGCTTATTGAAAAATGATTGCATACTTTTCGGCTGCCGGAAGAAAAGTAAACTTATCTATGGCTGTTACTGCTGCTGCTGCTGCTGCTGCTTCTCAAACTGTAATGATTTACGCCGCCACATTTCATTTATTGCACATAATTCGTGGTAAGCCAGCGCCCCTGGCCGGATTCAGGTTCATTTATCTAAGTATTTGCGGCTTTCGACCAGGCCAAAAAATGAAACGAGCAGAAGTTGAGGCACAAGTGGAGGGAGAGAAAGGAAAAAAAAGCATTTGCTAAATAATCGAATGCCATTTTTTAGTGTCGCTTAAATAATATTTATTTACCGCCAGCGACGAAAGTAAAACTTGCACGCACTTCACCTTTACTGAAGGAAATCGTCTCTGGGTGAACGTGTGCGTGTGTGTCTGTGTGTGTGTGTGTGCGTGTATGTGTAAGTGGTAAGGGGAACTTGTCGTTAACATATTGTGGCATATTTATTTCTTTCATGCCATCGCTATTCGCTGTTCGCCGTTCGCCATTTGCCATTCTCTTCGCACGTCAATTTCGCTAGCAAAGCAGCAGCAGCAGCAGAAAAAAACAACACAAAAAAAAAAATAGGGAAAATAAGAGAGCGAAAAAAAAGGAGAAAATATACAACAAAATGTGAAGCAGCCAAAACGAACGAATTCCTTTTGTACGTGCCTGACATTTTATTGTTTGGATCTGAGTAGCAGGAGCCAGGATGGCAATACCAATAGACTGAGAGTACAAGAGAGAGAGAGAGGGAGGGGGAGAGAGAGAGGAGAGGTGGTAGAAGAGCTGCCATCAACGGCAGCAACCTTCAAATGTCGCCTCTCAACTGTGTCGATGTCGATACATATACGCTTTTGGCCCTATCTTCCCTATCTATTTAGCCATTTGCATTGGATATGCGACAAGTGTCACTCCATTTGATGTACAGTGAAACCTATGAGAAACGTACTGATACATACACTAAGCTTCAGCAATTATGCACATGCTAAGCTATAACTATTGATGAAATAAAGCAGTATCTAGATTAGTTCCAATACATATCTATCAGGTATAATCTATTAGTATAAAGCGGTGAGTTAGGGTATGCGGGCGGTTGCATTATAAATTGGAGTATCAAAATTCTGTTGGAGTATCTTTGTCACTCTTTAAACATCTATTTTCTAGCTTGTTTCGTTTTGCTTTTGTTGTTGTTTTCGCTTTGTTTTTTTCCTTTTTATATTGTGTTCTTTTTTTCTTATTCTTTTTTTTTTGTCGCTATCGCAATGTGGCATGTCAATTTATTTGTCAAAGAGAAGAAAAATAAGGCAGCCAAAAGTGAAAGCAAAGGTGCAAAAGGTATAGCCATATATACATATATAAATATATATGTATATGCATATATATATAGCAATATCTGAAACATAAAAGCCACATAGATACGAAGAGGAGCTGCTACATTCTCAGTAGGAAAACAATGACAGCCTTAAGTTGCTTACCATTGAGACATGTGTGTGCGTGTCTATGTGAATTTGTGTGTGGGGGCGTGACTCGTATATCTATATCTAGTCTGTGTGTGTGTGTGTGTGTGTGTGTGTTGGCAGGCTTAAGCACTCGCCTGTATATGCCTGCCAGCCAAGTAATCGATATTTATAGTTATGGTAATCGCTGGAAGACTCAAGGGGCAAGGCCAAGCCCCTGCAACTGCTTCGAGTTCGAGTATCACACGTTTCCTCACAGAGATAAGAAATAATATCATATTGTACACACACAACACACACGCACACAGCTGCATACATACTCATATTTATATAAATAGAAAGTAAAATGTATTAGCTTTAGCTATCCAAGGGTATAATTTAGGAAAATTCTTGGAAAATTGTTACAATTCTGTTTTTAATCTTTAAAGCAAACGTTGAAAATATATTTCACTTTTCGCTCTTTATGAATTTTTATTCCTCGCTTTTCTTTTTAACTGCATATGACAGGCAATCGCAGTGACAGCTTTAATCTGATTGACATGCATAGAATACATATATATATATCCATCTATATATAGCTTATGCTGATACAGCAAGAGTTCAGGTTGAATGAACTGCATGGTAAATTATATAATACAAATAACAGCTGCTACGAGCAGGATATCTCCTTCTTATCCTTTCAATTAATCGTCACTTTGTGAGTTAAAGAGCAACAGCAGCTAAACAAGTTTCTGTCTGTCACTCATATGTTAACATATTTCATATCCTTTATATCCTTATTGTTGTTGGGCATAATAGAATCCTCTACAAATTACTCTAGCTTATTATAGACTTTGCTCCGACTGTGAAGTCTTAGCTGTTGCTCAGCAAATTCTCAGAGATCAACTTCCAAATGTTCTCTATATACTTTTCAAATCTACACTGAGCAATATAATCTATATACTTATATATATTCGACTATATTATACTATATACTTCCATTTTCGCTCAGTGTGAGGCAACTGTTTGAACTGAGTCACTTGCAATACTCATTCATTCAATTGAGTTTAAGTACGCATTGCTTAACTTGGCTAAGCTTATTTTGATGATAATGTGCTGCATTATTGACAGTTTATTAAATTGATTTCATTTAGAGAGTTTCTAACAAACATGTCATGTTGCATCGTCATCGGTTTCATCATCATCGGCATCATCAACATCATCCTTAACTACATCACTTCAGCTGCCAAAGGGGAGCTGCCACACGCACAGCACAGCTTGTGGCCTCTCCACTCTCTCTCTCTCTCGCTGTATCTGTAGCTCTCCCTTGGTAGTTGGTCCTTAACTCTAAGTTTTTTTTTTTCAACTGCTGCAGGACTCGATAGACAGCATTCGAGTCAACAGGATGTTGCTTTAAATTATGTGTTTGTATATGTATGTGTGTGTCAGTTTTTGTGTGTGTGTGTGTGTAAGTTAACTTAAGTGCTCATAAAATATTTGCAAATGTTTGTGTTGCCGCTTCCTCAACACACACACATACGCACGCATATATATTGACTAATACACCCATGTGACACACACACACACACACACACACACATAGCACATTTTGTTACATACTTACGGGCGTTGAAGCCTGTTGAATTTTTTGGTTTCTAATGCTGTCAATTAGGTCTTGTAAATAGTTAAACGCTTTGCCAAACAATGCCACTAAAACACACACATATACACACACATGTTCCCTATTTTTTTTTTTGAAATTATTTTCCCTTTTCGCTTCCTGTTTGTCCCAACCCTCCTCTTCTACCTACAGCTTCGTAACTTGGCCACAAAAACTGTAAACTTCTTGTTTTCTCTTGGTTTTTGCTTTTTCACTTTTTTTGGTTTTAAGGTGGTCAAAAAGTTTATGCCTTCCTCATCTCTCTCTCTTCCTCTCACTCGCTCTGTGCGTGTCCATAAGTAATTGTATGTGTATGTGTGTGTGCCAACATTTATCTACAATAAACTGAGTCTCATAAGAGAACTTTTACATATATATTTATATATATTTATGTATGTATAGCTGACATTTAGTTGGCGAAACTTTTCACAAATTCATTAGCCAAAGGACAGCAGGATCATTTTACATTTCATATTCGAGAATTGTGAAATTGTAAATTTGAAATGCGAAATGTCACATCAAAACTTTTAGCTAGAAAATAATTAAAAGAAGTTGAAAGAAGAACTGATAAAGTAGCTTGAGATTAAGCAAGAAGAAAGAGATTTAACATTTCTGATAAATTTTTAAAATAAACTAAAATTTATAGTGATTATAATATGAAGTTATATTTCTTACTTTTGTTTACAATATGTGCAATCAAAGTGAAGCATCAGTATAAAGAACGTGTGTGCATTGCAATAGTTGTTGCCGTACGTGCCTTGTACTGGGGCTATTTGTACAATTTGATGGGCAACAAACTCAAATAGAAACACAAATACGAGGAACGAAGAGCTGATGCATTGAAGCAAGTGGTTGATGAGTGATGATGAGGAGGAGTTGAAATGGGAGGAGTGGATTGGGTTGTAGTTGTAGAGGTTGTTGTACATATGAAGTGTTTGCTGGCAACTAGCTGGCTCTAGAGTAAAACAGGAAATGAAGTATACTTTTAGGCGTACTCCGTGCACGCAAACCGACACCAGCCACAACACCAGCACCAATACATACAGAGCGAGAGAGCGAAACAGAGACAGAGAGAGAGAGAGAGCAGACAACGTTTACATAAGGATACAACGACGTGTCTAACGTACGAAATTGTTATTTATTTTTTGAAGTGCTTCTTTTATACGTCTGCGTGTGTGTGTGTGCGTGTGTGTGTGTGTGTGTGTATCTGTTACCTGTATCTGTATACAGTTACATTTGGCTTGTATCTAGCAGTTTGCTATTCGTTGTCACATTTGCCAAATTTACCGTGTAATTATCAGCAAAAACGAACGAGACGCGTTTAATGCTGCTGCTGCTGCCTCGGAATGCAACAAGAAATGCGCAAATATAGCCACGCCCACGGTACCCATAGCGCCCATGTGGAAACATAGCATTTGCCAGCTTACTCACATACCAAAGGATGCACCTGCTTCCATCTATGTTGATATGCAAATTTTATAGCTTATGCGTATGTGTTTGTGCATCTGTATGTGTGTGTCTGCAGATATATATATATACATATAAATATATATATATATATGTGTGTAGGAGAGTGTGTGTGCGTGTGTGCTGGTTTTGTTTGTTTGCGTAACTGCCTGGCATATTTGTTCAGTCGAACCGACGAAAGGACCAACCGAGCATCTAAAACGTACGAATTTCATTTTGAATTTTCATTTTACCAATTTTTATTTCCATATCAGATTTTTTTTCTATCTTTTTGTTGCTTTTTGTTCCGTTCGTTTTTCAGTAGTAGTTTCTTCTCTCTCTCTTTCTCACTCTATCTGCCTCCCTCTGTGTGTGTGAGAGTGTATCATAAGAGTATCACGTAAGCATCCATTTGGTTGACTGCATCAGCTACCAAAATGCAACACATGAGCTAATAAAGCAATTGGCACAATTGAAAATTGCATAAACGAAACCAAACGAAGTTTTCATGCTCTTTAAATAGTATTAGACACCAAATACCAATTCGATTTGTAGCCATTCCAATTGGAAATCGTTTAAAAACAAACAAGCACTGAATATATATTTGTCTATGGACAACGCATAACTTTTCAATACTAAAAGTCTGCATATCTCTCCCTATCTCTGTCACTCTCTCTGACAATCTC
The DNA here is from genome assembly GCA_037044455.1 of Zygothrica quintamaculata. NCBI lineage: Eukaryota > Metazoa > Arthropoda > Insecta > Diptera > Drosophilidae > Zygothrica > Zygothrica quintamaculata. The sequence goes on along the minus strand of JBAMBS010000281.1, from coordinate 485,945 downwards.
CCTCTCTGTCTGGTTAGCTGCTTGCTAGAGACAATAGGCTCTTAAATCTTTTCACATTTCAATAGTCAACACTCAATCACAGGACTTTTGCTTTGACCAATTGAAAGCGGCTTATGCTCCGGTCAACAGTGCGTATGATTTATATTGAAAGTTTTCTGCTTTGTACAATAGCAGCTGAGGCATCAAAAGTCAACACATGCTTAATTTCTTGAGTGTCTCAATGATGCTTAAAGCAACAAAGTACCGTTAGGTTGCACACTCAATGTCTATGCTTATATAATCATGCAATTTGTAAAGGTTAAAGTGCAATCATGGAAAATCTCATTAGAAACGCTATTGTCTGTTATCTAATACAATCAAACGAATAGTTATTAATAAATATTAAGCTATTTATATAAATATATTACATATATAATAAATCAAATTACATGTCCACCACAGAAATAACAACGTTTACGTAACGAGCCAAAAAAATAAAAACAATAATATCCTTTGCGTATTAAATGTGTGTACAGTCTATCCTTTGAGCGAACGCTACCAGTGGCATAACCTTTGTCTATTTTAGTTTTATCTCAAGACACAAGCAAATGGCAGTCATTAAATTTGGCCTAGGCTTATATCATATTTATAGAAAAAATATATATTTATTTATAAATATAGACGAGTAATCAGAATTGCTGGAAATAGTGTCAAATATATCCTTGAGGGTTGAAGCAGAATATATAGAAACTAGACACTGAAACATTGTTTTATGTTTACAATATTTATTGAAACTATTGTTATTTGGCTGATAAAGTTTATATATTTGAATAAATCCATATTTATATTTATTTTTTTTAAATATATATAATAATTTTATAATTTTATTTTTTTGTTTTACCAATATTCGTTTCACCAAGAAGGAAATAAAACGGTTGAGAAGAAATTTCTCTCTTTGCTCTTTGAGATTTTACTTTATTCATTTATTATTATTTTTTATTTTTTGGCTTAAATAATGTTTATTTTATTTTATGTTTTCTTTTTCTTTAATTGTAATTATTTATTTTATTTTATTTATTTTTTAAAAGTTGACTGTGACATCAGTTGACCAAAAATGATTTGGTTGAATACAATTTAGAAAAATAATATGTAGAAAATTTGGAAATAAAAAAATATATTAATAAAAAAAAAATTATTTAAAATAAAGAAAAAATCTACAAAAAAAAATACTATATATTTTTTTAAATATTTCAAATAATCTAAAATGGAAAATAATTTTGTTATTTTTACCAACTTAGCTCTTGGTAGGAATTTGCCTTCTCACACTTATAGATAACTACTAAAGTTTAAATAAGCTACTTAAGGATGATTTTACTAGTAAAACTAGTAAAACGACAGCACAACTAGTATGTCACTTTATAATATTTGTTTTTTGTATACCAACTTAACTCTCAGATAATTTTATCCCTATTTATTTAGTAACTTGAATATAATTCTTTCTGGCAAATATATTGTCACACTTCATTGGGAACCGTTTTATATAAATAAATATAAATATTATATTAAAAATAGTGTACTAGTTTAAGCTGCTTCTTTCTAATTGTAACGGATATCAAAGAGACTTTAAATTATAATTTATTAATAATAACTTAAATTCTTACTTAAATTAATGATCGGATTGGGATTTTGTTGAGCTTTTCCTAATGCTTGCAATAAATATTAAGTTACTTAATAAATTTTAATTCATTTTTTTATGTTACCAGACTTGGCATTTATCGTTAGCTATTTCACGTTAAAATAAATATACTAATTAATAATAATTTTATTTTTATTTTTGCAATTTGTATTTTACATTTAAAATTGCTTCATAAAATTAAAAAAAAAAATTAATTCATTTTATTTAAAAATAAGACGAAAATAATATTTTATGAAGCTGCATTTATTATAGTTTTAAGTAAGAGTATTTGTTAGTCGATGTTTAATTTTTAAACAATTTAATATTTTTTTTTTAGGCCGTTACAAAATGTAATCAAAATAATTGTTGTCCTCTCACGGCGTGGCTTTGGTTACGCTAATGTAATCAAATTGAGTAATTTCTCGATCTGGACTAATCCGTTTGTTGAATTCGCCCAAAAACAAATAACAAAATCAGCGCTAAGCTGCTTTGACATTTGATTTAATTATGCTGATATATATAACTATATAAATATATATATATATATATTTTAGAGCCGCTTATTGTGCAATTTTATTTGAATTACGAGTAGAGCTAATAACTAAATGAATTGCATAAATAATTTATTGATATAAATTACAATTGACTTTTCATTGATGCCAAACTGCATTTGTTGGCAGCAAAGGAGAGCTCTGTAAATCTGGCTTATATAATATATGGGTTATTAACTAGAGAAAACAAATAATAATTTTCAAAACTAAAACTGTTATTCTAATACAATATATATCATATATTAAATTCTACAAACTGTTCAATGAATTTAAGTTTCATTTAAATAAAATGTGTCAATTTATATGCCGAGAGAGAGACAGAGGGCAGAGTGCAAAGTGCAAAGTGGAGTTGAATGCACCTTTTCGTTTATATATATATTGTTGTTGGCGGATGTGGGTCATAGAGTCGTCTACTCAGTGGATAGCACTAGACAAGCACTTAAAGCTGGGCAGCTACTACTGCTGCAGCTATCGCTATAGTTACACCAATCCTACCATAATTCTATATGAAGTAGAATCCCAAACAAGACCAAAAAGAAAAGGAAAACTATTCGATACATAGTTGAGAAACAATAGCAATGCGGTTTCTTTTACTAGTTTTTGTATTCGTTTCCCTTCCTTTTAACCATTTTGCTTTACCCATTTATGAGTGAAGTGATTTCCGCTGTAGTTCAGTACTCATGCAACTCAGAGTACTCAGAGTTGCCGGGGCAAGTGCTTGGAGCGTCAGTGCATTCAATGGAGTGCACTTTCCGCAAAGAATATACTTGAACCGCAAAGAAAAGACGCACACAACAAGAACAATAATAACAAAAATGAAAAACAAAACGAATAAGAATAAAAAGAAATGTATACAGCTTTTGTTTGAATAACCATAACCATAACCGAGTCGATTCAATGCATTCACTTACTCTACACATATTTGCCATGAATCGTATTTCTATTGTTCACCATTTCCATAGAATCTTTCAACTTAATAATATCTCTAAGAATATGCTGATATCCATTATTATCATTATATTTTATTCTATTTCCATATTGTGTTATCCATTGTTTCATTTCTAATCTGCAGTTTAAACATTTTTTATACAGAAACTCTGGGATTAATACATAGAATTTAGTTGAAACAATATGATTTTCTTATGTACTTAGAATTGAACCATGTTATTGGGATGGTAGCTAAGGTTATTCAGTATTATATATAATTTCAATTGAAATCAAATTTTACTTACATATCCTCTCTGGCAAAACGCAAAGTTTCTACAAGGCGCTTGGGCGAATAAAGACCCGAGAATATGCGATAAATTGTAGTAAAAAGTGGAAACCTGTTAAAAACTCAATTAAAATCATAAAATATAAATACCCCAATCTACTCACTTCTCTTCAATACCCTTCCTTTTCAGCATGCTGTTCACTATCTCTGCAATAGCCCGTGCTGAAGGCTCATGTGCTGGTATAATGATGGCTTCCATTTCGACTATGCGTTGCGTTGCCTTCGCGAATACCTCACCGAACCTGCGATTGTAACTAGCTAAAATATTAAATTAATATTAATTAAATGAATATAACATATCAATATTTATATAGTTTATACCGTAACATGTGGTGATCAAATCGGATATACAACCGGATTCAAAGAATGTTGCCAAGCGACTCTCTGGATAAAAAATATCAACAAATTGTAAAATGTCCAGCAAACCTCGTCGTATGATGCCCGCCTTAATATTCTCACTCAGCTCCAAGGCATCAGTGCAACCAGCTCCAAATGCAATAATATTCTAAGGATTATATACATTAGTTTCATTTAAGATTGGTGTTTCTCAACATACCGCTAGAACGGAAAATATCTCCACACAGTCAACATCATCTATAACCACAACACGTAACATGGATGACTTGAAAAGATCGTGCAATATGCGAACATACTTAGGATCTCGACAGCCGACTGTACACTCAACATAATTGTTATTGGAGATCTCGTGAGCCAAATTGCTACCAACCAGAACCGAGCAGCTAATCTGTATAATATTTGTAGTTGAAAATGTATAATTTATCTTTTAACTTCAATACCTTTAGCTTTCGCATTATAAGATGAGATATCAATAGTATCTGACCATCATCGCTGCGTTCAAATCCCTTGATCAGGGATACAGCATGAGCCGTTGGCTTCACCCTACCAATAAGGGTTTTACAACAACTTTTCACAAAAGTTGGCGGTATGGCAAAGATTATTAGATCCGCGTCACGTGATGTAATCACCACATCGTCGTATGCCACCTTTAAATAGAAATGCTTAGCCAACTAAAAGGCTTCTGTCGACGTATTACTTACAATATTTGTTGGCAGCAAATAATCCGGCATATACTTAACATTGATATGAGTTGTGTTTATAATCTCAGACAATTTGCGATCTTCGACGTTCTCCTCATAGACATACATTCTAACTTCAGGTTCTATTAACGGGGAAATTGCTGCATTTAGACCTATATTCCGAGCTATAGTTGTTGCCCAGTTTCCGGAACCAATTATGCAAACGTTAATTCGCTCAGTCATTTTTAAGCAATGGTAACTTTTGGTATTTATAATATATTTAACTTGTGTACTTAATAACTATAACTTACAATCTGATGAAAAACTCTATGTAAGACATATTATTTTATTTTATTTCTCTTTATTTATTATTTTATTCTATAAAGAAGCCCAATTTAAACAACGTTAAAAGCCACACTTAAATAAGATCTTGCTTGTTAGCAATATGTTGCCAAAGTCTCATGTATACATTCAAAGTGTATTTGTTCTCTTTTACTCTTTCAGTGTATACAATACAGCTTGCACATGTTGCCAATGCTTTGAGATAAGGAACATGTTTACAGCTTCTTTAAGGGGCTCGCCATTTGTGACAAAATGTGACATGGGCGAGGGGAATCTAAAATCGTCAAAAATTGCGTTACGTAATATGTTTACGACTCCTAGCCAAAAAACCTTGAAATATTTGATTGAGCAGCTAAATTTCGGCAGAACTAAGAAGCTAAATTTCATTCTAAAAGCACCTAGAAGCTGGGTGCTGTAGTATCGATAAAACGTCCCTATCCATTACAACCCACACGAATTAATTTCTAATAAATTTAATTATGTATTATATAATATTTTGCATGCTTCGTTAGAACGCCAATAATTAGTATTTAAACATAATATATATATATATTTTTATAATTAATTTATAATAAACATATATAATAGAAATAATATTTACAAGTATATATAATAGACAAATTTACGTAACATGTAAAAAAAAATTATAAAAAATTATCCATTAAGTATTAAGAGAACGTACAGAATGAAAAGTATGAAGAGTGTAGTGCCAAAGTTTTAATAAAAACAAAAGAGAAACTCATAGAAATATTTATTTAGATAATAAATAAGCCGATTTAATGAATAAATTATGCTACCATATAAGCTATAGATTCACAGAGTGTTTGCAGACTAAACATATCCTTGGATAAATACTATATATATAGTCCATATATTTGCTATATTTATACTGCTGTTATCTTAAATAACAATGCAGTAAACTTATACTATTTTTACAGTAAAGAGTTTTATTTACAATCTGTACATACAATTTGATACGAATAAAAGAATTTTCTAAAATATTTACAGCTGGAAAGTGTGATTGGGATGATAGCTAAAAAATGAAAAATATATTAGGAAAAGCTATGTTGAATTACGACAAGTTTACTTACATATCTTCGCGGGCAAAGCGCAGAGTTTCCACAAGGCGTGAGAGTGGATAAACACCAGCACAGATGCGATAAATGGTAGTGAAAAGTGGAAATCTGTGGAAAGATGAATGAAAATTATGAATGAAATCTAATGTTATGTACTCACTTGTCTTCCAGACCCTTCTTTTTCAGCATGATGTTAACTAACTCAGAGGTTATGGGACCCAAAGGTTCATGTCCTGGTACAATGATATGTTCCAGATCGCTCAAGGGCTGCCCGGTCCTTACAAATGCTTCAGCGAGCCTACGATTTCGATTGGCTAATGAATTGAATGAAATATTGAAATATTAGATTAAACATATTAGCCTTTATATATATATCTACCGTAGCAGCTGGTAACCAAATCCGATAGTCCACAGGATTCAAAGAATGTTGCCAAGCGACTGCCAGGATAAAATACATCCACAAATTGTAAAATCTCTAGAAAACCACGTCGTATGATGCCCGCCTTAGTATTTTCATTCATCTCCATGCCATCGGCACAGCCAGCACCAAATGCAATAATATTCTTAGGGTTAGAAACATAAGTTTCATTTAGGTTAAAGCTTATGAACTTACTCGTAGAGCAGAGCAGATCTCTACACAGTCAGCATCATCTGTGACCACAACACGAAACATCTGCGACTTGAAAAGATCCTGTAAAATGCGCAAGAACTTCTGGTCCCGACAGCCTATTGTGCCCTCTGCAAAGTTGTTGTTGGAAATCTCGTGAGCCAAATTGCAGCCAACCAGAACCGAGCAGCTAATCTGTATAATATTTGTAGTTGAAACTGTATCTTTTATCTTATAATTACAATACCTTCAGATTTCGCATTATAAGATGAGATATCAACAGTATCTGACCATCGTCGCTGCGCTCAAATCCTTTGATTAAGGACACAGCATGAGCCGTTGGCTTTACCTTACCAAGCAGAGTCTTACAACAGCTGCCTACAAATGTTGGTGGTATGGCAAAGATGATTATATCCGCATCACGTGCTGTGGTCACCACATCATCGTATGCCACCTTCAGGTGAATTGTTTTAGCCAAGGAAGAGCTTCCATTCAATGTATACTTACAATATTTGGTGGCAGCACATAGTCTGGCATATACTTAACGTTAATATGAGTTGTGTTTATAATCTCAGTCAACTTGCGTCCATCCACATACTCCTCGTAGACATACATATTAACTTTGGGTTCCATAAACTGCGAATTGTCCACATTCTGACCCACATTTCGAGCTATAGTTGTTGCCCAATTTCCCGATCCAATGATGCAAACGTTAAGTCGATCAGCCATTTTTAATCAAAGTCAACTTTTGTCTATAACAATATAAATATATATAATAATATTTTATTTTTTTCTAACAAGCTGATAAAAAACTCTATGTACAGGGTATTTTCTATAAAGATTTTATTTTTACTTTTATGTTTTTGGCTTTAGTTTCAGTTTCAGTTTCTTTCTGTTGGATAGCCGAAGTTAATAGCTTGACATGAGTTAATTTCGCGATTCATTTGTGCCATCTACCAGGCTGGTCTTCATTTGGTAGACTTTAAGGATAATAATGTAAATTACTTATTTACATATATTTTATTAATGTATGTATGCGTGCATGTTTCACTGTACCCACACACTCAGACATGTGCCTACGGATTTGTATGCACACTTATTGATTGAGTGCTGGGCAAATAATTCATCAGTGAATGCACACAAACATATGTATATGAATTCTGTGTGTGCGTGTGTGTATTAATATGTGTACTTATGTGTGTATATACACCAACAGTAGGCAGATAAGGAAATGCGTTGGTTGAAAAATTACGCATACGTCACGTTCGCCAAACTGGCTGGCAAATAATTAACTGTGGCCAACTCGTTGGCCTTCTTTGTCCGTCCAGGCCAAAAATCATTTTGTTTTTATTTTTTATCATTATTATTATTATTATTGTATGCACACATGTACGATTACGTAACGTATATGTAAATGTATATGTATATGTCTGTATATGCATACCATTGGATATCGATTCAATAATATTTGCGGCAAAATATAGTATGAAGGCTATCGCCTCATACCAACTTATATCGTCTCGTAAATTTATATTTATTTTTTAATTACGCTCCCGTTTAAAGTTCGCTGCACAAGTGTTCAGTCACAGTTTTGCGTGAGACCGCGCTTGAAAGGATTCACTACAGGATAGGACAGGACAGGACAGGACGGCCAAAAATCTGAATAAATAAAGACAAATAAAGTAAAATGAAATAAAATATCAAATTGTCAGGGTGAAAATGAAAAAGGTTGAAAGCCAAAGTGAAAGTTTTTTTAACCAAACGAAATCAATGTGCAAGAAAGTAAACTTTTTGAAATTGTGCATAACGACGTCAACGTCAACGTTGACTGCTACGGGAACAGCGACGGCGACGGCGACTGCGACTGCGACGGCGACGGCGGCGGCCATGCTGACGTCGACGCTGATGCTGCAGTACGTCACGAATTGCAGACACGCCCAACAGCCCTAATAGAGCCACTACACCATCCAAATCCTCTCTTCATACACCCCCATGCTATTCACTCGACTATAAAATCAAAATGGATGATGGGCGAAATGAAAATGGAATTTTTAATGAGTTCGCTTGACGCTGGCAAAAGCCAAACGTGAAACGTGAAACGAGCAGTGAAAACAATGCCAGCAAATTCTGCCTATGTGGGCGGCATACAGCAGGCAAGTGGGCGTGGTATCAACTGACTAACTGACTGAGTGACTGTGCGACTGGCACAAAGGAAGACACTTTAAATCAGAATGAACGAGTAGCATATGATTCAACTCCCTTTAAGTATATTAAAGAATAGAAGTAGGCGTAATAAATATATCTAAAATTTAGATTTAAAATATAAATAATTTCAATACAAATTTTAATAAAACAAGGTATAGTATTACAATCAGTCTGTATCTGACGAGATATAAACCCACCGTTATGTAGAAAGGACGAACTTAGAGCCATGTCACATTCAACAACTAATAGAACTTATAATCTCATAAGTTGAGATTATTAAGACTCGGATTGTAACGCTATTTGTTCGTGATGATCCAGAAGATATACTCCTCTCTTTATTTGTTAAAAGTAAATATTAGGATACCAATAAAAAAACTGGAAACCAAGACAAACAGATATGGTGAGAATTCCGAACAACGGCAAGGATCCTTGCTGTCTAAGCAGAAAACACATGAATAAAATGGAAAAATAAATTTCAAGATACATAATAACATAATAATAATAAAAAAACAAAATAGGAAATAAATAATATATCATAACTAAAAAATATTAAATAATAATTAAATTATAAAGAAATAGTTAATATAAAATAATAATTAACGACTTTGATACAATAAATTCCTAATAATAAATACTAAGTACTTAATATTAAAAAATAATCAATGAAAAATAAATAATAAATAAAAAATAATAATTGATAAATAATAAAAAATAAATAGTAATTATTAAATAATAAATAATAAATAATAAATTATAAATAATAAATTAATAAATAATAAATAATAAATAATAAATAATAAATAATAAATAATAAATAATAAATAATAAATAATAAATAATAAATAATAAATAATAAATAATAAATAATAAATAATAAATAATAAATAATAAATAATAAATAATAAATAATAAATAATAAATAATAAATAATAAATAATAAATAATAAATAATAAATAATAAATAATAATTATAAATTATAAATAATAAATAATAAATAATAAATAATAAATAATAAATAATAAATAATAAATAATAAATAATAAATAATAAATAATAAATAATAAATAATAAATAATAAATAATAAATAATAAATAATAAATAATAAATAATAAATAATAAATAATAAATAATAAATAATAAATTATAAATAATAAATAATAAATAATAAATAATAAATAATAAATAATAAATAATAAATAATAAATAATAAATAATAAATAATAAATAATAAATAATAAATAATAAATAATAAATTATAAATTATAAATTATAAATTATAAATTATAAATTATAAATTATAAATTATATTAATTATAAATTATAAATTATAAATTATAAATTATAAATTATAAATTAATAAATTATAAATTATAAATTATAAATTATAAATTATAAATTATATAATTATAAATTATAAATTATAAATTAATAAATTATAAATTATAAATTATAAATTATATAATTATAAATTATAAATTATAAATTATATAATTATAAATTAATAAATTATAAATTATAATATTATAAGTTATAAATTAGTAAATTATAAATTATAAATTATAAATTATAAATTATAAATTATAAATAATAAATTATAAATTATAAATTATAAATAATAAATAATAAATTATAAATTATAAATTATAAATTATAAATTATAAATTATAAATTATAAATTATAAATTATAAATTATAAATTATAAATTATAAATTATAAATTATAAATTATAAATTATAAATTATAAATTATAAATTATAAATTATAAATTATAAATTATAAATTATAAATTATAAATTATAAATTATAAATTATAAATTATAAATTATAAATTATAAATTATAAATTATAAATTATAAATTATATAATTATAAATTAATAAATTATAAATTATATAATTATAAATTAATAAATTATAAATTATAAATTATAAATTATAAATTATAAATAATATAATTATTGATTAATAAATTATATAATTATAGATTAATAAATTATAAATAATAAATTATAGATTATAAATTATAAATTATAATAATTATAAATTATAAATTATAAATTATAAATTATAAATTATAAATTATAAATTATAAATTATAAATTATAAATTATAAATTATAAATTATAAATTATAAATTATAAATTATAAATTATAAATTATAAATTATAAATTATAAATTATAAATTATAAATTATAAATTATAAATTATAAATTATAAATTATAAATTATAAATTATAAATTATAAATTAGTAAATAATAAATAATAAATTAATAAATTAATAAATAATAAATAATAAATAATAAATTATAAATTATAAATTATAAATAATAAATAATAAATAATAAATTATAAATTATAAATAATAAATAATAAATAATAAATTATAAATTATAAATTATAAATTATAAATTATAAATAATAAATTATAAATTATAAATTATAAATAATAAATAATAAATAATAAATAATAAATAATAAATAATAAATAATAAATAATAAATAATAAATTATAAATAATAAATAATAAATAATAAATAATAAATAATAAATAATAAATAATAAATAATATAATTATAAATTAATAAATTATAAATAATATAATTATAAATTAATAAATTATAAATAATATAATTATAAATTAATAAATAATAAATAATATAATTATAGATTAATAAATTATAAATAATATAATTATTGATTAATATATTATAAATAATAATAATTAATAAGTAATCAATAGTAAGTTATAAATAATAAAGAATAAGTAATAAATATTAAATAATTATAATAATTAATAAATAAAAAGTTTTAAATAGTAATGAACTAATAAGAAATAATAAATTATGAATAAATAAATAATAAATAATAAATAATATAATTGATTAATAAATAATAAATAATATAATTATTGATTAATAAATTATAAATAATATAATTATTGATTAATAAATTATAAATAATATAATTATTGATTAATAAATTATAAATTATTATAATTAATTAGTAATCAATAGTAAGTAATAAATAATAAAGAATTAATAATAAATATTAAATAATTATAATAAATAATAAATAAAAGTTTTAAATAGTAATGAACTAATAAGAATTAATGAATTAAGAATAAATAAATAATAAATAATAATTATTAAATGAATATTAAATTATGAATAATCAATAGTAAAAAAATATAATAAATATTTAATAATAATAATAAGTAGTAAAACATAAATAATAAAAAATATTTAATAACGCAAAATAAATAGTTAAAAATAAAAATTAATTAATGAATTATAAATACCAATAAATGTATATTATATATTAAATAATTAATAATATATTTTTTAAATAATGATTTATAAATGAAACATAATGCATGTAAAATAATAATAAAAACTAACATATATCTAATAAATAATAGTAAATAATAAATATTAAAAACTTAAACATTATAAATAAAATTAATAATTGATATATCAAAATTGTTTAGTGATATAGTTTTACTGTCACTGTACATAAATTCAGTAAAAGTTATTTTGTTTTGAAATATTTAATCAGAAGTTAAACGACAAAGCTACAATATGTATCAGAAAAAAAATTTAAGATAAAATTTTTCGAAAATCTCACTGTTAAACGTTAAGTAAGGATGTCTTCAGAAGGTAAAACAAAGGTCATATCTTGTACACAGGTGAGCGATTTGTTGCTGTACTTAACCAAAAACTTGAAAATGAATTAATTTAAAACAGGTACTAGCGGCTGTAGCAGTTGCAATGTGTTCGGCCTGCGTGGGGTTTACTGCGGCCTATACTGCTCCGGCGTTGCCTTCAATGCATGATAGAAAAATAACTAAGTTTGTGGTAACACCGCAAGAGGCTTCATGGGTGGGTGGGTTAATGCCACTGGCTGGATTGGTGGGTGGAATCTGTGGTGGGCCGTTGATCATATTTTTGGGTCGAAGGCTAACCATACAGTTGACAGCGATACCATTTATAGTGGGCTGGGTAATCATCGCACTTGCCGTTTCCATTGTCATGGTACTAATAGGCCGCGTGTTCAAAGGCTTAGCTGTGGGCATAGCATCTCTTGCATTGCCAGTGTACCTTGCTGAAGCGCTGCACCCGCAGGTACGTGGCTTGCTTGGACTAATGCCCACGCTCTTAGGAAACGGCGGCTTGCTGTTTTGCTATGCCATTGGCTGGATCACAAACTGGAAACAGCTGGCCATTGTTGGCGGCGCACTCTGCGTGCCTTTCATAATTTTAATGTTTTTCTTACCAGAGACACCGCGCTGGTACATAGGTTACGGAAAAATGGAGAAAGCGGAGAAATCTCTGAAGTGGTTACGGCGAAAGGATGCGGACGTACCATCCGAACTGAAGGCAATGGTTAGTGCAACTGCCGATGATGCTAATAAGGGAAAATGGACGGCTATATTTAAATGGATTAATCTGAAGCCAACTTTAATATCGATTGGTCTTATGTTCTTCCAACAGTTAAGTGGTATTAATGCAGTTATCTTCTACAACGTAACGATTTTCAGGGATGCCGGATCAACTATTGATAGTAACTTAAGCTCTATCATTATTGGGATAGTTAACTTTATAGCTACTCTTATAGCCACTTTGGTTGTAGATCATCTGGGTCGCAAGGTATACTATATACATATATATATATATATATATATATATTATATAATATATATATAATATTTATAAGCTTTCTATAATCAATTGCAGAAGCTGCTTTATATATCAAGTGTAACAATGACCTTAACGCTGATAGTATTGTCAGTTTACTTTTATTTAAAATCTAAAGGACATGCAGTGACTGACTATGGTTGGTTACCATTATTAAGTTTTGTGCTATTTGTCATGGGATTCTCCATTGGCTATGGTCCCATACCCTGGCTAATGATGGGCGAAATCTTACCGGTAAAAGTCCGTGGTATTGCGGCGTCCATAGTTGTTGGCTTCAACTGGCTGTGTACTTTTGTAGTGACAAAAACATTTCAGGATATGATCGGTAATTTCATTTTATTTTAACTATACTTTATATATATTTTCTTTATATATATATTTCAGATTTAATGGGAACTTATGGAGCTTTCGCAGTTTACTGCGTTATGTGCATTATTAGTGTCTTTTTTGTATTCTTTTTCGTACCCGAAACAAGAAATAAAACCCTTGAAGAAATCGAAGCAGAATTGACCAGAAAAAGTAAATGAAAATGAGATGTGAAATTTTTAAGATGGTTTTATAATGTAAAAATTTTTAAGTATTTGTGTAAGCAATTTTATATATATCTTTTAACCTAAATCATTGTGTTTTTACTATTCGAAAAGTATCTGTGTGTTTCTGTATAAAACGTATAATTATAATTAAGATGTATTAAATATATTGCTGTTCCTGATGTCTCTTTACTTATTATCGTAATTCTCAACAAACACACACATACACACACACACGCACACTACATTACTGACTGACACGTTCCAGCCATATCTGAGTATGCGAATACCAAACATATTCACCATATGAAAGGAATTTTCAGTCTCGCATCTGTTTGGTCCACAAAACTGAAGCATTAATTTGAGTTTTTATATTTTTGGCTGGCACATAAAGAAAACTTTAACATGGCCAAAGAGAACCAGCTAAAACGATATATACACACACACACATATAAACCTGACACGCATTTTCATACATTTCGTTTTTTTATCTGGCATTTTCATTTCTTGCCCCTCATTTGCCATTCGCTTCTTCATTCTGCCCTTGCAATTCTTTGCCTGCGCCGCTACTGTTTGCATTTTATTACATTTAGGGCTAATAAAACTTGCCACCTTCTGCTTGCCACTTGCCACTTGCCACTTCTCAGCTGCCCCATGCCAGTTGGCAGTTGCTGCTTTTCTCTCCAAACTCTGGAACTAAGCGCACACATCAAAATACACAATTTGCTTCAAAGACTTTGAGCAGTATGAAAAGAGGGGAGCTGCGTGCAGGATGGGTTGGGATAGGCGGAAGATGATGTTTTGTAGTAGTACAAAACTTGAATCGTAAATAAAATTATGCCAGTGTGAGTAGGTTTTGAAGTGGGAACGTGATTTTGTTGGCAGAAGAAATGATAAAAATGAAGCAGCCTAAACTAAAATCATAATTCTAAAAAGTGACGTTCAATAAAATAGGAAAATAGAAAAATGAATAACTGCAAAATTGGATTTTTATGCACATTTTTTGGGCATGAGAGGCGCTTCGGTTCATTCGTTTTGGGGCCAAGCAATTTCACATTTTTGTTGTTTTTTTTTTTTTTGGATTTGCAACCGAAAGATACAAATGCCAAATACTTTGCAATTGGAAGTTTATGGACTATTTTTAGTACTAGAAATTGCAGCAATACTAGCAAAATTAAATAAAATATGTTTATATATAAATAGCAAAAAGTACAAGACAAAGAGACAGAGAGAGAGAGAGCTAATAAAAAGCTTGTAAAGTACTCTCATAAATGCAAATTAAAAGGGATTAATCGGACACAAAGTGTAATATAAAAAAAATACTTATAGCTGGCTGCTATGACACTTGTACCCAACCAGAATGGGTAAGCAAACAAAGCTCGTTTGCTGTTTTGCTATTTACGAGTCGCTTGCCATTAGATAGCTTCAACTTCAAAACTTTTGCTCCCGTCGTCTTCTTTAAATGGCATTAAATTACGCGGCAAGGAAAGTTTGACAAAAGTTTAAGGCTCTAGCGTTGGAGTTGTAACTGTAGCTGTAGCTAAGGATTTCGAGTGAAGGAAATCAGATACAGTTGCGGATACAAAGCAGACTCGGAGTGGATTTTAGCTGCCTGGGAATATAAATGAGAATGCATAAGGGAGCAACAGTAAAATTGAGGCAAGAGGCAACATACAGCAGGCAGCACGCAGTAAGCAGCAAGCAGCTCATTCTAACTATATTAACTTAGACTGCAGCATGCCGCACACAAAACTCGCAATGAATAAAATCAAGATAAACTACTCACAATATTTACTTTTAATTGGAGAAGTTCAAAGAATACGAGTATAAACAAATGCCGGAGCAGCGGTGCTAACAAACTTTTGTGTTTTTTGTGCCGCATTCGAGTGCGTCTACCCATGTCTTAGAGATTAACATATACCAAGAGGCAGGACGAACTTTGGCCCACATTTAAGTTGGCAAAGTGTTTGGCTTGAATACGTTCTCTTCAAACTGTATACGATTATTTATTGGACTATATATGTTTGCATACATGCATGCATACATATATACATATTAAATTATTCGTCTCGCCAGTCAAAAAAATGAAAATGCAGACACCAATTTTTTATCATTTTGTTTTCTGCCTCGTTCCAAGCTCGTAATGTACCCATTGCAGCAATTCTGTCTGTAGGATTTGTTTTTGTTTTACCTTTTTTCTCAACTTTCACCTAAATGATATTGTAATTAAAATATGCCCGTAGCAACGTCTGTCTATGTGTCGCTCTATGGGTATATATATTTTATAAAGAAAAATGAGTTCACAACGAGGTCAACTGCAATCAAAGTGACCTTTTGTAGTTGGAGCAAAATAAAAAATTAAAAAAAAAAGCGTCTAACGAGAAACTGCCAAGAGGTCACCTTTATTGGCTCTCTTAGCTCTTGCTTCAACACGGCCTGGATAACCTTTAAGATGTTTTCCTGAAGTGAAAAAAGTATCCTTTTAATTGGATGTGCAACAACTAAGGAAAATATATTTAAAGTATTTATATAAAATATTTTTGCTTTAATCTAAGCATTTAATTACATCCTGGAAAAGTAGGCAATTAATTCACGAAGGATTAAGGAACCATTCACTATGTTTGCTGCCAAAACTAGTTCGCTGAATAAGCGTTGTTCGCGATCATAAATGTTCGTCGAATGCATGAAACGACATATCTTAAAGTTCTATGCAGCTCTGAATTACCTTCTCTAAAGTGTTTTTCGTAGGGTTCAGTTTTAAAGGAGCTGCGCCTAATCTATCCTGCTCTAATCTGTGCCACCTTAGGGACTTTTCATGTCAAAGCTCTGGTCTGGTGGTCTGAAGCAGAAACTGTGTCAAATGGGGCCATTTACTCCAAACTGCTGCTACTTATTCTGCTTTTATTTATTTTTGTTTTTTTTTTCTATGCTTTTAACTCAGCTGCTGTTGGTTGTTGGCTGTTGGTAGTTGGTTGCTGGCTGGTTGATGGCTTACTCGTAAATAGGTAATAAAGCCAGTTTCCCCCTACTCTTACCCCTTAACCTAACATTCCACGTTTGGCAAAAAGTGTCTACATTTGCTGATAGCAGCCAGCAGTGCTCATAAATGTAAACTCTTTCGGCTAGTTTCATGTAATTATTACAATTTTCCTAGGCCTGAAGAGCTGGAGAGTTGCAAGACTGGAGCTGGAGCTGGTGAGTAATGTTAAAAGGATGATAGACACGGCTTGGTTGCGGGCATGATGGCTTATGTGGCCTTTATGGATACGCGCATGATGAGCACACTGGTCCAAATTTCTAAATTTCCAAATTTTCATGTGCCGCGTCGTGTGTTGCAGAATCAACAGACTGTGAGATTTTTCACGCAGCTTTTGCGTTTGAGTTGATTGCCAATTTAATCGGCACACAATTTCCGTACAGACTCGTCGCGAACTGATGATTAGCGGGGCATGGGGGGTGGGCGGTGAAATGGGCGTTTCAACTACATTTTTAGTATGCATCGCGAGTTTTTTTTTTTGTTAGCATTCAAGATTCATTTTGTGACGCGTCTAAGACTTCCCTAACCTTATTGTTAATACATATATGAGTGTACTAAACGAGTGTGTGTGTATATATGTATGTGTGTGTGTGTGTGTCTCTCTGCGTGCTTTTAGATATTTTATTTATTTTGTGCTCAAACAGAGGCGTTGGCATGTGCGTCCGTGTCCTGGCGTTGCTCCTGCTTGCGTTATTCCTGCTTTTGGTCTTACTTCTACTGCTGCTCCTGCTCCTGTTCCAGTTTCTACTGCTGCTCTTACTCCTGTTTTTAGTTTATACTGGTTCTATTTCTGTTCCCAGTCGCGAAATATAATTCCGAAACGTGTCTTGCATATGTTTGCTGTCCACTTTTTGTGCGCTTTGTTTGACCTGCGTGTGCCTGAAAGGATATAGTCTATGCCAGTGAGAACATATATATATATATATACGAATATATAGGTATGTATATATTTAATATATAAATATACCAGAAAAAAGGCTATACACATTTTGAAGCGTTTAATAACGCGCAGAACTTCAAGCGATTTCTGTTAAAGTCGCGAGCTAAAACCAAAATACAGCGTACCATTTGCTGCACAGCATGTTCGACGAGCAATACACGTTTGCAATATTGTTAGAGCTGTACAACATATACAATTATAAATTGTTCGATGAACATGTTTGCAAACATTGCTTGAAGTGAAGCAGCAAAGATGTGACAACAGATTTCGATTATGAATGTGTTGATAAAACGGTAAGTGTAACGGTTCTTGTTACTCCATAATCAAAAGTCTAAAAATAGAAATCAAAAGACAATGAATGAATGAAGTCGTGTTCTTTAATTGTTAATTTGACGAAAGTGGCGAATGGCATAACAGAGCAGAAGGGAACAGCGGCAAAGGGCAAAAGAACAAAAGAGGACAGCACCTCATCGCTTTATCTCTTTTGCATTTATCTTCATATGTGTTTGCTCAGTTCGTATGAAGTCAGTTGTTAAATTGTTGGCGGCATTTTTGAGGTTTGCATTCACACACACACACACACACACCAACACATGCATGCCCACAGCAACAATCGCTCACTATCTCGCTTTAACACTCGCTCTATGGCTATGTCCAGCTTGCTCTCGCTTGCGTTTGTCATTTTCATTTTTGTTCTTGTTCTATTTCTGTGACGCTCAGGTGGCTGTTCGCACTGCCATTTTATGCTACCCACACAAACAAACAATTACATGCACAACACACCAAACACACACACACCAAACACACACACACACACTTGCATGTGTATTTAGTTATGGTGTGCACACTTTTTTATGCTTCTATTTTTTACGGTGTTTTTTTTAACTTTTCTTTTGTTCACTTTCGCTTACCAAACGAATATTTCTTTGTTTTCGTTGTGTGTTTGTGTTGGTGTATATGTGTGTGTGTGTGTGTGTTTTTTTTGCTGTTTTCTTTCTTGCTTTTATGCCAGTGTGTACACAACAAATAGACTTTTAAATATTTTGCACTAAATTTATCTGACGGTCTGGGGCGTTCACACATTCGCATGGCCAGAGATAAGATTTATGTATGACAAAGCACCTGTATGCAGTGTTGCATGCCACAAGGGGGCAATGGAGTTGGAGGTGGGGAAAGCGGAACTATGAAGTATATATGTATGTGAGTTGCAGAACTATTTGCAGTTGCTATTGTTTAATGTCCATAGAGTGCATATTTTTTATGTAGACATTTGTTTTGTGGCACGTTACGTGACATTCGCCTGATCACAACTAAATCATTTAAGCATAGCTTAAAGGACTCTCTCCATTATAGAGAGAGAAAGACAGAGAGAACTATCAGAATTACATGTTAGCATATATAATTGATTCACCATATATTATAAGTTTACTTTTATATAAAACTATATATATAATTTAACTCTTTTTATGCCTCTTCTTACAGACAATTTGTTGCCATTTTAAGTTTTTATTTTATTTATGAACTTGCTCAAGGATTGAAAATGATGTTTATTGCTTTGGTTGAATCATTCGGTATACAAGTGTTATCCATTTATAAACACCTTCAGTTCATTCCACTTGCAGTTGACTCCTGTTTATATTGCAATTTGGAGTTGCAACAGCAGAAGGCGACATGAAAGAAAACTACAAACTGCGATACAATAGGAGAAAAGAAATATATATATATATATATACAACAGATATAAATATGCTTGTATATATAAGTATATATAAATATGGGAATTTATTTGCATTGCAATTGGAAAATTTATTCAACTTTTCGCATATTTCACTGCAATAAACTTAAGCAATTTTGAACTTCTTTTTCATAGTATGCTTTGTGCTTTGTGCTTTGCTTTACTTCTTCTGTGCTAAATTTATACCAAAAACTTTTACATTTTGCAAATCATTTTTAACACCTGCGGCAGGTTAAAGTTCAGCCAGCGAAAATAAACTTTGCGAATTAGGAGCCAGGGCAACATTTTCATATTTATATATCGCTCAGCGAACGTTTTTATTTAAAACGAGTTAAGTCGTTAATGTTCCCATAATGGCCAAAATATAACATACATATACATATACATACATATATATTTATATAGAGAAACAAGAGGAATAGAGAAGTAAGTATGAGGGGGTGTAGTAGGGGATGTAGTAGCAGCAGTTCAGCTGCGATTTTAACCAAAGATACTTGAGGCTTAGCAAAGCTCAGCAAAGTGCGCCCATGAAAACATAATGCGTATCCACACCCGATTACAGTTCAACCAAGCAAGTGAGCAACATATGTCCTATGTCCTATGAGCTATGTCTATGTGTTTGTATTGGTAATGCCAGCTGGGGTTAAACTCAAGCTGCTGACCACAAGCAAATGTTAAGATTTATGGCCAAGTAATCGACATGGTTGGCCCATAAATCTGTACATGTTGGTTCGAATGTCAAAAGCTCATGTCCAATAGGTGAACATGGCCACCAACTTGGCTAACCGAAACCAAATTAAAGACATATTTCGATTTACATCTTGCTTTACTGCCAGTTTACCCAGCCTAACTTATGCTTTTGTATATAACTTGATTCTTGTTCGAATCAAATTGCAGCTGTTGCAATTTAATTGAAAACCATTCGAAATGATTTTCAATTGGAAATATTCTCAAATTGAAATAATATTAAATAAAATAATAATAATTGTAATATAAACTTCTTGTTATTTATAACTCATTATAAATTGCATATTCTATATGAAGAGAGGGAAACAGAATTTATTCTGGAACAAAAATCAGTCAGAAATTCAACTATATAATTATTGCTATAAGTTCAAAATAATTTGCTAGCAATATAAAATATTTTATAAATTGCCAATAAAAAGAAATTGCACTTAAAACTAAATTGTTGTAAGAATAAGTGCCACAATTGAGTTTGTTTTCTGTATATAATTTATTACACCTTCTCTTTAAAATAGCTAACTTTATCTCTAAATTACTCCGCTCTAAGTAAATATATTTTACTATTTTCTTTTTTAAACATAGCTATAATAATTGTTTTAAATTTTAAATATTTTTTTTAATTTATTTTTAAATCGTTTATATTTTATTTATAATTTTAAAAAAAAAATTCGATCTATAAATTTTATTTACTTTGTTATTTATTTATTTACTTAAACGTCTAACAAAAATTAATTGGTTGGATACAATTTTGGAAAGTAAAAGGCACATTAATTAAAGATGAAAATATGGATATAAAATAAACGAAAAAACTAAATAATATATAAATGTATATTAAATTTAACTATATATATCAAATATATATACACATATTAAATATTTTATTTTACTTTTTTGTAAAGAAAGATTAACAAATTTATTATTTGATTACCACTTTGTAAGTTTAATTGGCATTAAAGTTAACTACAACATTTTGGACAAAGATAGCAATAGTTTTCTTTTGTTTTCTTCAGGTTCTCACACAAATATTTTGCGGTAAAATTTGTTGTCATTATTCTTGCTTTATCTGGAAAAGATTAAATATTTTCACACCAAAATCTATTAGTAAATTTTATCTGGTTTAGCATTTCTATAAATATAAATTATCTTATGTAAATATAAATAGATTTTCTTTTAACCTCCTTTCTTAGTTTCCTTTTAATTTGCCAATTTAAGACTTTTGTGAGTTTCTTTTGTTTCCCCATTCCATGTGGGAAATGTTTCATCTCTTTATAAATTTTATAATATAATTTTTAAATTGCTTTTATTTTATTTATAATTTTAAGAAATAGTATATTCTATTCTGATTGTCTGTTTTTTTTTTAGCAATTTCTGTTCTTTCCCCAATATTTGCAGCAAATGTTGTATAGTTTATAATGCTTTTAGATTTTGCATTAACTTAATAATAATATAATATATTGAATATATTTATAGCCTTATTTTCAGTTAAAATAATAGTTTCCCTTTTTATTTTATTTCTAACTAGGCAAATATTATTTCTTAAATTCAAATTCCCACATTTAATTTTTGTTCGACTGCTTCACATTTGACGTTGAGTAAATAAATAAATAAATATAAATTATAATGGTAGCAATATTTTATTTTAAAAATTTACAAATTTATATTTAATTTTGAAATAAAATTTAATCGATCCCTTAAATCAAATCTCACATAACAAATACGGAGCAAAGCCACTAGCAAACATATCGAGCATGTTCGATGGCCGTTGGGGGCGCTGAGGAATGTTACGCATCGTGTGATATATTTTAGAATGGAATCATCAAAGTTGTAATGCCCTCAGATTGATAAGAGATGAGAGATAAGAGAGAGACAGAGAGAGTAACAAAAAGAGTTAAATTAAGCTTATTAAAAACTTTTTGGCAAACTATTTAAATAAAATCACGAACATTTTGCCGAAACAGAGGAAAAAAAATAAAGAAAAACATTAAAAAAGTTTCTAAAAATTCAGTGGAAAGCGTTGTGCAAGCTCTGGAAAATCTCAAGCAGATTTGCAAACAGTTAACAGCAAAATAAAAAAAAATACAAAAAACCAAAAAAAAGGAAATCCAAAATTTAAAATGGAAAATAAAACAAAAAAAAATATTCTCAACGCTTCAAAATGAGATGAAAAGTTGCGTCAAACTCATTTGGTCAGTTTTAATGGATTGTTCAGTAAGGATTTTTTTACGCTTTTTAATTAAATGTGTTAAGAGTAAAGTTTTGTTCACTTAGTTTTGCCTACAGCCACGCCCCGGATATGTTGTTGTTTACTCTTTCAGTGTCTTACTCTGCCCCACCCACTTTCTCCCACTTCCACACTTCCTGTTTAAGCCAAAACTGCTCGTATTTGCCAAGAGACAATTTTTTGACAGTTTTAAGAGTTTAATGCCAGCTTTTGCATAATTTATAAACATCTCCAAGCAGAAAGGGCTAACTTTAGTCTATATGGTCCATTAAATGGATACCCGTAATGAGATTTCAAGGAACAGAGAGAGAGAGAGAGGCAGAGAGGGTGAGTGTCGTAAAGTTGAGAAGAGGTGATGACCCTCTAACCACATCAGAAGGCGCCTTACGATGTTTGCTTTCAAATTAATTACAACTTGACTATGGGTGACCCAAAGTCAGTCAGTTGTGGACATCATCCACATCCACATCCACATTCACATCATCATCGGCATCAGCATCAGCATCAACATCAACATCGACATCTGAAATGCTCGAAATCCGAGTTGTAATTACCTCTTGGCACCCGCAAACATATAATTAACTTAATGATAACGAAGGAGTGGGAGTGGGATAGGTTGGGGTAGGAAGACAGTAGGGCCGCAGGGGCTGGAGGTGGGGGAAAAACACATGGAGAATTGGGTGCTGGTTGCGTTAATGGTTTCCGGCGCGTGCGAAAATGGCCACCATTGTCATTCGTTGTTTGTCCTTATTGTCCTGTCTTGTTAACGACATGTGTAATTGCCTTAAATGTGCCAGGCACTTGTTAAATTTCTTCTTTTTTTAACTTTTCAATTAATTTAGTAGAAGTACAAAAAAAAACAAAAAGAAAGCAGAAACATGAAATGGAAAAGTGAAAGAAAAAGAAACAAGGAAATGAAATGGAGGTAGCAAGTAAACGAAAACGCTTTTGGCCAAAAAATATATCAAGTTGAACACGTTTAATTCTCACCTGTTAAACAAATAAAACAAAACTTTTTAATTTATTGGCCACATGGTGATAAATTTTCAACATGGCCATCATTTGCACCTGCGCTGGCAGCAAGAAGAGAAGCAACAAAATTGTCCAAAATAAAAAGAAAGGAGAACAAAACGAAGCGAAATAAAACAAGACGGAAACTGCTGTGGAAAGCAACAAAATTTCTCACTCTCTGCCACAATATAAAATAAATAATAATAAAAATAAAATAAAAATAATAATAATAATAATAATTGTTTAGAAATTTATGTAATTGTTAACAGTTTTCATTACAAATTTTGTTGTTGTTGCTGTTGTGCTTGTTGTTAAAGTTTCTGTGGCTGCAACTTAAATGCTGTCAGCGACACTTTATTTTCGTGGTTTGTGGCCAACAAACAAGACATAATAATTATGAGTAGAAAAAAAAAAATAAAGTAAAACAAATGTGTCAAAAACATACAAAATGAAATCTCGTTACAAAATTAATTGGCCAAAAAACTTGCATTGGTGTTGAGCTGAGAGTTCTGCTGGCATTGCGAAATCTAAGCAGTTGACATACCCCAGCCCCAGATAGCTTACTCAGCAGACAGCAATGTATATAACACACATATATATTTATATATATGTGTGTGTGTGTGTGCTTATGTACATAAGCAATTAACCTAATGATAAACGGGCATTGGGCATTGGGTATTGGACAGTGGGGAATGAGCAATAAATGAACGAAGTCGCTCTGCTTCTTCGTCATCGTCATTAGTCGTAAAAAAAATGTTGCATACTTTTGTGCTTGTGTTTGCGTCTGCCTTTGGCTTTGCTAACTGAAATATATATATTTATTAAGTCAGACATGTACTAAATGTATATATATATATGCTAAGTAAATATGTAAATATGTCCTGTGACATTGCTGACCAACACACACATACATTTTGTTGCCCTGTCTGTAATTGCATATTTGAGAATACTTCTGCTGCTCCTGCTGTTGGTGTTTCTAAGGATTAGAATGATGATAATGACATCTTTTGATACTGCTCCGAGACGGCACATTATAATTAGCAAAGTATCCAGCTGTGTGTCTTTTGATGTCTACACAATTAATATGACGTGTCCTTGCTGGAGCCTAATCCCAATTATAATACACTCAATAACTATATAACTTATGAATCCCAACTGAAAATAACTTAAAAAATAATAACTTAGTAGGCGGGGCTATGAGATTTAAGCAAAAAAGAAAAAAATTAAAAGGAAATTCTCATTAGAAGCTTAGCTTGATAACAGAGCATAGTTTTTGTATAGAAGATTTTCTCTTTGCTTATCATAATAAAATTATAAGTTAAAAATTTCGATAAAAAAAAATTCAGATAATCTGCACGCAAGATGGATGATGATTTCACGAATCCTGATATGGGCGTAACTGATCCCGTGGGTGGTCACACATATAATCTTAACAATGAGCGTTTGGATTGCGAGCATTTAGGTAATTTAAGTAGCTCCCAGGATAACAGGATAATAATATATATATAAAATACTTTTAGCTGATGTAACGGAAAGGTTTATAGATCCAAATAGGCCATCCTTTGTAACGGTATTGATGCGATTTTTTGGCAACATATTTGGTAAGCAAAGAAATATGATATATGAACTTCTGGAACTGTTTTTTATCCTTTCATTATAGTGGACTCGTTCAGGGCGGTGTTCAGTTAACTGTCTGTTTTTTATAGAAGTGCAATTGTATCTGTTTAAAAAATTGTCTATATTTGGAAAATAAATTTATGTTGATTGTTCTTGAAATGGTTTTACATATTTATTTAAAGGTATTATGGCATAATTTGCGGCACATTTCAATTTCAGTGGCATGCAACTAACTTCCTATTATGCTACGATTCTGTATATGTTTTGTAATTTCCACAATTTCATCCAGAAATCTTTCAAGATTCTCAGGAGTGCTGAAAATGTCAACTGCAATGTCTATATTTTCCTCATCCCAAATTTTCCAACGTCTCATGCTCTCGATAACATCATGACAGAAGTCGCCTTTTTCATCTTCTTTTTGTTGAAGAATCTTGCGGATTTTTCTACGTCTTTTTCCTGTAAATTGATTGCAAGTGATGAATTGATGAATCTATATAAAGCTTATTTTGTTTTGTGTATAATATTTACTCTCAGCTGCACTATACTTGACTCTATGTTTAAGCGCTTCAATATGCTCTTGATCATAATTTGCAATGACCCTGTACATATATCTATCCAGATCCCTTGTGTTGAATAGGAACTTATTACACTGCAGCGTACAACCACCACAAGTATCAGGACCTTTGAATGGTAGTGTAGTAGCATATTTGGTATGCTTGAACCTTTCCTTTTCTATTTCAATTATATCCTTAAGCGTCTTCGCCTTCAGCGCTATCTGACCATTGTGCACGCGGTGGCTAATGCTCACCAATAGCTTCTCAACGTGTGATAAACATCTGAAAAAAGGATTTCATCTAAAATCTTATATATATCCTTGACTCACATATACTTACAATGAATTGCGTAATGAGTAGACACCTGGTATGGAGTTAGTCCGTAGCAAGAAATGCAGCTTGACCGCCACACAATTGAGCAGATCCTCAGCAGCACATTTCTGCAACTTTCGAATCGCTGCCACATCGTGCACCATCTGACGGGTAACAAAGCCACGAATCAGCGCTTGAATCTTAGTTGCCGCCTTATTGTAGTAATTCATCAATTTGCTTTGCAGCAAGTTCTCAATTCTCTTGAAGTAACCCTTGCGCACCCAGTAACCCCGCCACCAACGTTGTATCACAGTCGCTGCTCGATCCAATTTGCCACTATTCTTACGGCTGATATAGCCTCGCCAGTGCCGTTGGATTGTTCGGGCCGACTTGAATTGCAAATAGTCCAGCAAAAGTAAAGAAATGCTATGCGAGATTATAGTTATCATAATATATATATATATATTCTTGATAAGTACCTACCGTGTTACCTCGTTGGGGGTATAGTTATTTATGGAGCTGTCTTCAGAGTCACTTCCTAAGCTAAGGATTTCCTTAATAAATCTACTGCACATTGGTTAAAGATCTCTTACTTACTGTCTAGTACTGCCCTGACGGGTTTGCGGGTGTACACGGGGTACGTGGAAATACATTATGAATTTTTCTTATATTTTTTTTTGGATATTTTTCTTTTTTTTTTATTAAAAATATAAATGTAGCGATGTAGTTAGTGTATGTATGTGTCTATGTGTAGTGGTAGGAAAAGCGTATGAAAATTTCCATAAAAAGTATATATATAAGAAAAACCCATGAATTTTCCAAATGTATATTTGTATGTGTACATTTATCAATACTTTTCACTGATTTTGATTTTGACAACTTCAAAGTTTCTACTCTGAATGCTATACCTTTTATGATATGAACTCAAATTGTAAATTTTCACTTAATTAAATTAAATTAATGTCAAATATAAGAAGTCGACCAAATATTGTTTCAGTTCAACTTTTTAACTACTTTAACTTAATGCAACCATTCAAGCCAATCAGAGTAGAATGCGCTGTCAATCAGATCGAAACATTTGTAGGGTTTTTGCTTTGATTTTGTGCATAAAGTAAATTATAATAATTATTTTATATATAATAAAATAATATTGTTGTTCTTCTATATGTTTTTAGTATGCATTGAAATGAGAAAGTGCTTGAGCAACTCCATGCAGAAGGCCAGCGATTTTGTTCTATGCCACTGAAATATCGCAGCATGAAGTTCGCTTACAATAGCACATTGCGTTAGCTGAGACACGATCCATTGTGCCCAATTGTGCTGCTGCTTGGTACATTTTCGATAGTATTACGGTATGGGTTGAGGTTTGGATTGGTTAAGACATAGTTTTATTTATGCACAGCTTATTTGTTTTGCATAAATCTTAATGCTTAAGGTTTGCTACAACTGAACTCTCAACTCTGATATATGAAGAGAAGTACACGTATGCAGAATTTTTGCACTGACTGTTGTATTAACTTGTTTCTCTGGCGCTTATCGCAGCAGCTGCAGATTTACGAGCGTGTATACTTTTCTGTGTGTGTATGTCATAAATTTTCCTTGGCATTTAATTGAATTGTACTGCTGCTTGTAGCAGTACAGTACAGCTGTTGGCTTACGCTCAACGGAAGAGAGAGGGAGAGGCTTTCTGGCTTTTGCGGTTGTATTCGTAGAATTGACAGATTCACAGCTGAGATTCGCATTTGATGATACCCTTGACACGATTGTGTCTGTAATTGTCCTAATGCTGACAAATGGCAAGCCATCAACTGGCAACTGGCAACTGGCAACTGGCAACGGGCAACGGGCAAATGGCAATTGGAAATTTGTAAACTGCAGAAAGGCTAAAGGTCAAGTTGCGGTGTCCTCCATCTACTATTGATAATTGCAGTTAGTTGCGAATTCGCCTGGTCGACTGCTGCCTGAGCAGCACCCTGTGGGTGCACACTGCCATAAATTTTGTGATATTTGTCGGGGCAACTGCCATTAGCTAAAGTTGAATGCTTTAAATGAAAATCAATACAACTGTAACCTACATTTTCCCATTCCTTTCCCCTTTTTCCCATTATTTTTTTGTCGACTACCCATGACTCCTTCTCTGCGCCTACCTCATGCTCATTATGCACCACAAACAAACCATACATACACATACTCATATATATATATATATATATATATGTATATATATATATATACATATATAGACAGAGAGAAACACAACGGAAATGAGACGGAAATTCTCATTTATGGCGCCCTTGACGCCATTCGCTATTTTCACTAACCTATATCTATTGCCTGACAGCCAAACAGCCAAAGAGCCAACCAACCAGGCTGGCAGTCAGCTGACAAGTTGGCAACTGGGCTCGACTTTTCACAGTGATTCTGTTGCAGATTCAGTTACTGATTGCTGCTGCTGCTGCTGCCATGAAATTTATGCTCTCTGCTGATGCTGAGGATGATGATGTGGCTGCTGTTGCTCCTTAGTTGTTGGCCATGTGGTAGTTGGCCATGTGATAGTTGGGCATTTTTATTGTGAAACTGTTATTGACCCACTAACAGAAATTGTGCCAGATGATGGCGAAGAGCAAAAGGAATTCTATAACAGTTGAAAATAACGTTTTAAATTATGCTGAATAAACCAGGTTTTAACTCATATATAACATACAGTTAGCCAACTAGAATTGTAGCTAAGGTTAGCTCAATGCCACGTTTTATTTTCCGGGCAATTATCTCATTTATGTAACGGTATAAATTTGGTGCCTTTTTCGATTTTCCATTTAGACCTTAAACCTCGACCTCGACGTGACACAAAATTATATAGAGACAGAGCATCTTTCATTTTATTTATTTTTTCTATTCTTTTTTGCCTTTTTGGTTGTTTTTTTTTTTTGGAATTTTATAGAGGACAAGGACACATACACCTACGCGTGTGGCCATGCAAACTGGGAAAACTTTTAGGCCACGTTCTGGTCGTTGGCCCCAATGTGTTTTGCGGCATAGCTCGTAGTTCAACGTTTCCATTGTGGCCCCTTTCAAAATTTCTGTAAATTAGTTTTTACACCTGACTAACTGCTCTCTGTGTGTGTGTGCATGTGAGAATGTGTGTGTGTGTTTGCTAGTGTGTTTAGGCCATTTGCCTTGAGCGGAGTTTAAAGTTGATGTAGACACATATGTTGTTTGATCCCTCGAAGCGTGAACTTTAGTTAATCGTCTCTGCTCTTAACAGGGCTGATTTTAGTTTTAATTAAATGGAGGCACTTTTGGTATTTGGTGGCAATTGTAATTCAATCGAAGCTATCGAAGAATACACCATATTTTTTATCCCTCGTATCCTTCGTCCTTTTATATATGTATCCCTCACGTAACTAACAATCCTCGAGGCACCCCAACATCGACTACAACTACAACTACAACTTCTACTTTAAATTGTGTTGTGCTCTGTGTGTGTAAATATATATATATATATATATATATATATATATATTAAAACGTTTTGGGGTTTCCACTCACATTTTATGGCAGATACTCGTATTGTTGGCTCACACTTCGTTGGCCAAGGTGAAAGCGAATGCGCCTGGAATGAGTTTATTTATTTATTTTTTCCTTTCGTTTTTTTCCTGTTTTTTGGGGGCCTTTTCTAAATCTAATTTGAAAAGTACTAACCCGTAACGTACAAATGGTCATATATCAAAAGCGAATTTAACACACACACACCTACACACACCCATTCACACACACACAAGCTACCTTTTGGTAGTAGGCGGAGATTTCTACAAATTTACGAGCGTGTCCAAGCGACACCCCAAAAATGTTGGCTATAAAATTTGTCTGCTCCCATGAATGGCCATAATGCGGATATGGATTGAAGCAGGAAGTTGAATCTCTGCTTGCCAGCTTGTTGTTTAGAGTGTATAGCTCCATGCATGTGTATGTATGTGTATGTGTGTGTGTGTGTGTGTGTGTGTGTTGTTGTTGTTGTATTGTTCAAGTCATGTGCACATGTATAAATGTCCAAAGTCAACAGGCACAACAGGCAGAGTTGGGCGAATTGAAATGACAGCTACTTGGAGCACCTGTCGTCCTCCAATTTGGTCACCAACTGCGCTTTTTGATTAATGCACTTGACGCCACACTAGCAATGCTGGGGTCAGCTGTGGCACATTGAAATCTGGTTATCCATTTCATTCCTCTGCCTAATATATCAAATTTAATCTACAGCTGATCAACATCCCCTCGGTATTTACTTTTAAATGATTCTATACACAACTATCCAGATACCTAATTCATATGGAAAGGATTCGCCAGGGACATTTCAGAACTTCTTTTAAGAATCAAGGCAAAGATTCCTGTTTTAACTATAATTTCTTATGAAGTAGACAGGAAGTCTTTCAGCTCAAGCAAAAATATCTTAAACATAACTTATGAATGTATAAGGGAAGATATATACAAATATATATATAAGTATATATAGTGAAATTTGCAAGTAACGTTAATAATAATAAGATATATAAAGTGTTTATAGTGCTTCTGCTAAGACTTTTCCCTGTATATATAATAGCTTTTCCCAACGGAACGTTCAAGTTTTCAGCTAAAGTCGCTCAGGTGAAGTAAAACAAGTAAACTTTTTGCTCCTTCTATTGGCCATTCAGGAAAAAAATTGTGACTTTTAGCGGCAGTTTCTTTTTTTTCTATTCTTTTTTTATTGTTGTCTGTAATATAAATTTATGAGCGAAGAAACTTTAATCAGCACTGCAACAAGCAGCTAGACAGAGTCAGCGGATTTGTTAACTTGGTTAACTGCGAAAAGTGCCGAATCATGTGTAACAAGTTCACAAGGCGGCAACAAAAAGGTAAGTAGAAGTTATGATAAGAACTTGGACTACAATAAAACACAAGCAGCATAAAATGAAGTCATTTTACGCTCTTAGATAATAAATCATGGCAATAGTTGTACAAGGCATCTAAATAAGCATTAAGTAAATTATCCACAAGCAAGGAAGTATTTAAAATAAATATAAACTTAATTTAAATCATTAAAAATAAATTATTATTATTAAATTATTATTAAATTAACAGTTATTTGTCCCAGCTTGCAGTTCTCAACATACGAGAAGAGGGCTGAATTTATCTTAGAGTATTTTTAAAAATTATAAATAAAATATAGGCGATTTACAAATAAATTTAAAAAAATATTTAAAATTAAGTACTATTATTATAGTTGTGTTTACAAAAAAAAAAGTTTAAAAATGTTGCATTACAGCTGAGCAATTTAAGCCTAAAGTCTGCATCCATTCTTAAGGTAATCTACTATCAAGTAAAATATTTCTATTGCTTCGAACAACAAGAATGGACGTCGCGCAGCTGCAATAATATTAAGATAAGCTTTGCGAGAGCAACATGTTCGATCTACCTAATAACCCAATGCCTTAAGTTACAAAGGGAGCGCTATATATACTCATGAGCCCGCAGTCATACTCACTCACTCACTCACACGCACGCTGAAACTTTACGAACTGCTTTGCAATGCTGCTGCCAGCGGCTCTGCAAAGCTTTAAGTCAAAACAACTTAAGCATGCATTCGATATGAAAAGCGAAGTGTGAAAGAAAAACGTAACAAAATGTGTGAGAAGGAGAGAGCTCTATGTAAAAGCTGTTGTTGATCTAAGAAGTTCTTTTGTTTAACTGCATTTATTATTATAAATGCATTGTATTATTTATATGTTATATTAACAATTTAATTATATAATTTCTTATATAATTATAATACTTATTTATTTCATCATATTAATTTCGTTTTAGAATTTATTAGATTTTAAGAAAGTCAAACAAAGACTAAAGGTGGGCAGATTCATAATTTGAATTAAAATAATAAAGAACTATTATAATGCTCTTAGATGCAAAGCAGAGCAAGCATGCAGCATACTTCTAGATTATTATATTCCTTAGTTATCCGTATATTGAAGGAATTGAGAGCCAACAGTTCTAGCTTCTAGAAGCGCACATAACCTAAAAACTAAAGTAATATGCGTAATAAAAATAACCAATAAGTATAGATGTATTATGGCTTTAATAGACGTGATCCGCTATTTTGAATATTATAAAGAATATTAAAAATACTATAAGCAGCTCTACAATCTCCACCAACTGCTGCATCAGAGTTATGTTAGGATCCAACCGAGGGTCAGCTTCAACGTTTGCCGGATACATGGTTCCATTGCCGTTGAGGCTGCATTTAAAGTTGCTGCCATTGGAGTGGTGTATCTTAATGCCGCTTGAGTTGCCAACGATTTCCAGTAAATTGGTATAGTTGTTAGCATCGGATAGGTATTCAGTGGCTTCCAATCCTTCCTCATCAATGTCTAAAGCAATCATTCTGATAATTGATTTGCAAATTAAACAAACGTTCCAAGTAAGCTTCTGGATTAGTTTGATATTTCTCGTTGTTCTCGTTGTGTAGAACTAATGGCAGGGTTGCATTTTGGGGTGTAGGCTATCAAACTTGTGGAACGTTGAAATGAAACAAAAACTTATATACAGTAATACAAAATGTTTATACATATCGCAGAGTACACTTAGAGTTTACTGCTATTCAACTGAAACATGTTTCATTTTAAGTGTTTACCAAATATTTAGCTGCTATGCACTTGCTTTTAAAATAATCAAAAACTTTTGACATTTTGGCTAATGATAACGATGATAATGATGATGAAATGATAATGATAATGATGATGACTTCATACCGCAAGCTGCTGTAGACAATTTGCTGGCATTTTCTTACTGTTCTATTGCTGCTGCAACCAAATTGGTGAAATTTTCCCCAGATGCTGAAAATTGCAACTAATTTCATGTGAAGCCAAATCAGTTGTGCCGTAAACTTTCTTCAACTTGCCAACACACACACATGCACATATGTATACATGCATATATATATATATATGTATATACAGATCTCATTTCAAAAACTTTAAAATTAGTTAAG
The DNA here is from genome assembly GCA_037044455.1 of Zygothrica quintamaculata. Taxonomy (NCBI): domain Eukaryota; kingdom Metazoa; phylum Arthropoda; class Insecta; order Diptera; family Drosophilidae; genus Zygothrica; species Zygothrica quintamaculata. The sequence goes on along the minus strand of JBAMBS010000281.1, from coordinate 452,784 downwards.
TTACGCTCAGCAGATACCAATAAAGCTGCCCCAAATGTGAACAAACAAATTTATCTACTTATGGTTTGTAAGAGTTGCCCTCTGTCTCTCTCTTTGCTCTTCTATCTTTTCTTATATATATTTATGTGTGTGTGTGTGTGTGTATGGGTATATAGGTATATGTGTATTTGGATGGGTTAGGTTTGGTTGAGCTTGAATGTAATTGGATCAAGTTTGCTTGGTTTTCACGCTTTGATGTGGCCACGGCATTGCGGCATATCAAAGTTTCAGCTGCAAAACTTGATCAAAACTTTCAATCAAATTAGACAGACACGTTTTGTCCTCGTATGAGTGAATACAAGTAGCTTTCATGTGTGTGTGGGTGTGTGTGTGTGTGTGTGTAATAGTATAAGTGTATTTATATCCTTATAAATGTTAATTATTTTTAAGGATGGCGAAAGGAAAAACGCCTTTTAAATGATTATCTCTTTAAAATACTTTTGTGTTTTTTTGTGGGTTTTCTTTGCGTTTTTCTTTTATTTATTTTTCTTTTTTTTGTTTTGGGCCACAAGTGAAAGTACATTTGACCAATTTAATGGTACAGAGCAGCAACAACAACAATATGAAGTATAACAAGAGCAACAACATGAAAAGGCTAAAGGAGCAAAGGACAATTTGTGCCTTTTCTTCTGGTTTTGGAATGTGAACGTGAATGTGGATGTTTATGTGAATGTGAATGAAAAGGAAAATTACAAAAGAGAAAATCAACACAAAACAACTAAATACAGCTAAAGCAGCAGAGACTTTGGCTTTTACTACACATTTTCACGAAAAACTTTGTTGTCGTTGCTGTTGTTTGTGTTGGTTTTTGTTTTTTTTGTACTTGTTTTTATTTTTGTTGTATTTCTTTTTATTTTTGTGCTAGCTTCAACTTGCCTTTAACCTTTCTTCATACCCCCCTCGTACAGTCTACCTTAGTATTACTATAACCCTCCCCCCTCTCGCCACACCCAGCTTGGCTAGAAGGTTTTGCCCAGGCAGAAGCATAAGCACTGCAGTGGCAAAGAATTTGAGAGGTAACACAGACTAGTTGGAAGAGAAGGACGATGATGACGAAGGAGCAATGCGGCAACTCGAAGCAAAACACTTAAGTTTTAACCCAAATTGTTGCCAACAAAGCGGTTTGTCTAACATTCTTTTGAGAAAATTTTACGAAAAACTGTTTGCTACCAACACAACAAAAACCTCTCTGCTCGCACACACATACACATAGAGCTACAGATAATATACACGCACACAAAGCTGTGAGCACCCAAAGAGTAAACATTGCAGAGAGCTGCCCAGATAAGTATGGCATAGAAAAGAGCTCATTGTTTTAGCCAGAAAGGAGAAAAAAACTAACAGAAACGTCGAAAGTAACCTAAAGGGGTTTTTAAATTCAATATATATTTAAGCCAAAAACTTTCGCTAATGCAGCATTAAATATGGCCAACAGCAATATAATATCTATATACTATTCGAAGGAAAAAAGGAAATAATTCTCAATTTGTTTATCGGATAAAGATTTAAGCGAAAAATTCTATAATTTCACTTTAAGTTTATGCCATAATATTATTTAATTTAATATTTCCTCTTCGGCCAATTGTAGCTACGCTTCTGCCTCATTTTAACCACATCCTTTGCCCTTTTTATTTTGACGTATTTTGTCCGGAAGCGAGTTGCAGTCGAGTGCACTCTGAAACCGCGTGCAAAGAACTTTTCCAGTGGCCCAAAATGAAATTGTAATGAATTACTTAGGGCAAATGAGTATTGCTTAAACTCAAAACTCGAAACGTGAAACTCAAATTTTAACTTTAACTTAAACTTCAACTTAAAACTGAAAAGAGAAAACTTTCAAGTTGCCAGCTGACAGCTTAAAATTGTATGGCAAAGCTCTTTGGCTCTTTTGGCTGTTTTGGCGAGAAATGTTCGTAGAATTGCAAGTGCAATTCACAGCGAACTGATAAACGTTTCTAATCCAACAATCCTTCGAATTAGTGTGTAACAGAGAAAGAGAAATAGACAAGAGGGAGAGAAAGAGAACTATATAGAGTCCAACTAATATTGTGGTTAGGGTCTTTAGTCTAGAGCTGACTTAATGCTGTCTGCCTGCCAGCGACATGTTGACCTTAAAAACTTGACGTGTTCAAATGTTGCAAAACAACTCAAGGGCTTTCGACTTGAGCACTTTTTTTCTGTTCGTTTCACATTTGATATCAGTCGCTCTCTTTCTCACATTCACGCTCACACATACCTATACACACACACACACACACACACACTAGGCATAGTGTTTGACGCACATGAAGTGCCACACTTGAAATATGCTTTTTCTACCCTACCCTATACCCCACTATACTCTGCCCTAGCCTACCCCCTTGCTACACCCGCAGGCTATCAAGCAATGAGGGAGAGCCTCTAACAACAACAACAACAACAACATGTGTAACTTTGGGTAGGTGTGGAAAATGTGTTTTGACAAGTGTCACTTATGCCTATGCTACTACTACTACAACTACTATGAAATATGCATTGCTCTCAGCCCCCCCTCTCTCCCTCTCATCATTAGACTAGGCAACTGCAGCAGAGCTCTTGTGCTTGTAATTGCAATTGAGCAGAATTCCTCACACACAGAGAGAGAGAGAGAGAGCTAGACAGAGAAAGAGGGAGGGAGGGGTAGAGTTTTAGGGATTAGGCATTGAGTGTATGAATCAATGGAAATATCGAGTGTGCATAGGAAATGAAAAAGGATGTAATTAATTTGAAATAGGCACTGAGCGAAAAAGGATACGTTGCAGTCTGTGACAATTTGCACAGATGAAAGAAAGAGAGTGCAAAAGGTAAAGAAATAGTTGATGTATAACTTCAAGGCTAAAATATATACATACTATATATCGGTTATATGACGCACTGCTTATATGCAAATATTGTTTAAATGCAAAATTATGTTCAATTTAAATATCATAAAACTATTTACAACTTAATTTAGCCTCATAAAAGCATATTGCTTATAAGAATATGTTGTTTACATACAAATAAAAAATTGTTAATTTGAAACCAATTCATATAAATTTAATCGGTTTTAAGCAAATTGTTCCGATTGGTCCCCTTTGATGAGCAACCATATAATGATATAGAAGAATTAATCTTAAATGAAATTAAAAGAAACAAGCTCTAGAGTTATCAGTGCAGAATGACCCTTAGAAACTAACAAAAATTTAATCCTTAACTTTTTAACTAAAAATAATTAACATCGGTTCTAATACTCATGATCTAATCTTTTCCGTGTCTTCCCAATTCTGTGCAACAAATGTTGGATCATTTTCCATTCAATTTTTAATATTCCCAGTTCAAAATTTATAATTTAAAATTTAAATTTAAATATAATTATATATTTTTAATTTTATTTCAATTTTATTAAACAATATTTTAAAAATGTAATTTAATTTGTACCATAATTTTTAGTCGACTGCTCATAGTTGACATTAAATAAATAAATAAACATAAAAAAAAATTACAATTATTAAATTTATCTAACAACCTGAAGATGTTATAATAATTCTATTAAGTTAGTTTTTTATTTTTAGGTTGTAAGAAAGTACATTTAACCCTTTATAGCGCAGTGTAGCCCATCGGGAACATACAGTTTAGAAGCCATTATATTCCACTGAGTGTTGGCAAATTTAAAAAAAAAATAATTTATTGCTGTTTAGAAATAATCATTTTATTAAAAACAAATGCTGGTCACTCTTAATTCTGCCAAAGAAACCTAAAAATAATTATTTTTCCCGTGACTTTTGCAAATTCTAAAAACTAGAATTTTTGTGCAGTTTATTCTTTTTTTACATAAAAAAGTATTAAAAAACAATTATTTTAATGAAACTATTGGAAATTATTTACAGGTATACATTCTATTTTTTATATATTATCGAATTTTGTTAATTGATTCATTAGAACCCGAGAAAATCAGCAATTTAGGTGTGTTAAACACACAGTTTATTTTTGAAAAAAACTTGAGAGAAGTTGTATTTAATTGTATTATTATTTTATTTTGTTGTTGCGCTTTAAAGGGTTAATATTTATATTATATTACTTATTTAAAGGGTAAATAACTTCTAAACCTGTGATTTATTTAATAATTATCATTTATATACATTTCATATAACTCATAATTGCTTAAAAGGAACTATCGAATATATGCAAAAATTATTCTGCATTATATGTTTTGCATATAAGCGGTATATACTGTATTATATATAGCGCATATTTGGGTAAACAGAAAAAGGCTTAGATACTTGATCATAACTGTAAAATTTCGACTTATATTAATAGATAATTTGTATCATATATAGATATACCTTGCTTTCTCTTTTAGTATCAAATTAAAATGCTTTATGCTACATTTTTGTTTAGGCCATAATGTAAAATCAGTTCCCAATATATATACCTTCGTCTGTTGCTGATGGAGAGGCCACTGCCACGACAGAGGATGAGCAGTTAGCTATATGAAGATAACGTCAGGATTCCATTTAATATGCAAACCTTTTGCGTGCTTAAAATTTTCAAATAGACACAAAAGCCATTGACCCCAGGGACTTGCTATAAATATTAAACCAGCGCTGGATGGAAATGTTTTGCTGCTGGCATCGACTGCTATGTAGAGGCTGGATATTAAATCTATTTTATATAAATTTAAGAGCAATTCCCAAAAGGATAACTGTGAACTGATTCAACTGCTAGTCTAGCATAGCCGGCTGTATACGTAATGTTGCTATTAATATTTAAGCCACGTTAAAGAGTTCAGCAGCTGCGTTTGACTTAAAGCTCTAAGCAGGACATTTACAATTCCAACTGTCAACTTGTCTCTACTGTCTCTCTTTCTCCCTCTCCCTCTCTCTCTCTCTTTAGACCATTAAATCAAGCAGAAAGCCTATTAATTAGCATTTTACCGCAATCAAGGACCTGCTGCAAAAGGACATTTCGAATATAACAAAAGGTACTTAAAAATTAAATACGATCAATTGGAATGTAAGAAAAGTATTTCCCCAGAGTTCAATTATACAATTGTTAACTTAAAATTTCCCTCAAAGTGTTATCCTTTGAATTCTCATTTGATGTACTATTTGTAGTATTTCCTCCTGCCTTTTGGTCTGCTGTTTTGCTGTTATTCTCTTGTTTTATAAGCAACATTCTTACAACACTCAAGTGCCATTTTCGTATTCTATACAAGTTTCTTCAACATTTGCATAATAACAGTTTTGGTCTGACTTGTTGTTGTTGTCCTCATTGCAACTGAAATGCAATTTTGCCGCAGAGTTTTCCAAAGTTTTTCACACCTTTTGCTTGGCTTTCATTTACACTTTACTCCTTCTCCCCTCTACTCAACATTTCTTGCTGACTTTTAACAGAGGCGTCAATTGGGTCAAATGCGTAAGAATTACGGCAATTTCAATACGCTAACAACTGCTCAGCTCTTGGCCAAGTGTGCATTTATTTACATATATATTTATTTTAGTTATTTCTTTTCTTCTTCTTTTTCATCTACTTCTTTTGTGTATTAGGTTTCTCTTCTTGGCTGCAAATTGGAAAATCAAAGGATCCAAATTGAGAGCAGGCCTGAAACGCTTAAAAGCAATTACGAATTCCGGCTGTCATTTTGCTGGCGAACCGGAAGTCATTATCCTGGCAAACAAGGCAACAGCAACAGCAAAAGCAATAGAAACTGTCCGAGTACCACAGTAAAACCACAACTACAACAACACTGCTAATGGTGCAATATGTGTGTTGGAGTGAGTGAGAAAGAGAGTGGGGGGGGGGGGAAACACCAACTAACACACCATTACATACATTTTGCGACTTTGCGACAACTTGGGCTGAGTCCGTCCGGCATTGACTACGAGTTTGCCCTCATTATCGAGTTAATTATGTGTGTGTGTGTGTGACACAGAACTCTAATGTGTGTGTGTGACCAAAGGTAATTACAGTTACGCTTCCATTGTCGTTGAACAGATACGCTAAAGCCTGTCAATGTATGTTCTTCCTGCTCTTTGTGCATCTCTCTAACTTAATCTTCAGCTCTCTCTCTCTCTCTTTGTCTCTTTCTGTCTTCTTCTCTCTACATCTACATTTTACACCTTTGCCTCATTGTAATTAATTCGCAAGGTGCCTGCCTTAATGATGTGGTTTGGTCTATTTACGTTGATGAATATCACAGGAAGAGCACAGCTCCAGCTCCAGCTCCGCCTCCAACTTCAGCTGGAATCACCCCACAGATTAAGTGCAAGCCAGTTGCCAATTCATCAGTTCCACTATATCTATGTCAATGTGTGTGTGTGTGTGTGTGTGATTTAGCTGCCTATATATTAAAGGTAGAGTACTGTTTAATCAGGATATATATATATATATATATATATATATCCTTTGGATTAAACCATTAAATTGAAGCCAGCAGAAAATGTATGCAAAAAGGATAAAGAATAAAAATGAACTGAACATTTTTAATAACTCTTTGAAGTGTTTTAAATCGCATTTACTCCGATACAAATTTGTTATACTCCACTCTCTCTCTCTTTATTATAGCCACTGCCACTGCCATTTCCATTTACATTTTCTTTTTTACTTTTTTTTCGTATTTTGTTTTTGGTTTTTTATTTTTTTTGTGCGTTCAGTTAACACTCGTCCTTTGGCTTTCATTATCAAAGACCCAACTCAATGCTTATCCTGAAGGTTAATTACATTTATCCAAACGCAACTGACCCCGCAGGACATTGACTTAATTTCCCCTGCGTTTTTTTTTGCTTTCCTTTCTTTCTGTGTCCTTATTTCTGCCACTGCCACTGCCACCGCCTCTGCCTGTTTGTTGTTTGTTGTATTTTTTGTGCGCTTTTTAATTTTTTAATGCCTAAAAAAAAGCAGCTACGAAATCGAGCCAAATGGGCCTGTAAAGCGCTTCCAGCGATTTGCCTGATTTCACTACATATATATATATACATTTTTTTCTTCTTCATCTGCTGCTGCTGCTGCTGCTTTCTACTTGCTATTAGCCTGGTCCAGTCCATGTTGTTGTGCTCGTTGAAGCGACTAAATGGTAATTAAAAATTGTTGCATTGCCGCTCGAATGCTTCTGATATTTATGTAGTTTCTCTTTGAGTTCCTTTTGCTTCCTTAATATCCAAATTCTCTCTCTCGCTCTCTCATTCTGTCGTGGCGCTCTTCTTGCTAACTGAAAATTAAAACTTAAGATATTATTTTTTCTTTGTTTTTGTTTTCATTTTTCTCTTGCTTCTGCTTGCTGCTTCTGCTTATAATTTATATTAAATTGTTTTTGTATTTGTTTTGGAATATATTAAAATCATTTTATAAATATCTATATCTATATATATCTATTGGGAGCATTGTTTTCTCTCTCTCTCTTTCTCTTGAATCAGACTTAGTTCTATTGAGTTGAACAATTTACATGTCATATTGAACGATACAATGGTAAACGGCAGGCAACAAAAGTTATTTTCAATTTTCAATTTTCAATTTTGAGTTAGTTCTGCGATGTGGAAAACTGGAAAAACTGAAAACCGGAAGCTGCAACCAACCAAACCAAAAGCCCCAACACGTAGCAGCTCAGCACTTCCGTCTCCGTTTTTTGTGTGTGTTTTTTGTGTGTTGTTTTTTTATGCCAAGCAAATTGCCAAAATCGAATGCACTGCCAAATAAATTGTGATTTGACAGCAATATTCGAGAGAGAGAGAGAATGGTAAATTTTGTGAGCCGTCAGCACGTTCCTGGCGCTCAATTGGTTGCGAAACGTGAAGAGCCGGCAGAGTCCTTAAAGCCTTCCACGTTGACGTTGTTGAAGCATAAATATTTCTGCAATGCTTACAACTGATTTTGGAATTATCTTGTGACATACCAAAATCTGCCAAAAAAGTTTCTTTCTCTCTCCCTCCCTTTCTCTTTGACCAGCTATAGTCCAGTGCAGTGCAGCCCATAATCCTAATCCTAATGCACGCAATGGATGGCACAGTCACAGTCGGAGCAGCTGCTGCAGCCATATCGTATTATGAAACATGGCACAAAGTTAAGTTCTTCTTTTATACCCGTATATACCCTGTGTTAACTGTACCTCAGCTGGGGTATATCTACAACTATAAAATGGAAATGCAAGGTGTCTAGGATAACTCAATGTCGACTCTACTCGCTGCTGGTAAAAGGGTTTTAACCTGTTTTTGTCTCTGCATGTTGCGCTTTCATATAAAAGCAACTAAAAATCCTTGCACCGCCATTTTGTTTGCCTTGGACAGGGCTCCGTTCTGCCCTTTGTGGGCGAGTGGCCCATTCAAGCGTTTGCAGCTTAAATATTTAATTTCATTACGTCGTACAGCAAGCGGATTTTGTGCCATAAGATAAATGCTTACTAGCTGCCACAGAGAGTGGAAGAGAGAGAGGTAGTTTGAAAGTCCAAGTGAGAGACAGCGACAGCGATAGAGAGAGAGAGCGGAAGAGAGAGATCAACCACACAAAGCTGTGCACACTTTTCAGCTACTCCAAAGGAACTAAAAGGACTAAAGTGAAATACGTTCATAAGGCAAGCTACATACATACACATAACCATTGCTTCACTTTCTCAATTTACCCAATTTCTCTGCTTTCCTACCTCCAACACTCCCTCTCCCCCACTCTTCGCGTACTCATTTGAAGCTTCTTTGATTTCATATATGCTACAAAGCCAGGCAAGAACTATGCTGAATGCATGCCAAAGCAGCTAAACAGTTAACAGACTTCAAGTGCCACTCAATGCCAAGCAACAGAATGTTGGACCCAGACAAAACACCTACAGTGCACGCTCGCTATAAACAACTAAAAACAGATACACAAATTTCATGCTCAAAATTAACTCAAAAATAATGACAAAGAAATCCATTAACAATCTTTTCAACCTCTTTCAATTTTAGCCAAACAATAGTAGAGTATGTTTGTTAAAATATCCATATATAATATATATATTCTATAGTTTCTTATATATACTAACTATATACTCTTATATCTACTCTGATATATAGCTAAATATAGCCAAAAATTAATCTGAAATGAAATGAAATGTCTTTATTATGCCAGAAACAAAGTGATAGTTAATGATTGGTCACACTTATTGAGCATCTACTGTATATGTTATATAGTATATAGTATGTAGTTGTAGTATAATATATGTAATATGATATATAAGAACTAAAAGTCAGGCATATTACTAAACTCATTCATTTAGTTGATGCAGCTCTAAGAGCTCTTCAGACATCATTTTGCATTACTCAAAAATAGTTGCAGTTCGCTTTAAGCCAATTTTGAGCATCTTTTGCATAGAGTTAACATATGTCTTAAGGCCATATTGTTAACCATAATTTTTACTCAACTCAAGTAACGTACAAGTAACATTAAAGTATCGCTTTAAGTATCGTTCAAGTATCGCTTTTAGTATAGTTTTAAGTATCGCTTTATATTCAGTTTTTAGTTTCAATGGAGCAACTCATAAAAACGCCGCTGTACATAGCCCCATCAAACGGATAATGGATAACGGATAATGGATAACGGATAAGGTATATTACTGTAGCCCATTAGCAGTAGTTATATACAAAGCATAGTCTTGCCAATTGTACTCTTTTATTCAGTCAAAGTTCTCTCCTATTTCCACTACTCAAAACTGAACAATCACGCAAGCCAATGTATATATGTATATATATATATATATATATATATATATATTGGGTATATATATTTGGTATATATCTTTAACTGACTGTCTCGATTTGTTTTGGGGCGCCGGCAATAATTTCGTCAATATTATTGTTTGCTCTTCTCCATAAATATTGGAATTCCAAGTGGGTTTGGACATTGATATTGATATATGAGCCTCAGTCATGCAATGCGGCAAATGATAAACAGCAACGCCTTCAATACAACAATACAGCAAACAATTCTATTGAAGGCACGCAGTTTTTTGGCTAAGCTGTATGAAATGAATAAGTGAATGAATGAATGAAATGGGTGCAAGGTAAAAATGAATAAATTGCTTCAAGTAAATTTAGTAAATTTCCAAATTATATATTAGATTACATTTTGATAATGAAACTCACAAACTGTACATAGTTTATATAGATATATATTCATATTTTTATTCGTATTCATATTCATATTCATATACAAAGCAGCTGTCAGGTGTTTCTCTTGGAAAGTGGACAATTAGCATAGCAGAATGCAACATTCTTCAGTCCATTGGCAGCTCTTCAAGTGGCAAGTTAGTTGCTGCAGGGAGAGCTATGGCAACTCTAGAGAATCTCACAGCAGCAATCAAAGGTAAGGGAACTATATAGAAAATCGAAATATAATGCTTTATATACATCGATATTCTACTCACAGCCAATGCTACATACACTTTGAAGGACGAAGAGGACTCTAGATATGGTTTAATGGTGATCATTGCGACTCTCACCTGGCTGCTGTTGAGCGGCATAAGTAAGTTGTTAGAATCTTACTGTAGACTATTCTAACTGTAGTTGCATCCCTCTGCAGGTGCTTTCATATACTGCTGCAACTATTGGGATTGTGGTCAGTCGAGAGGAAGCAGTGGCTACTTGGCAGAGGATGATTCAGATCAAATGGTATTGGAACAACTGCTGCTCAGAGAGTTCAGTGCAGCGACTGAGGATTAGGCAGGCAAAGAAAACAACTCATCCAACCGAAACCAAGTCAAACACTTGTCCTTATGTCTGAGCACTACAAAGGTCACAAAAGCGAAAGAAATTTGCAAGCGAACAAAGCGAAAAGAGAGCGTAAAAAAAGATGAATTAAAGTGGACAAACACGGCTAAACACAGTGGGAGGAGGGAAAGAGGAATAGAGTACAGCAGCTGTGGGCGATCATCTGCAGGGCAATATGGCGACGTGCAGCTTCCATTTCCGTTTCCGTAAACTTAATTCCACACACACACACACACACACACACACACACACATACACACCAAACACACAGAGAAAAAAAACAAAAGAAACTTCTGCATGTGCTGTTATTTCCCTTTGTGTTTTCCTTCTTCGTTTTCAGTTTAGTTTTTCTTTTCACATTCTGTTGCCTTTTACGCTTAACCTACCCACCTCTCTTCATGCCCACCACTCTCCTCACACACACACAAACACAAAACAGAACAAAAAATATTTTATTACAGCTGCAGCTTCGAGTAAAGTAGTATTTTTTGGGTTGCTTTTGAGCTACTGAAACAGCGTCTTTTATGCAAATTTACAATGTCAGCTAAGGACAACAAGGACTCGAGGGGGTATGGGGTGAAGGAGAGGAGAGCTAACATGACTTCCGGTTCCTAACTGGCTTAATTTCGAGAGAAAAGCGCAGAATAACAAAAATTAAAAGCAAGACCAGAAAACGAAGCACAACAGAATCGAATAAGGTAAAGATTGAAGCAAAAATGAAGAGTTAAAGGCACTTTTTACACTAACTAAGACTTATACAGTTACTATATAGTATATATATATATATATGATATGAACTTGCTGTCAGTTGATGTTTTTCGTTTTATTGCTTTGCTTTCAATTTATACAGTCTTGACCCAACCCATTATTTAATCTCTATTCCAACTTATCCTTATACAAGTACCAACATACAATTACTTCCGCTATACACATATGTATTCTGTGTTTGTGTGTGTGTGTCTGTGTGTTGTGCATTGCCTAAAAGTTTGTAAACTTTTTCTGGCAGTTTTTGTTGAAATTAATAAAACAACAAACAATTTAACGTACTTTGTCGTACAAACAAACTAAAATTAACTAAATTTTACAGAGCAGCAACGGCAGCAGAAACATTAAGCAAACAGCCGAAAAGTATGCTTTAACTTTGCGCATTACATAAATTTACACACACACACATAGAGACTGACAAACAAAGGCATAGTGTGTTGTAGGGGAATTCTACATAAAATGAATATGAGTGTGAAGTGAGAGAGAGAAAGAGAGAAAGCAATAGACAGAGAGCTCAAACTAGAGAAAGAGCCATAACATTTATCATGACCACTTAAGGATGCTTAAAATACACAGACTAAAGCTAACACCCAAAGTGTGAGGAATAAAAAGAGAAAGAGAGAGAGAGAGACAGAGAATGTAGAAATATGCGAGAGAAAGTTGGTAACAACCAGCAATAACAACAATATATACTTTGTTAAATCAATTTGATAAACTGTCAATAATGCGCCATAATTTAATGTGCTTTCTACCAGCTACAGAATAAACGACGCCCCCAGAAACAAGATTGAAACAACCCTGAAGATGTTTTCAGGATTCCCTTTGACTGTTGTCATACGCAATTATGTTGAACTTGGCTATGTCTGTGTAAAGAGCAGCTCATCCACATCCACATTTCAACCCACACAGCCAGGTCCAACGGCAGCTGTCCTATTAGCACTTTGTAAAGACAAATTTTTGGTTTGCTGGACAAGCGAAATGTTTGATTTTGCAGAGATAGTATCATTGAGTTGGTTAGGGAACATGAGCCACAATGCCACACACACACACACACAACAGTATAGCAGAGGAAGCAGTAGAGTAGCAGGAGTAACAAATAGAGTCTGAGGAGCAGTGGACAAAAGTGTTATAAAGCAAGAAACATGGAGATGGAAATGGAGATGGAGATGGAGCTGAAGTTAAAGCAAGATAACAATGGCAAACGACTGACGAATTTGACGCTGACAAAAATGGTGAGAATGATAATGATAATGATTGTGATGATGATGATTATGATGATGATGATAATGATGACGTGAAAAACGTTGTCAAGGAAGTGAGTCTAGTGAGTCTAAGAAGCCATGGAGAATGAAGTCAAGCACTGACAATGTGCGTGCGTGCTTCGAATCCTTTTTGTGCCTGCTGCAGGGGCTGTTGAAAACGACCTTCATAAAACAAACACGCCGATAATGAGTAGCAGTCGAAGTGCCACAAAGAAAGAGGCACAAAGGGTATGGGGAGAAAAACAAGTATCATTGGGTTTAGATACCCACGGAAATGGCAGTTGGCGGAAGCGAACATTTGGTGCCAGGCGCCATTCACTATTCACCAGTCGCCATTTGCCAATCGTTTTTGCTGCTAATGTGAAGAGTTTTCGGGAGGCGCTCAAACTGCGCCTTTAGAGTCCTTGCGAGTCCTTGCCAGTCCCTGTGAGTGCAACTAACTAGGCGATAATCGACATTTGATTTGCTGTCTCACAAACTTTTTGATTTATTTATATGTATGTGTATGTATGTGTGTGTGTAAACGGATCTAAGCAGAATAGCAAGAGAGTGTGTGTGTGTGTGTGTGTGTGTATGTCATAAAAGTTAAAGCTACTTTTTCAACTATTATTTTCAACTATTATTTCATATTAATTATTGATAATGAATTTTAATTAATTTTTCATTTATGTGTCTCGAAAGTTAGGAAAAATATTTTGTTTTCTCATTTATGGAAAAACCTTTTTCAATTATTTATACATTTATTTATATAGTCTAGTCTGTTAGCCCGACATTTGACCTAATCAATTATTAAGTTTTCCCAAGAAAACTACTTGAAATCCATACGAAAATGTTGCTTAAGCGAATAAAATAAAGTAAAATGGAAATTAAAGTTAAAAAGAGATTTAAATGTTTAAATAGTATTAGTAAAACTGTGTAAAACCAATATTAATGCAAAATTGTTATAAATTCTGAGATTAACTAACACACACACAAATACAGAGAAAGGTTTTAAAAGGACTTTCCTTTGGCTTTGACTTTCATTGAAAAGTTTGAAGTTAAAGTAAAGCCAAGCTAAGTTGTGTCTGTTCTAACCGATTTTAGGTATATATATATGGAATTCAATATATTGATTTTATGCCTTAAAGACCTTTGACTCCGTCCCCATTGGCCATATCCTTCAGGTAACATCCTTTGACTTTCTGCACAACTGCACTTCAGACTCATTTGTCATAGCAATCGCTCTGTCTGAGACACACACGTACGACTACGACGTACGCCGTACTCCTTCAGTGTCAGGAAAAGCTGGACAGGTGGGCATGGTCTAAGGATTGGGAAATGAGGAACTGAGATGGGCTTGCCATTGTCAAGGCATCTTGTAAGCAAACAAACAAGCAAATTAACAAAAAAAGAAAAGAAAAAGGTAGCATAAAAAGCTGAATAAGAGGGGTAAACATGTGGAAGGAGTTTATGCTGTGCCCTTGCCCCTTTTGGCTTCAAGTGGCAAGTGCAGGTAGATATAAGGGGTGTAAGGGATGTGAGGGGTGCTGGCACAACACTTGAGACACAGGCACGTGTTTGATATGCACTTCACCTGGCATGGACTTAATTATTAGGCCGAAAACTGGAGCTTAATAAGGCTATAAAAATAAGCTAAGATACAGTTTGCATTTCGTATTAAGAGATTATTTTGAATTTGGCCCTTACGTTCCTTTATGTAAATGTAAGTGGGGAGAAAGGAAGGTGAAATGGTAAAGGTTTTGAAATGCGGAATGTCCTGGTAAATACTTTGAAGGATGTTTTCAATTTATGCGCGACAATGACAACGACTGAGGACAACAATAGAGGAATGAGAAATGAATATCGGATTAGTTCTGCGTTGTTGCCTTTCCACTCGATTGTTTTCTCTTGTTTTGTTCTCTTCTGTTTTGTTTCGTTGTGTTACGTTGCGTTGCGTTGCGTTGAGTGTTGTTGTTTTCTTTTCATTTACAATACACTTGCCTGCAACATGAAGAAGAAGAAGAAGCAGAATAAGAACAAGTAGTGGCAGAAGAAGCAGCAGCGTAAGATGTAGCTGATGATAAGTTGGCTTAGAACAAGACAACGCAACAAGGATAACCGAATTGAACTGAGGCAATGCAAGGACATCAGCCAGTTTATTGCCGTAATTTAATTGGTTTCTATGGGAATCATTTTTATTGAAAGCCAATTGTCAGGATGTAAACATACACTCCGGGTATCTAAGTAAACTTCATTCTTTCAATGACAGCACCAACAACAGCAGCAACAACTTCAATTTGCTTTAAATAAATAACAACTCATATTTGTAGGCTGATGCAGCAGCAGCAGCAGCAACAGAAGCACTTGCAACTGTTGCTAAAAGTTTCTGCCAAGGCAAAGTTTGTGTATAACAACAACAACAGTTTAGATTGCATCCTGGCCAACTCTCAATGCAGTGGCAGTAGCAGTGTTAGTCGTACTCTCTTTTAACGTGATTTTTCGACATGCCAACACTTGTTTTTGGTCTAAGTGATTTAGGCAAAAGTTTTTGCCCCGAAACAGCGGAAATGTTGCACCGAGCGAGTGGGAAACTTTTGTTCTGCATAATCGTTGCTCGTCCCAGCGGAAGTCCTTCACAAGAAAACAGTTTGCCAGCTGTCTGTGTTTTTTTTTTTTATTTTTTTGTATTCCCCTTTTCTGCTTGTTTTTCTATTTCCATTTTCTGCTTTTCTTTTTTTAAAGTGAATTTTCAAATCTTTCCTTGACGTTGTAGAGCTTTAGCTTAGCACTGCATAATCCGAGCTACTCAACTCTTCGGCATTTCCTCACTTCCCCAATCAATAAATATACTTAGATGATTAGTTGCCATCCACTTTATATGTATATGTGTGTGTGTGTGTGTGTGTGTTGGATTAGACGACAAGTGATGTTACTGCTATTTGCACGTGTTGTGAAACACGTGCCACAAAGACAGCAACTGCCAAACCTTACCACACCACAGCACACCACACGCTGCTCCATAGAGCAAACATAATTCATTTGCATAACATTAACGTCTGCCCGGATGCTGGGGCATGCAACAAATCCAGGCTAAAACCGCTTACAGTCTAAGGGCCAAGAATAATGTTTAAATAAAATATGTATGACAACGTATTATACGCACTCTACACTCTCTTTGCACAGCTCTTCACTCTCTTCAGAAGAGCCCTGAAATATATGCAAGATTTTATGTTAAATTTTATCTTGCAGTTAGTTTAATTGCACTCCGATTAAATTTGGTTAAGCTTAAATGTGTTGCAAGTAGAGAATGTTGCAAGTTATGGCATAAACTTAAATTTCAGCTCATTTTATTAATATTATAATAGGCGTAACATATCGATTTATATATATATATATATATATTTGCATATCAGGTGTTGTAGTTGTCGGTTTGTGGCATTTACTTCTTCAGCAGAGTGGAGACAACGGCGGGTGCAGCATAGGTTGTCACTGGAGCAGCATAGGAGGAGTAGACTGAAGGTGCCACATATGAGGCAGAGTAGACAGAGGGTGCAGCAGCATAGGTGGCATAGGCACGTGGTATGGCAGCTGAGTAGACGGAGGGAGCGGCAGCATAGGTCAGTGCTGGTGCAGCGGCATAGGTGGTGAATGGTGCCACAACATGAGCCTGGGCAACGGCGATGAAGAGAGCCAAGCAGATGAGGAACTGCAAAGGAGTTAAAGGATAATATTATTATTGATTTTATAATAAAAACTTGATTATAGTTTAACTCACTTTCATGTTGATTGAGTTGTTTGTGGTTGGACGAAGTTTACCAAAAGCTTGAAGTGCGTTGACTGATGCTGTTACAATGTTGGCCAAGTCCATTTATAGTCGAAATTGTGGCTGAATTTCGTCAAAGAACAAGTTCGCTTGAGGCGGATGTAAATCGGTAGCACAATATACTACTTAAAGCTGGCATATCGAATGGATTAGCATTCTTTACATTGGTCTCTCAATTCATCTCTAATGGATGTTTACTTATAGTACAACGAGTACATTGCCCAATTGACAACACTTGAAACTTGTCTCGAGCTGCTGGGCCAAGTGGCTAGAGGGGAGCACAATACAATTTGGACTTATTTTCGATTTCATTGTGTCTCCGTCTGTATCGCCATCTGTGTCTGGGTGTTTTGGGTCATGTTTGTCTGTCCAATTGAGAAAAGGTGACAAGCAACATTACCGAAAACACGAATACCAAGCCCAAAGGCAATTCATAAAATATAATTATGTTTTGCTATATATCCGCCACAATCTCAAATCGTTTCATGCAACTCCCATATAATTTACGTCACAAATTTGTGCTTAAGGGAATTATTGTTGACTCGACATTGGCATTGACCGTCAACTGAATAATGAATGTGATGATGATGATGATAACGATGATAATGATGGTGTTGAAAATAAATCCATTGAATACCATAACATAGCTCCAATGATCTATTTTTGTCCACAGTTATGCCATAGGCATGTAAACAATGACGATTCGATTGCTCCAACCCAAAAAGATAGTTAATCGAATAGTAAATATTAATATTTAATTAATTTAATATATGCATATATATATATAAGCATAAGAAAATGCTATAAAAATAAATTTCCTATTTTTAGATATTTTACTTAAATTTAAGGATACTATTTAGTACCTTTCATGGGTAATTTATGACTATCCCGAGGGACTTTTAGATGCCTGGAACTATTTGTGCTACAGATAGACATATATTTATGGTATAGACACATTTTACATCATGAAATGAATTATTATAGAATAATTAATATATTTATTAAAGAAAATAATAATTTAATAATTTCACAATTGTTCAATTAATTTATTTCATTTAAAAACTAATAAAACTTATTTCAAAAATGGTTTTCGTTTCCCTATTTTTATCAGATGATTCTCACAAGGTAACAAACGCATCAATAATTATTCTCACTTTTAAGGCAAAATATAAAATATACAATACAATATGGTAACATAATAAATATATATTTATATGGAAGCGAAGTCCAATACACGTTCATCCATCCAAGCCATGTTCCGATTGAAACTAAATCCTTTACATTTTTCTTACACTGGAAAGACCACGGCGAGCGTTGGTTGTCTGTTATTTAGTTGAAGTGACGTCATAACTTTTGTCCGTCTTCTCTATAGATTGTCTCATAATTGCTGTACCTTAAATCAAAGTCCCTATGGAATATATCAAGCTGCGCTGTATATAAGGACGATATTGATTTTGAATGTGATAAAATAGAGTTTATTAATAACACATTTTAAAAGTTTTGTCAAGTAAGAAAAAGTAATCAGCCTACTTCTCCACTAAGTGTTTCTTTTGATATCAACTAACATAGGAAGCCATGACTTATTCTGTATATTAATTTTATAATCTCCGATATATATATACACTTGCTCACGTATCTCTTCGTACACCACAAAATGTTATCGAAATTCAACTTTCAGCTAAAATTCTTCAGCCCGAATGAAACATTTTTAATTATTTTTAAATGTAACTATAATAAATTTCCTTTATTGTAAAAATGTTTACAAATTTATTAGCAAATGTATTAAATTTTTTTATTAATTTTAAAAACTAATCTAGCGAAAATTAAACCTTAAAAAATCTGTGTACAGCTGCTGTGAATAAAACAAGATTAACATAGTAAAAGCTTCTTTTTTTCACCTTTCCCCCACCCTTTATTTTTATACTTAGATATGAATATAGAAAGGTTTTAGAAATAAACTTATATATACTTTTTTAAGATTTATTTAGAGTCTGTGAAGAATCTTATTCTTGGAATTTTGTAATAAAATTTCACTGGGAAATTTTATTTATCTAAAAACTTATTTAGCGTAAAATTATAAAATTTTAGCTAATAGTTTACGGTCTAATAAGCGTTATTAAATATAAGGAATAAGCCACAAAATATTTAAGTAATTAATTATATTAAATAAAGGATTTACAATAAGTAAGTCTATAAATTAAACAAATCATGCAATAAACCTTAAATATTATTATTATTGAATAATATATTAAGTATATTATTATAAAAAAAATAATTGTTTTTAACTGAATGAATTGTTATAAATAATATTAATTTATTTCTGTTTTTTTTTTAATACAATGGAAATCCAGTTTTGTTTTTTAAATAAGTTTTCAGAGTAAAAAAGAAAAACAACTAAATATTCCTATGCAGGTATATTAAGAAATGTTGAATAAATAGTAGAAAAAATAGAAAAGAAATATTAGACAAATAATTAAAAGGCGTGGAAACTTAGAAATTGTTAATTATTCAAGTGGGGCTTTTTTGTGGCGCTTGGTGTAAGACTTTATTGGCGACAAAGTTGTAAAATTTTTAGTTTTTAGCTTACAATTAAATAATATAATAAAAGAATTTGTTAACATTATGTTAAAACAAATTGTGTATTAAATTGCATTAAAACATTTTCAAAATGAAATCTATAATTTGAAACATTTTTGGCAATAAAGCATGAACTAGCTGCTGTACGAAGACTTTATTGGGATACTGTATACTAAAATAATATCAAATATGTGAACTACTTTTTGGTATTAAATGTGAATATCTAAATGTCAAATTTTCAATGACAGCTTTCGATTTACGATAACTAATCGCCGAGTCATCTGCCATTTGTGAGAATTGCTCGGAAGAGAAATATTCAGATAATTTTCTTACTTTTTAAGATTTTCAAATATGAGTGAAAAAAGTGTAAAACCCGCTGAGGTCCCCACTGAGAACGTACAGGATGTGCTCAATCGATTGAAAAGCAAGCCCGTTGCCTTGCAGGAATGGATTCAAAATGCAGTAAATATTTATTAAAATTAGAAATAGTTAGACATTTTTTAAGCTTTCGCTTTTTGCGGCATGAAATGCCAGTTGGCTTTCTATAACCAGGCCAATTGCGAAGGCTTTGTGCAGTTGCTGGAGAACGCTATTAGCCAGAGCACCAATTCGTATGTGGGTAGCAAGGAAGATGTGCTGAAGGTATACTCATTACTTGCAGCCCATTATGTGCGGCTGGCATGCACCGAACCGGGGGAACGGCGCCTAAAGTGGCAGGAGAAAGTGTCGCATTTCATGTTGGCCATGGACAATACGCAGCTTGTGTCCAATGACATACAGGTGCTGCTGTGCCGGGGCTTTGCGCTAATGCTACTCGAAGTGCGGCCGCAGGATGCCGACAATAATTTCGTTGCTGTATTGCGGCAGTTGCCGCACAATGTGCCAGCGCTTGTGGGACGTGGCTGTCTGGCCTTCAATCGTCAGGAGTATCGCTGTGCCCTGGGTTACTTCAAGAGCATACTACTTCACCAACCATATGGACCAGCGGATGTGCGCGTGGGCATTGGTCATTGCTTCCTCAAGTTGGGTGACCTCTGCATGGCTCGTCGCGCCTTCGAACTTGCGCTGACGCACAATGGACGCTCCTTGAATGCGCTGCTTGGCATGGCACAGCTGAAGTTCAATGAGCGCTTACGTTCCTCCACATTGGAAGCCACTAATCTGCTATGCGCTGCCTTCGACATCAACCAGCACCATCCGCAGGTGCTGAGCTGGTTGGCCAGCTATTTCTATTATACGCGTAACTATGAGCAGCTGCAGCTGGTTGCTGGCAATGCTTATAGGCTTACGGAGAATGTGGAGCTGAAGGCGCAGAACTTGTATCAAATCGCTCGCAGTTTCCATGCCCAGCACAACTATGACCGAGCCTACGAATTCTATGTTAAGTCATTGAAATGGAGCCCCATGGATTATGCTCCACCACATTTTGGCATTGCCCAGATGTTTGTGCGTCGTGGGGAGCTGGAGAAAGCTGAGCAATCGTTGAGAAAGCTGCTGAAGTTGTTGCCACAGCATCCGCATGGCTTGCGCATGCTGGCCACACTCTATGCTGAGTCGGAAGTACCTCAAAAGTTGGACATGGCCATACAGCTGTACAATACGGTCTTGAAGCGTAGCCCCACCACTGATTATTACTCTTGGCTTGGTCTGGCCAACACCTACATGCGCAAGCAACTCTGGGAACAGGCCATTGACTCCTATGAACGGGCCATGCTCATCTATCAGAATGTGGAGCGTGGTTCGCCCATTATACCTAAGGAATGGCTCAACAACTTGGCGGCACTACAGATGCACGCTGATCGCCCCAAGATGGCGATGCAAACCCTGGACAGTGCCTTTGCCCAAAATCAAAATATTTCCGAGTTGAATTTGATTACGCTTAGGTTCAATAGGGCACGAGTGTGGGAGGGGCTGCATCAGACTGATAGGGCGATAAAGGGGTACATGGATTTGATTGCTGACTATCCACATTATTATGATTCCTATCTGCGTCTGGGTTTAATGGCAAACAGGTCCCATCATTTCTCAAGAGCCAAGGATTACTTTGAAACTGTGCTTAGGCTGAACGGGAATAACATTCCAGCTAGGTAATGGACATAGTTTACATACATTTAAAGTTGCTTTAATTCTGAAGGATTTGCAGGACATATCTGGGCAATTACTATGTACGAAAGGGTGAGCTTTTCAGAGCTAGATACAGCTATAGTATGGCATTGCGTGGTAGCGGGAGTGAAACGGATACCAATTTGCTCGTGGCCATAGGCCATATCTGTCTGCTTAAGGTGCAAAAAGCTATGGCTGCTGGAGATAAGGCTTTGGTAACGAAGCTTCTGGAGTGTGCTGTAGAATTGTTCCGGAAGGTAGGATTCGATACCGGATTCCTTTCTCTAGGATTAACTTTTCTTTTCCTTCAGGCATTTAGGGAGAAGCAACGCAATTTGTGGGCAGCTAATGGTATTGCCGTTGCCCTGTGTACACTCAGGTATTGGAAGATTGCGGAGGGTATCTACAAACAGATCCTTAGTACCCATCCACCTTGCATTGGTGCCGCACTGAATCTAGCACATACAGTCCTGGAGCTGGAGCAATATGACGACGCCATTGCAGCATATAATTACTGTCTGCTGCATTTCCTGCCCGTTAATTCTATTGAAGTGATGCAGCTGCTTGCCAAGTCTTACTGTCACGTTGGACGCTTTAAGAAGGCAAAGGATTTGCTGCAAAAAGCACGTCATGCAGCACCACAGGATCTGAGGTTGCTCTACAATCTGGCCATAGTTCTCAAGCAGGAGAGTTGCTTCATTCTTGGTTCAGAGCAGTCTAAGAGCAAGGAATTGCATGCAGCAAGGCAACAGCTGAGGATTGCGCAGAGGTGAGTTCTAACAAATTTTCTTTAACTCTCTAATCACTTCAAGGATACCCCGGCAGCTACTTTAATTACCTAGCTGGAACCAAAGAACCCTTTCCGCTGGCTATGGAACAGGTTCAAATGTGCTTAGAATTGCTAGAGGATATGCCAGCTGAGACTATGCCAGCTGAGACTTTGCCAGCAGAGGAGGAAAAGCAACCAGTTGCTGTTGATGCCGCGGAAGGTCAGGAGATGTTGAAGGAGAAAAAGTACAATTCAGAGAACTTGGAAGCAATTAAGGAAAGCGAAGAGGAGAAAATGAGTCCGGGAAGTACAAAGAAGGTTGTGAAAACTAAATTGCGCAAGAGAAGGCAAAAATCCGAGCCAAAAGTAGAGAAGAAACGCAAGACAGAGCCGAGTCTTCTAGACAACATTGGCTCCAACATAGACAACAATCTAAAAATCTTCGAGGAATACTTGGCACATGCCCAAGAAATGGATTCAGACTAAAGGATGCCAGACAAAGCAGTTAACTGATTTTATTACAAACACAAAAGTTGTTAATTGTTTTAGTGTTCCTTTGTAGTCATTTGGTAAGGTTTGGCATGTTGGTAATAGATGCAAATGTTTCTTGTTGCCACTCAAATTCTTGTTGTTTTTTTTCTCTTTTGTGTTGTTCTTGTTGTTATTATTGTTATTTTCGTTTTTGTATTTTGTTAATCCCCTCGAGCCATAACAAATGTGCAAACAGAAACATTTTCCATACATTTTATTTGTCAAAATGAAATGTGACCAAAAGCTCCCAGAGCGACTACACACATGCAGGACTCAGAGGAGTAGGAGGAGGAGGAGGTGGTCGAGTAGTAGGCGAAGGGCAAGAAGGTACAGACATGTGAATGTCGAGTCATGTTAAATAACCGCAGGACATTGGTCGCCGACTCGAATTACGCATCCTTGCTGCCACTTTGTAACTGTCAGAGTCAAACGAACCGAAGTCAAATTCCGACGCGAAAAAAATGCTCTCTCATTAATATCAATTTATGAGCTGAGACACGAAATTAGTCTGTGACAAGTTTCGCCGCAGGATGTGGACTTGCCACAAACACACACACACACATACATATACGACTACACACACGTTAGCACACAAACAAATAGAGAGGGCACAAAGGGAGAAAATATGAAACACATATGCTAACAATGAGAAAGAGATGAAATGAGTGTATTGGGAGGAAGTATAGGTAGGTTCTACATATGCGAATGTTATCCTTCTTCCTTTTTTTTGTTTTGTTTTTTTTTGGGTGCTGCGTCTGGGGCCTTTGTTGCGTTGCGTTAATTAATTCCCCAAAAAATGTATTGCGTGTCCTGACAAAAGGACAAATATGCGCGCACGAACTCTTGTGATTGTATGTCCTCCTGTTGCCGGGGTGGCCAACCGTACAGAAACTTCTCCCTATTCCCAATTCCCTATTCTTTACTCCTTACTCTGTTGTCTTGTTGTCATTAGCAGCTACTTTTAGTAGGCCGTTTGTCTCCATCAAATTATGAAAAATTGTTTATACGTCTTTCTATCACATTTCCTAAAAATTTCTAGATTATATATTTATATATATATATATATATATATATATATATATATATATATATATACTATATAAACATTTATCTATTTATATTTTTTATTTATTTTTATTTTTTAATGCTATTTTATATACTAAGAGTACAGCATACTTAATGCTCTTTGTGCTGCTGCTTTAACCCACACGAACAACGCACAACTTAAGCAACATGGAGATACATAGTAATCTCTTTAAAAGTAAAATCAAATATCGCAGTCAACGCAGAATTTTATGAGACGACGACGGCGACTGCAGCCATTCAATCAAAAGCAGCAAAGAGTCGAGCCGATTGCTTTTTTTCTGCTGCGACTGCCGAAGACATTCGAGAGCCGATTACCTGCTGCAGCTTTGACTCGAGGAGGCGAACATATCTATTAGCGAACAGTGCTGCCAGTTTAGCATACAATATGCAAGATCTAGCATTTTTGTGTGGGTGGGCTTATACATTTTGTGTTTAGCTTATAGCTTGAAATCTAGCATATTTAGATATTTGAATAGCATATTTTGTTTTTGAGGGAGCCGACTTTTTATTTTGGGGAATTGACCATATTTTTTGTCAACTGAAAATGCTCCGATAAGTCTATATCCTTTTACCAATTCCACAAAAAAATTCAAACTATAATATAAATTTATGGAATTTCTTACATTTTCATATACTTCTTCGTTTAGTTTAAGTTTTAGCTTAATATTTTCAAATTTGAGCTTATATTGGCATGTTTTCATAGCAAATCTAGCATATTTGCCTGCTTCAACTGCTGTTAAACCTGGCAGCACTGATGTTTAAAAATTACTGAACCTTGCATAAAGTATAACAGTTTGTGTGAGCAGTATAACCATAGAAGTCAGTTGATCTACAGTTATTTTAAATTTGGCATATGCCAAAAAGGATAAGCACGAATCAGCACTAGCTGTTCTGCTTGCACATTATGTTTCATTCTTAGTTCCATTTTGTGCTAGTTGCTGATTCTGTTCGCCTGTTACATGGCCAATTATGACGCTGCTAAAAATTAAAATTTTCATAGAAATTTATAAAAATTTTAAATTTCTCTTACAATTTTTCTTCTTCCCATTTTGTTTTGCAAAAAGCTGAACTCCGTTAGCATTACAAAAAAATGGCTACTGCACATATAATATTTTAGCAATAGACCTGTCAAAGGAGTTAGAACGTGTTGTCTTCTTTTCGCATACTATTTGGCGCCTGTACGACATCAACAATAGTGTTCGATCATTATTATGCTTGATTGTGATTGCTTTGCATTTCTAACATATCAATTAGCGGAGGCGCAAACCAGCCACTGCCTAGAGTATTGCTGAGCCTTGCATAATTTATGACAGTTTGTGTGAGCAGTATAAAAAGAGAAGTCAACTGCACTGAGCTAATGCTTAGAGCTGTCTTCTTTTCACACTGGCCCCATGCTATTCCGCCTGTTCCTACAACAGTTGTGATCATTCATTATTACATATTGATGTGCTAGCTCTAGCTTATGAGTAAGTGGAAAGGAACACAAAATGGCGCGACTTTGGCTGCTCTTTCAAGTTCGGCTGCTGCGTGCTCTGCGACTTCTTTTAAAAGAGAAACGAAAGCATATGAAATGAAACTGATTGCAGTAGGCTTTGTGTGTCCAGACTAGCAACTCAACTATTGCCTTCCCTATCTTTCCTGTTGGGGACTGCATATACAGGCATTACCACTTGTTATTTATATGCTATATTTTCGTATATATCTAACACCTCTACCTGTATAGCAATACCTTATAACAACTGTATGTTTATGCACTTCGTTTATATATAAGATTTTCGTATTTTAATTACTTAATTTATTTCGTATTCCCATTTATTATTTTATAGTAAAGTTTGCATAATAAAAACGAATTTTTATAATTATTTTTTATGATTTAATTCTTTATTTATTCTTGCACAATTCTTAGTTTTTCTTTTTTGTTTTTCCTTTTTTTTTTATATAATAAGTTTTAATTTGAAAAGATTTTTCAAATGTTTAATTTGAAATTAGAAATTAAATAAATATAAAAAATATTTTGCTTAGAATTTTAAATAATTGACAGAAATTTTTGAAAAAGTTTTTTCGTCCAACTAATTTTAAGTTTTAGTTAAGAGAAGAAACAAAGAAGAAATAAAAAGAAAAACAGAAACTAAAATTAAAGTATATATAAGTTAGAGCTATACATTATATATCTAAATTATATATAATTATACATATATATATATAATATAATTGTTTTAATTAGTTTAATTTACAATTCGAGTCACAATACAATTTGATTTTGTCCATTGAAAAAGCACTTGCAATTAATTAGTTGGTAATTAGATGGTTCCAAAGGATATTTTCAAACACCTCTGAAAAAACTTTCAGTTCTTCTTCGGGTGTCAAAATGAATCTTAGAGAGGATAAATTTTGGGCGGGTCTGGCAAAATATTATATATTACTTTGTTACACACATATATACTGTATATATCTATATATATCTATATATATAGATATATATATATTCATTTATTTATGATTTTAGAAGTACACATTGAATATTGGCGCTGGCATTTGGATTTTAATTACATTTAATATATATTAATTATTTTTTTTTAATTTATTTTTTTATTTATTTTCTTTTATTTTTTATTTTTTTTTGTAGATAATTTGATAAAGTTGCGACAACAGATTTTCAATAAATTTTCTTTCACATTTAACAAAATATATATATATAGATATATGTATACCGTTAATATATACAGACACAGATATGAATATAGTTACACATACATATGTATGTATGTATGTATGTATGTATATAATTTGCGCCTAATCAGTTTCAATTAATGTTGTGCTATATATTAATACTATATATATATATATATATATATTCATTTATATGCCATATAATTCAGTTATATATATATATTCAGGATTTGTTCATTTTATATTGAAAGGGGGATAGTCTTTTCGTAGATTCAATGTGACTAACTAATTTAGTTACGACTAAACATAGTTAAGTTAAAGACTAAAGTTAATGCTAATAATAATTCTATATATACTGCCTTTTTATATACAATTCTGGCTACAACTAAATTCTTCAGATACATATATATATATATATTTAACTACGACTATATACTATATATATATATATATATATATATATTCTTTACTAGTTTCTTGATGAATCTTTAAGCATAGCTCATTATTTCACTGAAGTATTTTGCGCACAAAGTAATTATTGTTAGTTATATTTAGCTGATTCCAGTTACACCTATAAATATACATATATATATATATATATATATATATATATATATATATATATCAGTTATGCCTTTGCTGCATATATATAATATTTAAGTAGGCTAAATTATAAATGCTTTTATATCTTGTGGTTTTCAGTTACTTTTCTTCTTGTTAGTCCTTGCAACAAATCCTTTTCAGATCTCTCTTATATATATATGCATACATATCTATCTATATATATATAGTTATATATATATAACACCACACTGCCCAATTTGGAAGTCTTATAAATGTTTGTTCGCATATTTTTCTATACTCTTCATGAAGCTATATAGATATATATGATAGCAGCTTATCTACTATAATACAGTTTTTGGGATTTGGATTTCCTTCTGGTTGTATCTAGAGGAGGCAGCAAGGATTAGTTAACTACACTTAGACAATGGTGGTGCGCTCAGCGCCTGATGTGGTGCACGTACTGCTCCCCCCAATGCAGACTATTTGACATTTAATGTCATCTTTGGCTAACTCTCAGGAGCTCACCGTTTCATAGTTACCAACACCTCCAACGACGCCAGTCAAGGAGCTGCCCATGCTGAGGAGCGGCGATTGAGTGCCAGTGCCACTGCCCAGCGTGCTGTAGGCGCCAGTCTGTGCACGTGGTGAGGTGAGCATAGATTGTGCAGCTCCAATGGTTATGTTGCCGCTGGTCACAGAGGTGGTCAAGGCCGCCGAGATGCCTCCAGTATGCAGGCTGCCTGGATGTGGCAGCGTGTTGCAATTGACTGCGGTAGCAGCAATGCTGCTACCATTGGTCTGCAAGGAGCCATTGGACTGGCCATTAAGTAGGGGCATGGTGCAGGTCGTTGTCGAGCCGTAGGGTGAGGTGGGAGACGTCCGTGTCTCGTAGGCAGGCAAGTAGGTAGTGGCTGCTCCATTGGGACCAACGCTGCCGCGTCCTGGTATTCTGGTGTATATGTTGGGTGGTGTGCGGGTGGACAGTAGGGGCGGTGGTGCGGTGTAAACTGGTCGCTGTGCAGCTGGTGCCCTTTGTGGTGTATTGTAGAGGCTGAAGGCAGGATTCGTGGTCAGCGACAGTTCTCCATACTGTGAATGAACATAATAAATGCACAAGGAGAAGAAGAAGAACAAGAAGAAGAAGGGAAAGGAGGAGCGTGAATAAGTGCTTGTGAGTTATTCATAAATAATTTAGATTCAAAGTGCAACATTCATTACATACAGCTGAATATATAACTGTTACTTTTTTGCATGTGTGTGTGGTCAAAACTTTGGAACTAACTTGAAATTCTAATGAACTTGTTAGCCAACATTTGTTAACACTGCAAGTAGTGGTATGAGCGGGGGAAGGGGCAGGAGCTGGGGCAAAAACTAAAGCAGATGCCACAACACAAAACACAAAAAGGCAAACAAAAGTAAATTTAACTTTGCATCACACAACACACACTAACAATAGAAGGAAAACATTTTTCAGTTCATCAAAATTTAATGATGATTCGTGAATGATTCAGAATGGATTCAAGTTGAAATTCATTAATGCCAACTATTATTAGTAAACCTTTTCCTTTTCCTTTCCCACCAGCAAAAGTTATAGTTACCCAGAAATTAGTTAAAACTTATTTTTTATTTATTAACAGTTATGGCTGTAGAACTTGGCTTAATGCTGCTTATTTCTGGCTATAAATGCTACCAAATCTATGTTCAAATTTAAACTGAGCGTGACTCTTAACCCAAAGTCAATTTGTCAGAACCTTAATAATGCATACTAATATATAACTTTTGTGGTTGACGGGCGAGAGCATCCGGCAGGATGTGCACCTTGCGGTGCCCCACTGAGTGTGTGTGTGTGTGTGTAGACATAACCAAAAAATTGATTCCCACATTAAATGCTTTCAAATTATATATACACACACATATATATAACTCCGGCCAGGGATTAGCTTGTGAAACAAATGTTGAAACAACGCTCGCCAGGACCTGCGTCTGGCAGCCATAAAAATACTTAAAAGTTAATTCTCTCTGGAAATTTGAAATTTGGAATTTAGCTAAGCAACAGTAGTAGAAAAAAAGAAGAAGAAGGAACGCAAAAAAGTTATACCAACTTTGGCAGTTATATTATATTAAAATAGATACGAGGAAACAGCCTATAAAGTTTTCACTCTCTTTGCCAGAGAAAACCTCATTAAATTCGCTTGATGAAACAAACTGACAGACAGACAGACAGGCCGACAGGCAGACAGAGAAGCCTCGTGATAATAATTAAATTGCAATTTAAAAAAAAAAAACAACTTATTTTATATATAATTAATTAATTTTCAATGCTAAACCTAAAGCAAAGGGAATGGACAGTAAAAGAATTTATGCCTAGAAGTATGCAACATAATTTTTAAATGTTGCTTAAAACGATATGCAAGAGTTTTAGTTGCTACTATAGGTTGTAGCGAATGCTCACTGTAGCCATGTGGCAAGAACAAACCATAATTTATACCCCTGTGGCTTACCTGTTTCCCAAATGTGGGTGAAAGCGATGCGGGCGGCGGCGGGGAGGCAGTGTTTATGCGAGTTGGCGGCGTATACAGTATACGCTGCGATTCCATATTCAAACGGTCGAATGCCTTCTCCTCCAGATGAAATTCATCCTCACTGTTGGCCTCCTGCGGCACCACATCCGGATTTTTGTCCTCCAAACTTGAATGGCTGCCCATGTTGCGGGACAACGGTTCGGCGCTACCCTTGTCCGCCTCCGTTGTGGTGGCTTCTCCATTCACATGACGACGCGTCCGCTTGCTGCGGAATTTAATAAAGATCACCACGCATATGGCTACCAGAAATAGTGTTGCAATGACGCCAACTAAGGCGCCCAGCAATGGCGTCAATTGCACCAGCACCGCAGTCGAGGATGCTGCAACAATAGAGACAGTGAGAGAGAGAGAGAGAGAGAGAGAGAGAGGGAGAGCGTTTATAAGTATTGAGTGAGTCAAAGCAGAACATGTTCGCACACTTGTCTGAAAAGCTTCTCACCTGTACGCAGTAGTGGGGCAGAGAGCGTCCTGCCACGCACCCGATATGCCACCTTGCTGGAGCCCTGAGCATTGACTGCCGTCACGCGTATGTTGAACGCCGAGTCGCTGGGCAGACGCTTTACTGTAAACTCCGCATACTTATACGACGCATTGTAGAGGATCTGACGGGTGAGCTCATCGTACACCTGGGCATGGAAGTGTTGGGGTATGCCGCCATCATAGCCGGGAATACATTGAATCTGCAGCGAGTTAGCGGTGGCATTGTAAGCTGTGCAGTTCTTCACAGGTTCGGGCAGATCTGTAAAAGGATACAAAAGGATATGCCAAATGTTAAGCATAGAAAATGAGAAAAATGTTTCAAGGGGAAGGGAGGAGAAACCCTTTTTCATGTATTTAAACTGTTATGCAATGTCCTTTGACTATTGTGTGTGTGTGTGTGTGTGTGTGTGTGTGTGTGTGTGTGTGTTTTGTGTATTATTTGCTGAATCCATTATCCTTGACAGGCAGCGGCTCAGGCCACGGTCGTTGTGTGTATTTTAATTTTACGGCAACTGCCACTGGCGATAGGATAGAGGTAAATAAATGATGCGCCTCGCAATTTATTGCATTTGATTATCAGATTATTGGCGACACAGATTGAACTTGCATCAACAGTAACAGCAACAGCAACAGCAACAGCAACTGCAACCACCAACAATAATAATAATAACAGCAGCAGCAGCAGCAACCTGGAATGTTGAATGTTGGTAAATGTGGCTTTTATTGTTGCCACGGACAATGCGGCGGATAGACAACGACGACAACAAGCGGACACATGCTGTTGTTGTTGCTGTTGCTGTTGATGCAGTTGTTGCAGTTACTGTTGCTGTTGCAAACAACAAACAATTGCAACGCGTAAAATTGCCACATCGATGGAATATTTCGTTTACCCCGCAGTCAAATGTAAATAACGCGCGTTGAGATTTACGCACCGAATGGCTGCCACTTGGCCGCGTTACGTGCAACAATTATCTCTACTGGCCACCAGCTATCTGCCACCTGCCACCTGCCACCTGCCACTTGCCACTTGCCACCAATCCTCAATTCATCGACTATACTGTAGAGTTGTAGCCGCAGCAACCAAATTAAGCAAACATGTTGCACGTCCGTTGAAGTGTTGAAAAGCAGCACACACACACACACACACACACACATATACACATACACACACGCAATGTGAAATTAATTAAAATATTTTTTATATATTTTATTTTTTGTTGCTTTTCCGATCAACTTTGAACTTAGTGTTTGACCCACACACTGAGAGAGTGTGGGGGGAGGGAGAGAGAGGGGGGAAAGTTAAGTCAGTAAAGAGGATTCACTTACCTGCCGGCTGTATGTGATACCAACATGGCTGACTATGCCCCATGGGGCTATTTGCCACACAGGAAATGGCGCCGAAGCTCTCATAGCTGTCCACATGGTAGCTGTAGACATTGTTCAGGGGCGGTGCACTTGTTGTTGTGGGCGTGGCAATGACCTGACGATGGTGTTGCTTATTGTGAAGTGCTGCGAGACGCTTACGTTCAGCCAGTTGTCCACTGCTACTAACACCGCCATGATGGACACCAGCATCAGCAGCTTGAAGCTGTTGCTGCTGTTGCAACTGCTGCTGCTGCTGCTGTTGCTTGCGATGTGGCTGCTTGCCGTCCATATGATTCTTATGCACCATGTTCGAGTGCACCATTTGGGTGTAGGGCATTTCAATGTAATCCCCATAGCTGTCAAACTCTTGCTCGTGATGCAGCTGATGGTCCTCCTGGTCGTATTCATCCTCGAATCGGACTGCGGCTGTCATGTCGACAATGCTGGCCACGCGTCCATGGCGACCGTGCAACAAACGCTGTGAGGCATGTGTGTGCTTCCGTTTGTTGCGCTGATAATATCCGCCGGCACCGGAAGGCAATTGCAGTGGGAGTGTGGCAGGTACCAGCTGTGCCAACTGCCCCAGCTGCCCCAGCAACGGCAACACTGGCAGCTCAATGAGATTCTCCAAAGAGTTGTTGAAGTGCCACTTGTAATTTAGATTATCGAGTGGATTGGCGTCCACCTGGCAGGTAATGTTCACCGTCTGCTTGAGTGCTGCACGTATAATCGTTGACTCCGACTTGCACACGGGTGGATCTATGAGGATGAATCAAAATGGAGTGGAGACAGAAAGGTATAAGTCAAGAAAGAGAGAGGAGAGAGGGATGGAGTGTGACTGGTTGCTTACATTTGACATCTAGGTAAACCTCATTGCTGGACACGCTGCCCTGGAGATTGGTGGCACGGCAGAAGTACTGGCCATGTGATGACTTCGAGATACCCTGTAGCACCAGTGTCTGATTGGATATGATGATGCCACGCGAGGAGTGCAGTTGCTTGTCCTATGAATAGGTTACAGTTTACGATATTGAATTTACGATATAGAAACGGGTTTCGACTCACATTGTGATACCATTCGACGCGTGTTATGCTGGGATTGGCACGCACTTCGCACTCCAGATAGACGTCGGAGCCCTTGAGCAGATTATTGGGATCGAGTGGTGCACCCAAATTGAGATTAACAATAGGAGCATCTGTGTGTGTGTGTGTCAATTAATGAAATGTAATCAATTAACTGTTATGATGATTCAACTTACGCGTCACATTGAGCACACGTGAATCCTTGAGATACAATCCCATGCTGCCAGTGCCCAGCATGCTGAGCATTGTGGCATCACCTGTGGCATCATCCTGCAGCTGCTGGGATGTTATGCCCGAGTTGAGTGCAATCGAGCAGACCACTTGACGTTCATTGTCCTCCGGCACAGGTATAAGCATTAGCTCCGAAATGGTAGTGTTTCCATCCGAGGCAGTCTACATGGAAGAGCAACAAATCAAGTGGCTTTTATAGCCATAGATCGAGCAGTGTTAGCTGCCCACACTTACCGATTGTGTAGCACCCTTAACTATCTGACCTGCTTTGGACCAGATGATGTGTGGCGGAGGACGTGCGCCGATTGCCGTGCAGGTGACGTGTGTCCGTGTGCCGGCTACTACGGCATGATTGAGTCCTTGGAGCAATAGACTTAAAGGCGGTACTATGCGAGGGAAATTGAGTGAAACAAGTACTTGGCATTAGAACAAACTGTAGCCTAAACGATATGCGATATAGGATATACGATATACGCTATATGCTATACGATATACGATATACTAGTCCTTTTGTGCGCTATATTTCCCCTAGAAAAACCTCTTGCAACTCGTATTAGAGCAAACTGTAGCCCAAACGATATACGATATACGCTATACGATATACGATATACGATATACTAAGCCTTTTGTGCGCAATATTTCCCATAGAAAAACCTCTCGCAACTTTTGTTGTTGTGCCTTAATCCTGTGCTGTGTTTGTGGGTTTGTTTCAGTCGAAGTGAACTTTACAGCCAGCTTATAACGACATGGATACTAGCTCTACTCTCACCCCACCTGTACCCCTCCCACACCACCCCTTTACACACTCCCTACACTGGGGAAACAGTGTGCGATTAGCATATTCGCAAAGTGGAACAAGGCAGGACTTTAGTTGCTTTTCCGACTCATAAATGCATAAACATTGGACATTGGACATTGGACATCGGACATTGGACTAGAGGTCTATTGGTTGGAGTGGACCGCAATGACAACAACAAAAATAAACTTTAATTACATTAATTTCCATGCAAAAGCTGCAAAAACTTTCAACCAGCTACAGCTTTAACTGTAGTCATTCCCGTTAGAGCCTTGAACTGTTGACATTTGGTAACCGCCCACGTGTAGCCATAAACATAATTACAAACACTATCACAAAACTCCCAAAACAAAAACTGAATATATTCAGTTGCTGCTCTCTTTTCTCCTCTCCCTCACTGCTCTCTTCTCGCTGCTCTGTGCTCTCTGCTCTTTCGCGCATAATTTGAATAAAATTGTAATTCGAAACGAGACATGCATATTAAATATATATATAGAGAGAGGGGGGAGAGAGGCAGAGGTATAAAATAAGCTAGCCTCAACTTACAGTTCATATCCAGGATAACTTTTTTGGTCAAAGCTGGCACCACATGGCCATTGGTTGCCTGGCAGGTGTACATCTGTGGGGAGAAACAAGAAGAGAAACAGAAAGAGAAAAAAAACAATCAATTGATTTATATATAATAACAACAATAATAATAATAATAATAATAATAATAATTGCTCTTCTATTTATAATAACAATAAGCTGATAAAATATAGCCGATAATACGCTCGCTCTGTCTCTCTCTCTCTTTCTCGCTTGTTGATGATAAATCAACTGACAAAGCGAAAGGTGAACATTCAATTTTAATTGCTTGAAACGCTTGTAGAACACGCACACCATAAGCACACACACACACACACACACACACACACACACAGAGAATACAAAACACAAAGCATACAACAGAATTTCCACTTTGCTAGCCCAAAAGAAAAACCTAATCAATTATGTTTTCCAAGCAGGCTCGTTCAAAGGCTCGCTCTGTATTAATATCATAAATTCTCTAACTGCCATTTCGTTGTTGTTGTTGTTTGATTGTTGTTGCTGCTGCGTGTTGTTGTTGATTTTGGTAATATGATACTTTCTGGCCATATAGATTCGTGCATTTTATTGAGCCACGAAAATTGTAACGATGTCTAATAAAAATATTTGCATAACTCGGAAAAATTAAAACGGGACATTTAACTCGCTCCCTAGCTCCCCCGCTCGCTCTTCCCCTCTTCCGCTGTCTGTCAAAGTTTCAGTTTCTCTTAAGTTCATTTTTTTTTCTATATTTCTTTCTGTGTTATATTTTTGGTTAAAGCAAATTAGGTCATAAATATCAGCCGGCTATTATGGCTTATATAAGCGAGCATAACGACAGCTCCAGGTGGGGTCGCCATAGTTCAACGAGTTGTGTGCTTCGTTCTGTTGTTTTTATTGTTGTTCAATATTCGATAATTTATTCGATATAATATTCGATATTATATTCATTTGTGGCATATTGAAATTTTAACACTTTTAAAGCCTAATTGACTTGAGAGCGTAAAGCTGTTAATTGAAACTATGAATTGATTTTACAGCATTATCGCCTATAAGATGCACTGCTTATATGCAAATATTGCTTAAATGCAAAATTATGTTATTTTTAAGCATCATAAAACTATTTAGAATTAAATTTTGCCTCATATATGCAAACAATTGTTTATAAGAAAATATTGTGTATAAACGAATCAAAAAATCATTCATTTGGAATTCGTTCATATAAATTTTATTATAAGCTGTAGGACAACAATATTAAAATGTTTTATTTCATTTTATATTTAACATTCTGTTTAATTCTTTAATAATTGATAATTAATGTTTCAAAATATATTTTTTATTTGGTGTAAAATTGAAAACAAAAAATACAACTTCTCTCATGTTTTTTTCAAGAAAAACTGTGTCTTTAACACAGCTAAATTAATGACTTTCTCGGGTTCTAATGGACCAATTACCAAAATTCGACAATATATAAAAAATAGAATGTGTACCTATTTATAATTTCCATTAGTTTCATTTAAACAATTGTTTTTTAATACTTTTTTTTGTTTAAAAAAAAAAACTGCACAAAAATTCAAGTTTTTAGAATTTACAAAAGTCACGGGAAAAATAATTATTGTTGGGTTCATTGGCAGAATTAAGAGTGACCCGCATTTGTTTTTAATAAAATGATTATTTCTAAATAGCAATAAATTATTTTTTTAAAATTTTCGAATATACGCTGGAAGATAATGGCTTCTAAAAGGTATGTTCCAGATCGGCAACACTGCGCTATAAAGGGTTAATATTATTTTATTTTTTTTTAATTTATAGCTGACGATCAGCATAAAATATAAATTTAAGTAAACATCTAAACCTTTGGCTTATTTTATAATAATCATTAAAATACAACGTATTTGCATATAACTAAAGATTGCTTAAAAGCAAATATCGTATATATGCAAACATTTTTCTGCATTATATATTTTGCATATAAGCGGTATATACTGTATATATATATTATATATACAACTGAAGTTTGCTCTTAAATTCATATTCAGAATTAGAAGATTAAAGATATATATATATATATATATATCTATATGTTCTGGGCAGCATCTTTGTTGTAGGATAATAATTTAAGGTATTCCAAGACGCAAGATTCATGTAGTTTTTTAGACCAGCATTAATTTGATATGGTTCACAATGGTGGGGCACAACACAATGCAAACTATTCACAATGGTCTACAATTTGTACAAGTGGGCAGGCAGCCAGTCTGAGCGGGGAGGGGTGGGGGGGGGGACCCACTGTTATGTCAGAACAGAACTGAATCGCTGGATTAGCGGTCTAACAATATTGTTCATTACACAAAGTAAAGCTAAAGCGGCTTAGAATCAACAGAGAGCAACTGGCAGCCGCCAACTGGGAGGCTTTACTATGGAGGTTGCATGCCACTAACCGAGCAGCAGCAGCCGCAACAGCAGCAGCCGCATTCATATTGAATAATTCCCAATGCAGTCTCGGGCGGATTGCATTTATTTCCCCGGTGCACTTTGATTTCTATTAGCTATTGTGCCCTGGGAGTTAGACCACACCGGCAGAGAGAGAGAAAACAGTAAGAGAAAGAGAGAGAGGAGAATGAGAGAGTTGTCATTAATGGTGGCAGTGCTTTTGTGGCTAACCGAAATAAATGGCCAACGTTTGCCATTGTATAAGGTTTATATGGAGGCCGCACTCAAAGCTGCCTCATTGTTGACTGCTCGTAAATAAGGCTTAAGAATATTTTTGGCTATGGATATGGATATGGTATATGGTATATGGGTATATATGTATATATGTATATATAGCACTTACCGTGAGCAGATCCTTGCGCTGAATGTTCGTCAGGCGCAACACATTGCGCACTGAGCCATCGGGCAGCACCTGAAAGGAGTCATCCACGAGGGCATGTTCACGCCACCATGAAACCCGTGGAGGCGGCACACCGCCGCTAGACAAGCATGTCAGGTTAAAGCTATCTCCCTCCAGATAGGGACCAGCCGATTGGTCGCGTACAGCCGCACCATGTTGGTCCAAGATGGTCAATTGTGTGGGTGGGACTACGAAATGAAAGTGAAAAACAAAAGGAATGAAAACAAAATAAAAGCGAAACATAAGATATCGTTAAGAACAATGACAATCCTGTGGTTTCCTTTCAGTTTCCTTCGGAAAAGTCCTGCAACTTACCCAAAACTGTCACATTAATGCGCCAATTGCGCGTTGGTGATTTATGGAAATCAACGCGACATTTGTAGAGCCCGGCATCTGAGGTCTGAATGTTCTTGATGCGTAAAGCTGGAGGATTTGTGTCGTAGTAGAAGTGCGCCTTCTTATTGAAGACATTCTCATCCGCCCAGGGTATGGCCTGGTGTAAGGGCTTGCCTCTGGCATCAAATCTGTGCAACATTTAAAGTATTCAATTTATTATTATTATTATTCTATCATTTGCATATCTCGAATGTCAAGCGATATTTAAATCTAATTGAATTCACTTTGAGTTTGATTTCATTTATTATAATGTACAAGATTATTATTATGAATAACGCAAAACATTCAAATGAATATATTCCAAATAAATTGAATATATATTCACTCTCATAATATTCCTATTAATTGTTTAGTTTTTATTGATTTGTGCAACAAAAAACTTCAATTAAAAGTGAGAACAAACTGAAGAATAAGAACCTACAGTATATTATCATATACTAGGCACGTCTAACTGTATATACACTTGGAGAAAATACACTCAAAAAATACATCTCAATAAAATCAGTATGTCTCTGCGATGGCACACCCCAGAGATTAGTGTACATGCCAGACATTCAGTCAGAGCTCGTTTAATAGTCATCAATCGATTTTATTTGGCAGCAATTTAGACATACAAAAAATACACACATATATATATATATATATATGTATATATGTATATATTTACTGTACAGATGTATGTCAAAGCAGAAATTAAAAAAAAAAATCGCTGAAAATGCAACCAAAATCCACTCGCAATCGCCGTAAAAATAGAATAGATCTCATTAACTTTCCCCAGCAAATCACAAGAGAACAACAGTCCAAACATAACCAAATACCAAATACCAGAAAAAACAATGGATAAGGCCAATTCTTTTTTATTGTTATTACCAAAAATTTGTTGTTGTTGTTTTTTCTGTGTCTTTTGTTTATGCCTAGCCCAATGCATTTTGACAAAATGCCGCATTAAATGTCAACGCCCCAAAAGTTACTGCCAACAGCAGCGGCAACAACAAATCGTAAATAATCCCAAAGTGCATTTCAGAACTTTCGATTTTAATATAATTTTATTTTTTATTTTTTTTATATTTTTTTATGCCTACGTTTCATGGCGCTTTATATTTTTTATAAAAAACTATTTTAAATGGTTTTCATTTAAATAGTTTGGCATCTTTCTTCTCTCTCTATTTCTCTCTCTGTCTGTCTGTCTATTTTTTTGTCGAATATTTTTATTTCCCAATCTTTCTACATATGAATACCCTGTACTTTTAAGTGTGAGACAAGGTATAACTATAGTATACCCTATAAAGAACACTAAACTATATGAAACTGCATAGCACCATCGATTCTTGCATGCAATAAGAGTTATTGCCATGCAAGTTTCAAAATCAAAGGCAAACCTGACACATGTTCTTGGCATATTTGATTTATATAGAAGTAAACTGTATAATTATAGGATATCTTCAGATTGTCTACTTTCTTCTTTTGTCTGGCAACTTATTTTGGTTGCAAGTTGTTGTTGTTGTCGCTGTTGTTGTGTGTGTGTGGCACTTAATTTGATGACACTTGTTAATTTTTAATTTGTTTTTCTGTTTTGTTCCCGAATTCGCGTTGCCCTTTTTGTCCCTAGAATATACTCAGTGTTATTGTTGTTGTTGTTGTTGGTATTGTTGTGGTCTCTGGTTTGGTTGTTCACCCACACCTCCTCCCTCCCTCCCTCCAAGCAACAACCAAAAACGCTGGAAACCAAAATAAATTTCACTGTTTATGTTAATTCGTTGGGCTGCGACTGCGTTTATTTTATTTTATAGTTTGCTTCAATTAATTAATTGATCAATTTAGCGCTTGTTCTTTGTGTTTTTGCCGCAGAGTTTTTTCTTTACTTTTTTTCCTGTTTTTCTTTTAAGCCAATACCATTTTAATTTTGTGCTCTTTACGTTTTTGTTGCTGTATTTGCCAGCTTCATTAAATAGCTGTTCCGTGGACCAACATTTAAGCAGCTTTAAATAGCCAAAAGCAGAGGCATTAAAATGTATTGCACTCTGGACTTTTATCATAAAAAAACGGAAGCATTCATTTAAAAGCTTTTCACTTCTTTTTTTTATCTATATATAGACTATATAATTTTTTCACATCATCATCCGACTAACAGTAAAAAATGCATTTAACATTCGTATGGATTTATGCAACATAACTATGTGATGTTCTGGCATATCTCTAATTGAATGCGTGCTGTAAGCTGCTTTGTGGATATTGCTTTAACAGAAACCAAATTCAATTTTCACAACGTACCGATCGGACAAGAATGAATGTTTTAATTAACTACATAAATATTAAGGTTTCCATTAATGCATTTAATATTCAATTCACAATATTATCTATGTATTTGTATTTTTACTTAGACTTTCACTGTGATATTCGAAGTTGGCTCTCTTCAGTTTGACTTTAATAAACTAGCGCAGAACATTTGCAATGTGAAAACAAAAGAGAAAACGATAGCCAAAGTCAAAGCGCTATGCACACGCAGAAGTGCGAATGCAATACAGCTATGTTCACATAGTTCTGTTCACTTAAATTGCTCTCCCAATTCACGACAAGGCAGCTTCAATGTTAAACACGATTGCGAATGTTCAAGCACTTTAAATTGTCGACTGGCTACGCATCCTTTACATGCTGGAGAGTGGATTGGCTGTCTACATAGAGTTGCGTTCATACGTTTACGTATGCGTGTGTGTGTTTGTGGTGACACTCGCTCTCAATTTGATCGAAAGGGAGCAGCGTATTGTTATCTACCGATGCAAATTCAATTTACCTAAGCAAATGCAAGCCGTATGCATAGATATGCGTGCGAGTGGGACGCAGCATTCGCTCTTAAAAATATACATTTACCAATGCTCAATATAACTTTTTGCGAGCAGCATTCAAACGACAATTGTAAAAGCTTTGTGTGTAAGGTCAGGACATGTGTTACATAATATGTTGGCACATAAAAATATGTATATATATATATAAAAGTTAACCTTTAAATTTTATGAAGTCAATATTGGAAACCTAATACATTTTATTAAGAGTGACTCGATATTAAATTGTTAATAAGGATTCCCTATTTAACCTTTATGCATAGTTATCAAGTTGATAAAGGTTAATCATCCCACTTAACCCAAGCTCAATAAGTGTTATTTATGATCGCATGATAGGAGAGCATTCCCTTAGATTATCGCCCATCTTGAATATATCAAGAAAAGCTTATGCATATCAGCTACACTCATAGCCCCCATACCCCGCTGGTGATTTATCACAAGGAAAACTCAAATGCACCCAATAGTCACTCGGAGTGAAGTTCCAAATTCGTAGCGACTGCAATGTGTGGCAGAAACAATAACAGGAAGGAGTACGGGTAAGTGCCACATGATGGATGGTTATTTGTTAATGGATTTAAAGATAATTAAATTTGGTATTTCGTTCTGCAGCCAAAGAAATAGATGTGGAGACTCCACCCACAATGGGTAACTGCATCCGAAACTTCAATATACACTTCACCCCTATCCCTATCCCTTTATTCCATACCTATAACTGTATGAATATGCATATATATAGTGTGCCCTGGGGAAGCAAAGGTCATTGATTGGGTTGTACCTGGGAGCCCAATACAATTGGGCAACAAAACTTTTTATGTAATTAATCTTTCGACCTCTTTGGCATATGGAAATTTCAGTCGTGTTGTTAAAGTGTTCTAGAACAACACCATCAACAATAACAACACAAGCAACAACAACAATGAATGACAACAACAACAATAACATGAAGAACAGAAATTTATGAAGTGTAGAAAAAGCAAATTAAAATTGATGGAAAACAATAAAAAGAATGCGGGTACGTCTACGGCTATGGTTACGGGTACAGAATGGAGTACGCTATATTTGGTAGCACTATGGCTGGATCTGTTTCTAGGGTACTTGGTAGGGGTGGGGGGGGGGGCGAGGTGTGATGTTATATATATATATATATATGTATGTATATATAGGTTTGGGTAGGGCTGTAAAGTTTATGTGGCAATAAAAGTGGCACTCACTGTAACTGTAATTGCAGTCACCGCATCGAGTTTATACTGTAGAATCAATCGAACCACATGAATGCACATTTAACTTTGACACTTTGACTTTGGCATAATCGATTTCGTGTGGGTGAAGCTGTGTGTGTGGGTGTTTGGTGTGGCTGTTGTAACACACAGAGAGAGAGAGAGAGAGAGAGAGAGCAGAGGATTTGCGGTGGTCTGCGTGTGTGCCAAGGTTGCCAGCGTATGCAAAATCAATTTCTGGTCTACTGCGCGTCAGTCCATCAAGCGTTGCCATACTCCCATTGCCTTCAGCTTAAGGTGAAGTATTTGAGGCGTCTTTCAGCTTCACCAGCTACCAACGATAGATTGATTCATCTATCTACATCTACAAACAAATACATATACATATATATATATATATGTATGTGTATATGTAGAGTAGCATTCATCTATTACATATTTTTGATTGCCTCGCTTGTTAAATGTGTTTGGCAGGCAGCTTGAAGTTGGTTACAAGACTTGAGCTTGAGCTCAACCTCTAAGCAACAGTCCTCAATCAACAGAAATAATAATAATAATAATAATAATAATATTATTATTATTATTGTATATAAAGATGCACGTACATTACATGGTGCTCTTTATGTACATAAGTACACACACACACACACACACACAGACACACGAGTAATGTTTATATCGTTAAATTCAACATAAATGCCCAACGTTAATAGAATTTATAATGAGCGCACCTAGACGCGTGTGTCGCCAGCTTTGGGTTTTCATAATTGGCCCACAGCTCTGGGAATCAAACCAAAACCATTGACGGATACTTATATACACATATCAATAGAGAATGAAAGAGACAGACAGACAGAGAGAGATAGAGAGTGTGTGTGTGTGTGTTAATAACTGCCAGCTAAGTTGGCATTATAAAAATATATATACATATATACACAAATATTAGCCAAAACGTTTATTTAATTTTTGTGGGTGGTACTTAAATGGCATTACATTGAAGAGATTATGACGCGTGTACCGTTATTAAGTAGCTTTAAAGTACTTCAAAATATTGAATATGTTTATGTGTATGAAGTCAAACAGCACACACACACTCACATATGCATAAGATCAAGGACTGACAGAGAGAGTGGAATACTCAGCGGCTAAGCTCAAAACTTAAGTTTCTCTTGCAATTCCTTTCGCTCTCTTTGCTATGTGAGAAGCAATTGCTTTGAGCTTTATATGAATTTGTTATGTTAAACTTTTTATTGTTCATAATTTAAGTTAATTTCGTTAATCGCAATCACTTGATGTTTGTAGCACTCTTCTTGATTACAGTTAGTTATTACTTTCTGGGCTTATCATACATAAAGCATGGATTATATCTGTACTTAATTGGAAAATATCGATTTATATATAAATTGGTACTTACGTATAGATGGGCTTCACATTGCCCTGACGATACCAAATGACCAGCTGCACCTTATCAGCAATCATTGTGCCGGGCAATAGATCGCAGGGCAGCGCCACCTCCGAGCCGACGGCTGTCAGTACCTCCGATAGAGGACCTGCAAGCAAATGGAGATATGTTTATAATAATAATATTATTATAGGGAATTTAAATGGAACTGAGGAAAATTAGTTGGAACGCAATTAATTGAAATACATATGAACTTTGACATTGTCTGTGGAGGCTTGTGCCATGCCCCTGCTGGCTATGGCTATGGTGTGTGTGTGTGTGTGTGTGTGTGTGTGTTTGTTGTGTAACGACGTGTTGTGCGTGTGTAGCTGTAACTTGCTTTCTATAACTAAAGCTATAACTATATAGAAATATAAATTGACTGACAGCTTGATTTCCTTTGATGATAAGCTGCTGCTGCTGCTGCTGATGTTGTTGCTGTTGCTGTCAGTGAAGGGTAAGCAAACGACGCACATTGTGGCACAGCCGGTTATTGCCGTGCCCATTGTGCGGATTGGAATTGGGATTGGGACTCTGATACGGAGTTGTCATCAACATCATCTATGCATCTACACATGCCAATGGCATTGCACAGC
This sequence comes from Zygothrica quintamaculata, assembly GCA_037044455.1. Classification (NCBI taxonomy): domain Eukaryota; kingdom Metazoa; phylum Arthropoda; class Insecta; order Diptera; family Drosophilidae; genus Zygothrica; species Zygothrica quintamaculata. The sequence goes on along the minus strand of JBAMBS010000281.1, from coordinate 409,408 downwards.
GAGTGTCGCTGCGCTAAAGCGTCGTGTGGCGCCTCAAAGCTCGCGACGTGGTGTCGACATCGATGGCTTCTTCGTTGGCGTCGCGCTGTGCGTGCCGCCTGCTGTGGAACTGTATGCGTCGCTCCGCTGGCGGGCAATTAGTTGTTACCCTAAGACTCAAGTCTAGGGAACAAAGCGAATGCGACTGCCCAACTGGGCGACTGGGCGAAGTAGCTCTGCCCATTTTTGACAATTGAAGCAACAACAAGAAAGTTATTGCTATTATTAATGCCCTTTTGTTGTTGCTGATTGGCATTTGGAACTATCAAAGCATTGTAATTATACAAATTATATTCACCATATACTTCTATTACAACAGCAACAGCAACAGCAATGGGAATAGGGCGTGGGCGTGGCGTACGTGCCTATATGTTAAGTGGTCGCAGAACGTCGTTTCTCATGCATTAAGTGAAATTTCTTTATCTGCTAATATAATGCCATAATTCGTTATGCAACATATTCGTCGAACATGTTTGCAAGCAACATGTCAAACATTAGAGTTCCTTAAGACAACAGCGAAAGTGCCATAATTCGTGATGCAACATGTTCGTCGAACATGCTTGCAAGCAACACGTGGAACATTTGAGTTCCTTAAGTCAACAGCGGATGTGCAATAGCTCGAGATGCAAGATGTTCGTCGAACATTGAAAACGACTCGTCGAACATTTGAGTTTCTTAAGTCAACAGCGGATGTGCCTCTCTATATACATATATATAGGGACTCCCTGCACTTCACCTGCTGTATGCTACACTTACTCCCCCCCTCTCTCCACCTCTCTAACTGTCTGTGAACCCTTTGGCTTATCTAATTTTAGTGCCTTAACTGTCTAAACAGTTCATTGTTGACTTTGCTTTTAAGCTTTTAAAAATATTAGTCAACATTTATCAATATCTATATCAAAATAATAAGTAGATTATGAAAACACACACACACACATATATATATGTTAAGTGTGTGTGTGTTTTTTAACCCCAACTTTATAAGCAGCTGCAATTTAATTAATTTAATGCATTTTTGTATCGGATTCCAATGGCATAACTGTAAACTTTTCGCCCATACACCCAGCCATGGGCCTATTTCCATGTCCGTTTAATTGTTGTAATGGTAAGCGCCAAACATCACACGAGCTTTGCATATGAAATGAATTTTGCTGTGGAGGGAGGAGTCATGTCAAGATATAAGGTGAAAAGGAGGGGAGGGGGTTACATTAATATTAGCTAATGAAAGTTCGTGAATGGAATGGAATGTTGTTGCATGAATTGTTGTGGTTATTGAAAATGCCACAGAATATGCATTGATATTTGGTTTAGCAATAGAATGCACATCTGTGGCAATGATTGGAAGAGAGAGAGAGAGAGAGAGGGTGGGGGTGGGGAAAGGGCACTAAATAAGTTGTTTCAATCAATTGTACTATTGAAAATGTTAATAGGTTTCACACTAAAAGCAAAATATCGCTTAAATTATCACTTTGCAAGTAGATTCTATAGCCATGGCCAACAATCGATTTAATAGCAAGTTCTCCCGCTCTATTTACCATCTGTTTTCCATTCATTTTAAGCTTTGCTAACAAAAATTGCAGCACAAAAGGCCATTTGAACATTTGAGAAATGGCCATGGCCATTAGTTATAGTCCAAGTATATCCCATAGATGAGTCGAGAATGATGTGTCAAATCAGTGTAACAAATCGAAGCCCTTTATTCAAGCACTTTCCCAACTTGAAGTTGCCCCTCCTCCACACAACAACAAACAAAACGCACTTAGCCCCAAATAGTAGGCGACTCGGGTCGGAGGCGCCAAAAAATATGACCGCAATTGGGAATCGAACGAATGATTTAATTCATTGAGGGCAAATGCAATTTGTTTGGCTTCACAGAATAAATGAAATGAGGTCAACAGATCAAAGCGATAAAATGAAAGAAAAACCAGAGTACTACGTACATAAAGAGATGGCTCATTCATCTAAATAAGTCGTAAGATAGAATGGTGGAGTATAGAGAGAGAGAGAGAGAGAGAGAGGGAGAGGAGAGACAAATTCTAATTCAATTGCTAATTGCAAATGGCACAACAAAATGTGTTCACACACTTTAAATACAATTGAAAATCGAATTCGTTATGGAAATTCTATGTGTAATTTCAAATTGAAATTGAATTGCATCGAATTGAATTGAATTCAGTTGAAATGCGTTGTGGCAAGCTTTGGCAACTGTGTGTTCCGTCTGTTCGTGTAGGTCGTACGATCAATTTGACTTTGACATAAAGCGGAAATTAGTAGCATGCAGAGCTCTCTCCCCTACCCCTTTGGCACCCTTTTGTACGTTAAGATTTATTGTCACACGCTCCGAATTGGACGCATTGATCGCCTGAATGAGAAGCAGTCGAAAGTGCATTTCAATGTTGCTTGTAGCTTGTTGCTTGTTGCCTCGTAATGGGTTGCGTCTGTGATCTTCTTTTGATGTGCTCATCCAGCAGTGGGGACTATTTTTTATTGGCCAGCTATATTTTGACAAATTTCTTGGTTGTTGTCAGTAGCGGGGATATCCCCGCCAACCCTCAACCAACAACCGCGAACTCTATAGTTTTCCCCCTCTCATATAACACACACACACGCTGACAGACACTTTGCTGCTAATGGTGCATGCAACAAATTTCTTGCATGACATATTCTATAATTAAGCAATGACATGGATATCCAGTATATATATATATATAAATATATATATATATATGTATGTTCTGGCCCGATGTTGTCGCCTCATAATTGTGCCACTTAATGTGGGCGTCAACATGATACGAGCAACTTGTAGTCGATTCTCTGCTCTTTTGTCCTCTGCAATGTTGCTTTTATTTGTGGAAAACATGAAAATATTGTAAACAAACTTTTACATGTTATATATATACATATATATAGTATAGTATCTGTACAGCAGTTAGTCAATTTATGACCTCTAAATATGTTTGTAAATTGCATAAAATACACCAAATGGAAGCGATTAAGTTGTTGTTTTTCCATTATAAGTATCACTTTGTGTTTCTAAAAGGAAAACTTGTTTGTGTAAAGGGAGAAACCTTAAAGCTTATTATTTCCATAGAAACAATATTCTATCAATAGTTCTCTAACATTTAAACTCCCTCCCCTCCCCCATTTCCATTCAATGAATCCATTTCAATTCTGTTTCAATCGCGTCTTTTGATCTATGAAACACCATTGCAACCATTTGGTCAGCTCATTTACGCCACTTGGTTAAACAATTGTGGCTAAGTGCTGGGCAATTAGCCACTCAATCAGTCAATCACTCAATCACTCAATCGCTCAATCAGTCAGATGCTACCCTTTGCTGGTTTCCCATCTACCAAATAGAAGATTTATTTATTTATTTTGCCAGCAGCATGAAATTGTAATGAAAATATTTTGACAATCAGCTGCATGTGGCAAGTTGGCTCGTTGCAAGTAAGTTATGTTGTACATACAAGTGAGGTAATTATTTACATCATTTGTTGCCTTCTGCACTCCTGGGGGTATATTTGGGGCATGGGAATTGATATCGAATTGGGCATGGGAAATCGGAGCAGGGCACATAGCAGCGAGCTTTTCGTCGCATACATAAATAAAACAACAACAAGTTGGCGCCTCTTCTTAAAACAAACAAAAGCAACCGAAACGATCCAAACAGAACACAAAATAAATCAAATCAATTGTTTATTATACTAGAAGCCAAAAAGGAAATGAGTTAGAAGGAGATTCTAAGGTTAGCATAAACTCTTGAAAAACAGAAAATGATTTCAAGCAAAGGCAGCTGCTCAGTCCAGAGTAGGTGCAGTACTTCTACTATTTGTTATAGAGCTTTAAGGCTTTAAGTGTTTAAAACCAGGTCAAACTGTTGCTCTTCTCCTTTGAACTTATTGTCAATAGTAGAGAAAAAATAAGTCTAATCGAAGTATAAACAGGACTTGAGTTGGCTTTAAGCCATGTGTCAGCAGCAACAGTTTAATAATAACGTCAATCGCTGGCGACAAATTGCCAATGAGTCAAGCAATCGGCCTCCCTTTAACCTGCTCTCCTCTCTCTGTCCTTCTCTTTCTCTCTCTTTGGCTTTACTTGAATCCATTGGCGCCACTTGAAACTGGCTAACAACGACAATAACAACAGCAGCAACAGCAGCAACAACAGCAACAGCAACAACTGAAACGTAATGTCTCTTTGATTTTTTTTTTTCTTTACTTCTATATTTTCAAACAGCAGCAACAACATTAACTTCAACAACAGCAATAGCAGCAACAATAGCAGCAACAACAACAGCAACAGCACCGCACGTGACCAATGACAATTTGCGATTTAAGTTGTTGTCCATTTATGGCCTGGCTCCGACTCCTACTCCAGCTGCTACTCCACCTCTACAACCACATCCACCTCCACCTACAGTTGCTGCCATCTGAGTGGATTTTTTATTTTCTTTCTATTTTTTTCCTCTTACCTCCCTCCCTCTGTCGGGCTGTATGTCGTTTATTTGACTTTGCCCTCTCAATGCTCTGGGCCAACACCACCCCCTCTCTCATTCTTGAAGGCTTGCGCCTCCACCCAACAACCAAAAGCAAAAGCAAAAGTTTACTCGTTGTCGTCAATTTGAGCTTTAATATTTCCTGCAGGCACATTTTGTTCAGTTTTAGGGTCTACCCCAACATCAAAGCAAAAGCGGAAGCTCAAATTGCCATTCACTTGTTGGCCTATAGCTTATATATGGCTTATATATATATATATATATTTGTCTATATATATATTGAAGGCGACCCGGTGAAGTCATAATATGATTCCGATTGCTTATGGACAAATGCCAAACCAGTGACAATCTCACCTAAATTAACTCCGAAATTAGCCAAGTGCTTTGATTGCCAGACCATATTGGGTCTGCTATGACTTCCTTTCAATAAAGTTCCTTTTCATATGCTTCGGCAAAAGGAAGTTATAAAATATGAAAAAATATACTACTCTCCCTCTCTATCTCCTTTTTTTTTGGCTGTGTGTATGTGTGTGTGTGAGGGTGTGTGGTAGGTTCAATGTGTGTGCGGCAGTCAAAGTAACTTTATTGGATTCTCATTAGATTGGGTTGATTGCGTTTATTGAGTTTTGTTTGTTGTTGCATTGGCAGCTAATGGAAAAGCGAATCTATTCGTCTAAATTATTCATAATTTTAATTATTTAACGTAGTTCCTAAATGAGCTATAAAATTAGCTATAAAACTAATATACATTCACATAATTTTAATGAGAAAAAGTAAAGCTAGCAGCGAATTTTCAAATTAATTTTAGAAAATCTTTTTTGACTATATAAAAATTACTTTAATAATAATTTAATTAATTTTAACCTTTTAAGATTTAAGCAATTAATTAATAATTATTATAAATTATTTAAAAATTAAAAAATAAATTATTAATAACTTTAACCTTTTCTTAATTAATTTATAAGTTTTATTCCTTTCAAAATATATAAAAATTAATTGTTGATTATTATTAAATTATTAAATATTTAAAAATTCAATTATATATTAGCAATCTATATAAAAATTATTAATTTATAAATTTGCATATATATAAAAATTAAATTATAAAACATTATTTTTCCTACAAAATATATAAAAATTATTTTATAAAGATTTATTCATTTTATTCTTTAGAAAATATATAAATAAATATATATTATTAGTTTTAATCTTTTCAAAATACATAAAAAATAGTTTATAAATTATTTTTAATTTATTAATTATTAATTGAGTCTTTTCAAAATATATAAAATTATTAGTTATTTCCTAACAATGCATAAAAAAATAAATTATAAATTATTATCGATTTAAGACCAAGATCAAGATATTTTAATTAAGATCATAAATGATTATTAATTATTAATTTTAACCTTTCAAAAAATATTAAAAAATTAATTTTAAGCTTTGCAAAATATTTAAAAATTAAAGTACAAATATCTATAATTTAGAAATTTATTATATTTAAATATTTAATTTTTATTATTCATTTTAATCATATAAAAATATATAAAAAATAAGAAAATTTCAATTATTATTATTAATTTTATAAGAAACAAAGTGAATCACTATAAATTAAACTTATATCAAAGTCGTTTTCAGTTTTTCGATTTAAATCTTCTTGTTAATTTAAAATCTCTTCAAAATATATTAAAAATTGTTTATAAATTAATAATAATTAATAAATTATAAATGTAGCCTTTTCAAAATATATAAAAAGTTATTTATTTCCTAACAATACATAACACAAATAAATTATAAATTATTTTCGATTTAAAACTGTTCAAGATATATAAAGGATTATTAATTATTAATTTTAACCTTTAAAAAATATTTAAAAATTAATTTTAAAGTTTGCAAACTGTTTAAAAATTAAAAGATAAATATTTTCGATTTAGAAATTATAATTTATTATATTTAAATATTATTATTATTCATTTTAATCTTATTAAAATGTATAAAAATTAAGAATATTTAAATTATTATTATTAATTTTGTAGGAAACAAAATGAATCACTATAAAATAAACTTATTTCACATTAGTTTTTAGTTTTCTGATTTAATTCTTGACTTCATCTGCATATTTGAAAATTTATAGAAAATTTTCCCTATTTGCATCGCTTGACAGTTTCCTTTTAGTTTTTTAGCGTGTTTGGATCACATCAGTCAACGGTAAGCGGAACTAGGCATATGGTTCAATCGACTCTATGAATATTTATAACGGTATTTTTTGAAACAACTTTATATTATTTTTTTTCCTCTTCCTCTTCTTCTATATACATATTTTATTTGTAACAAGTTTCATAATCTTTGTTAAAAAATCTTTTAGGCTGAAAAAGTAATTTTATGATGGATTACCTGTCCTCCCCCACCCTTCCACCCTTCCTACGAAACTCAACCCAACTGTGATACAGTATATATATATATAGTTTATATATATATGTGGAGAAGGGGTGGTTGGCACAGGTAGATTTTATATTCAGTGGGTTCCACTGGGTTGCACTTATCGCGTTCGTTGCGCTGTCCATCAAATGCAGCGCAGCGTGAGGCTCACCACGCTTATCACACACACACATACGCACACACACACACACACACACACACACACACATAGACATAGACATAGCGTAATAGAGAACTCAAAGTGCATTTAGTTATGTTGACATTTGTAAAACGCAAACAGAACACGCAGAGGCGATAGATAAACTTGCAACATGGACACACGGATATGGACACTAGTAATCGGGTATATTCAATGATTAAACATTGAATGGGGAAAAGACAGAGTCAGCAGGACAGATAGAGAGAGAGAGAGAGAATGAGACGGAAAGTGAAATAGGGAGGCATCACTCAAAGTGATTAGATCGTGTCTATATAGGCAAAGGGAAAATGAAGAAAATGCATATAGATAAAGTTAAGCGGGTATATCTGTGATATCGACGTCGGGTCGGGCTCTATAGAAGTCCATGTCAGAGTTCTAAAATATATGTGGGAGCTTCAATTAGTTCGATTTTATTACCTGAAATGGGCATGGGAATGGTTATGCCAATGACTTCTTACCCTATATATAAGCCCTGTTAGCTGGTTCCCTTTTATTTTTTTTTTCTTATTTTACGATATTGACACTAGAAATCGTGACTTTTTCATTATGAACCGGATTTACACGTCTTTATGGCAGCTCATAAAGTGTCTAAAATGTTACCCATTCCCCATATTCCTTTCCCTTACTGCCCCCTCTAGGGAGCTACGTCTATTCTCTGTAGTGTGGAGCATTAAGAGTTGAGTTTCAGGATAACTTTGTTTCAAGTTCTGCTCCTTCAAGCGGAAGTTCACTTCCCAAAGGGTAGAGCAGGTTGACACCTTTTGACAAATAGTTGCAATAAAATGTCTAAGTGCTGCGTGTTGTTGTTATCAGCAACAACAAAGAGACAACAACAAGGAGACAACAACAACTACGAGTAAGGAACTCTGTTTTGAGATTGAGTTGAAAAGTTAAAGTAATATCTATTTTGGTTAGATCCTTGGCAAGGCTTAGACCCTGTGTGTGTCTATTTCGCCCACACTTGAGAACTAATCGTTGGATAACATGATATTCATGCCGCATCAAATTAGCTCTTCTTGCCACGTCGTTGCGCGGCACGAAGGGCATACGAAATCGAGTCAAAAAGAAGATATTATGCAAAATAATATATAATTTTGATAGCACCCAATTTGAGCCTGTCATAACAAATGCGCCGAAACAGGTCCTGAATATGTATATAGCCTGTCTAACCAGCCTCGTTTCCGCCTCCTCTACCCCTCTCCCTCACTCTCTCTCTCTGTCACTCTCCACAACAAACAACAACAGCAGCAACAAGAACTGAAAGAACTGTAGGAAAAGTGAACTGGCCAAAAATCGATATATGTAAAAAATGTTTGCATGACTTTAGGAAATTTACCAAAAGTTGTTTCATATTTTTATTTATTTCTTTCCTTCTTCCTCTCTTTCTCTCTCTGTCTCTTGCTCTTTCCTATCGCTGCGTGTGTGTGTGTGTGTGCTGCTTTTGTATCCTGTCCCGACTGCTCGTTGGGCTTGCCTAAATAAAGCTTCATTGATATGAAAAATATCTTTTAAATGCTATAAAACAGCGAATGAACAGCAACAGCAACAGCAGCAGCAGCAGAGCAGTGGCAGCAGCAGAGGCAGCGACAGCAACAATACTCATAAAATTAATATGATATAATAAAGAAAAATTTGCAAGCTGCCAAAAGCATAACGATTGATTCTGAGTTATAGACAGAAGTCAAAGAGCGACAGCATGTGGAGCTGGAGCTGGAGCTGGAACTGGAACTGCGAACTGGTAGTGGGGTAAGGGGAGGATAACAGGAACTACTTCCTAGTGCCAATATGTTTGGTGTTACCAATCGTTAGGCATAAATAACTGAGGCACATATAGAAACCAAAACCAAAAACCAAAAGCCGAACCAAAAATATGATGCGACCACAAGGAATTTTCAAAGGGATTATGGAGCCACTTGCTCAATTTAGTATGCTAGTAGTTGACAGCCATAGTAGGAGGAAGCGGAGTAGGGGCTGCTGCTGAGCATGAGGCTGGGGTAGGTGGTTGGGCTTGGGGTTTGGGATTGCCAACAAATTAATCATGGCATTGTTCAGCGCTTTTCAAAATAATAAATACTTCAGCGCAACTATAAAATAAATTACTCAAAATCATTTTACATTTCACTATCGCAACGTAACAGCAGCAGCAGCAGCAACAACAACAGCAGCAACAGCAGCAACAACAGCAGCAACAACAGCAACCACAGCAACAGCAACAATTTTGGGTATGGTAGATCACAGCGCTCGCAGTGTCTATTTGGACAGTTCTAACATTTGGTTTTTAGTTTTCCCTATACACACAAACAATACACACACACACACACACACACACATACACAATACACACAGACACACATACACAATACAGACACACGCACATTGGTATATAGCACGCCCTCTGGATGCATGTGGCATACGCTTTTGTGTGTCAACTTCAAATGAAATGAAATGTCTGGGGAATTTGTAGATCATTAATAACGTCGCAGCAACAACAACAACATCAGTAACAACAACAACAACAACAAGAACAACAAGAACAACAATACTAGGCCACTTAGGAGCCATGAATGGAACTACAAACAGAAGAACAAAAAGCGAATCATGGCAGCCGCCAGTTGTCAGCGGATCCAAAAAATTCTACCAAGAAACCAAAGTACGTAATAAAAATGCCGTAGCGCACCCCGGAGTGTGGCAGTGTGGCGAGTGTGGCGGTGCGGCAGTGCGGCAGTGTGGCATAAAATTGAAATGGCACAAAAATTAATCACAGCCAGAAGAATGAATGAAAAATGCAATAGCTTGTGGTTACAAGACACCTTTCATGCTCCATACTATAAGCATATATATAACTCTAAATATATATAACTCTATATATATATATAACTGTATATATATAGCCTTAGGTAGAGTGTCTGACATAGGATCAGTTCAGTACGAACAGCGAAAGATTTCCTCTTAGGTTGCAGGCAGAAGGGCTGCTGGTGGCACGTGTGCTGATCAATCAATGGGCTATTGTACTACAAGCGCTGAATCAATTCTAAATTCAATCAAATTACTGTCAATCAGCTATGAATAGTGCAATAATTACTGCACTTTAATATAAACCAGTGCATTCAATCAATGGATTCAACATGGACTGCATTTTCTATGCGAAATCAATTCTATAATTATCACTGATCAATCGCATAGTTCTGCCTTCAATCAATGCTCAATTAACTTTATGGCTTCAATCAATGCTTTTCAAACTCATGGCAATCTTTAGCTTCTACTCTCATATACTACAATGGCTATGCCCAAATATAAAGTCATGTTTGTGTTAAACTTTTAATCCTTCAATCATGCTGTTCAATCACTTTGACTCTTCAGTCATTTCTCTACTCAAAGCATCGCTGCGTATTTGCTGAGTTTATTTTTTGAAGCCTTGGCATTTTGTTATGAAATTGAAACTATATTCATGTGCATATTTTTCACGATTTTTCATTTCACTTTTCATGTTTTTCCCTATAACCAATCCCCCCACTCCCATCCCTCTTACAGCAAATGCTGTACATGCCTCTTCTGTGTCTAAACTGGCAACACAACGATTTTCCATTTTTGGACAAAAATTCGCTGTTGTTATTTTTATTTACATTTTTTTCATTTTCATTGCATTTTTTTTGTTTTTCATATTTCATTTTCATTCATTTTCCATTTTCTATTTTCTATAATTTTTTTTTTCTTTTTGGCATTGCGGCCACTTCCGCCCCAAAGTTTCGCCTTTGTTTTTAGTTTGCTGCCACACTTCGTTTTTTTTTATCATTTCCCTGGCTGCTGCTCTTTATAATGCTGCACTTGGGAATAGAAATACTGGATACAGAGGCAACGGAATGGGGCATATTTATACGTCAGCAATCCCCAACCAAAGAGCAGCACATAAAATACGACGTTCAGTGCATCTGCAGCTTTGTTTGCGTTTAATTTGGAGCGAGAAATGTCAAAAAGCTACACAAAAATTGAGTAAACAAACTATAAAAAAACAGATTATGGGACTTATAAACAACTCACACACACACATATACACATATATAAACACACACTAAATGATAAAGCATTAACTTAATATTAACTTCCTCTAAACAAAAGCAGCTACCAAAAAAAAAATGATATGCAAATCGAATGAAGACTTGGAGAATGGCTTAAACGGCGTTAACTTAATTAATAAATAAATCTTTCAGAGTCACTAAATAGTTTTGTATATATAATTTTGTTTTTCCTTCCTATCACTATATAGCATATATATCTTTTTTTTAAAAATATGCAGCTAGTGATAACTGAAAGCTTGATTTTATTATTCCTATTATTCAGTTGAGACTCATGAATATTCATGCGTTGGCAAACACTTGATGAACTCGTAAATTTTCCAACGTTGCATGAAAATTAAATTTTACTCTCTGCTGTAGACAACTTAATACAAATATATACATATATATGTGCATATATAATTTAAATTTATATATATATATATATGTTTTATTGCCACTCCATCACTTTAGACTGGATTTTCAGTTCTCTGTTTTCAGTTTTCAGTTTTCAGTTTAGATTTTATAACAAATTAATTGTGGCAGCAGTTTTGATGTTGTCTTTATTGATAGGCTGAGCACATGGAGATGAATCTTGGAAATCTCTAAAATCTTGTAAATCTCAACAACTTATTTCTTTCTCTTTGTCCCTATGTATATATATATAGGCATCTTTCGTTAGAAGATTGATGGATAGATAATGTGACTGATAAATCTGTATTAGGGGCAAGACACATCCTTTTTCTTGCCATACGCCAGGGGAATTAATTTGCTTGGATCCAGTGAAACAATGATTTCATTTTGGCCATGTCATTGTCATCCTTAGTGTAGGTGATTTGTGGACACGCCCAACGCCCAACGCCTACACACATAGTCAGCCAGCTGCCAATGAAGTGACAGCCAACTACTTTACCATTTGTCAAGACCCAAAAACAAAAGGAATAAGGTAGAGAAAGAGATTTGCCAGTTAACATTTCACTTTGACAAACTGTGTAAGAAAGAGACAGCGCGAGAGTGAGAGTGATAGAGAGACAGTGATAGGAAAATGTCTTAGCCATAAAAGAGTCGATTGATTGGCATCAATGATGGCATTTTAACCAAATCACACACTCGTTTACTGCAGATACGTTAGATTCTAGTAAGGCCTAAAAACTAAGGCCTAAACATGTCAACGTTTAACTGGCCACAAAATACTGGCCATAAAGTGCCACAGCTGCAGCTAAACTAAACTTAACTTTAGGTGTGTCTGTTGCCAATTGTTTTCATATAAAACTTGGCCCATAAATTGATTTATTGTTAGCCATAAACTGAAAGCACTTAAACACACTTTGCATTGGGTTAACAATCAAAACTCAAGCCCCAAACCAGTTAATACATAAAGAGAAGCTGCCAATTTACACAAATTTTTGATAAGTTTTGAGTTAGACTTTAACATTTAAATTAACATTTGAATGGCAACAAATGAAGTCCGAAATTAGAACTAATAACTAACTGTTTCTATGCACTAATTACACTAATTAGTCTCCATACAATTACAAGCAATTATATTTAATTATATTTGTATGTAGCTAAAATTATATTTAAATCAATTAAACCTATCAATGCCATAGGCAAATATCCCCTACACTCTATCTATAAATATATATATCGTTAAATATATATATGCATATCCTGTTTATATATATATATATATATATATATATATATATCGATTTCTTAAGTAAGCAAAATAGACAAATTTGTTTTTCATTCGCCTCGAAGGGAGAATAGTAAAAAGGATTTCGAGTGAAAATAAATACTATGACGAGGCAGCGGCTGTGGCAGTGGCAGTGGCAGTGGCAAGAACAACGGCTAACAGCAAGAACAAACATCAAAGGAAGTACAACTATACACACATACCACACACACACTCGTACACTTATATACATATGTACATGCACATAAAAGCAAAGAAAATCGCTTATGCAGGAAGCACTTTTCTTAGAGACTCCTGCTGAGATTTTCAACGCAACAACAGCGGCTTCCACTGCTGCAAGGATAAGAGCTCGAGCTCTTATCCTCTAACTCTGCGGGCACTTTCTACTCATGCATGTATGTGTAAGCGTGTGTGTGTGTGTGGTGTATGTTGGTTTTTTTTTCTTCTTTTTTTTGTGTGGGAACGTGATTTCAGCATAATTCCGTATATCAGCGCATAAATGGAGCATGCCAGTGACACACACACACACACACCACAAACACACACACCACGAACACACACATACATGCAGTGAAACACAAACACTCATATATATAGCCACAGTCACGGCCACATGCCGCCAGGCACCAAAGGACCAAGCTGCACTTTTCCAGTTTAATGCGACAAGCAGGCAGGCAGCAGAATAGCAGCAGAATGCGACCTCTGTTCTCCATTGCTCAGCTCTCAGCTCTCAGTTCTCAGCTCAGAGATTCGCGATTCTCAGTCTATTCTCCCTTAAGCTATCATCTCCTCATACCAAACCCTACTCCCCTACCCAGCTATCAGCTATTCCTGGTGGGTCAAGTATATTGAAAGCGAATCTCGAATTTGTTGAAAATCCTTGCAAATATGTTGAAAAGCGCATGTAAAAAGTGTACTTAATACTACCTCAAGTCGATCAGCTATATAAATACATATATATATACACATATTCATATATAAATCTGTATATATATATGTGTGTGTGTCTGTGTGTGAATGGGCAGCAAAAGGAGTTCCCTCAAAGGAGTTAACTTAGACAAAACTTTCACTTACTGCAAAGGCAGAACTAATTGTTTACAGGCAACCCTAAGGGTTGTGTCCCGGCTAAGCATAAGCATAATAATGTGTCATTGCTATTTATATGCAGAAATCATGACACGACCAAAAATATTCAACAATAAAACTAACGAAAAAAGTCAACAAAATAATAACAATATTTATCGCCTTAAATATATTATAAATATCTATATATCCTATATGCTAATCCGAATCTAAATTCTGTATAATACAAAACGTACTCGGCAAAAAGTATTGGCACCTCTTCAAATGAAACTAGTTTAGATTCAACTCGTGCAACTATAGAAACAACCCTCGTGTTGTAGAGAACCAAAGCAGCCATCAATTCAGTTTTGTAAATCGAAAATCATCGAGTGCCAATTTACAATTTGCAAATCGAAAAGGCAACCAACGCCAATGCGGAATCCTCGTATGCTCGTATCCTCCAATACTCCAATCCTCGAATCCTTCTTTCAACATGCTCAATGCCCAATTCACAATTCGGTGTGTCCACAGGCACATGGCATGGCCAACAGGCGGAAGGGCGGCATAGTCAAAGCCAGGGACCTGCCTTGACCGCATCACGACACACACACACACACATGTACAAGAAGAGAGAGAGAGATAGAAAGAGAGAGAGAGTGAGAGTGAGATGTGCTGGCGTGGTTGGCAAACATGAAACATGAAACTCGAACGCTTTAAAAATTGAGCCCATTGATTTTTGTGTTGTGTTGAGCACGTCCCCCGCTTAACTTTGTTGTGTATAAGTGTGTATGTATGTGTGTGTGTATTTGTTTTAAAATACATATATATATATATATATATAGTCGAGTGAATTTAGTGAAATTTCATTCAAGCCGCATAGACTCAAAGGCGCAGCAATCCATTCACATTCCCATATCAATTCGCAGGATGTTTGTTGCGGGTGGGTAATTTTTCAAGTACTTTTCATGTGCCATGTGGCTGGTGGCATGTGGCATGTGGCATGTTTGTATGTTCGTATGTTGTTTGCTTAGCTTCTGTTGCTTGAGTGTGTGGTACAACGGTGTTCTCTTCTCTCTTTTTTTGGGGATTTTTCAATGTATGTTTTATGGTTTTTCCAATATGTATTGGTTACAGAAATCAAGGATTAAAATGAGCAACATCCGCCAGGACTTTGCTTATTTGCGTTCACGCTTAGCGCCGTCAAGGGTCCTGATACACATCAACAAGGATGCGGGTATATTCCTATATCCTTTTCCCTTTTCTCTTCTGTTTTTTATTTTTTTTGTTGTACTTTCTTCTCTTGTATACAAATTGTTGTACAAATATTTGGCTAAAAAAGTTCGATAACAAGAGATAACAACAGCAACAGCAACAACAACAATAGGACGCAACCTCTGACCTCTGACCAATGCGTTAAAATAAAAATAAGAATTAAAATTCACATTTATTGAATTAATGGATTATTTTTGTGTCAAAACATCTGCGTTTTTGCCACATAAATGTTCTTTCTCTTTTTTCAATTTTCATTCGTTCTATATGAACTTTTCCTTTGTCCCCAGCAAATCGTCGAGATTTTTGTTAAACTAAAACGCAGCTCAAACGAAGAGAGAGAGAGAGAAACATCTCCAAGGCAACAAATTCTCACCAATTATAGGTATATATATATCGCATTACCTTCTATATATATACACTCCTATATCTGTATCTTTAGATATATAATAGTATTCGGTTTTAATTAAAAGTTTTTATATTTTTTGTTTATTTTTTAGGCATTTTTTGTGCTACTTTTAGCAGGTTTTGTTTTAATATTAAATTATGCAATTATTTTTTATTAATATTAAAATAATTATGTTTTAGTTTTTATTGTTATTAACTGAAAATATAAAGAATTGTTAACCCTTATTGCAAATGTGGCAAGTACAAACAGTTTGTTGCATGTTCAAATTACATTTACGAGGAAAACAATAACGAAAACAAAAAAAACCAACGAAAATCAACGCTTAGGCCAAAAAAAATATAAAAAATACAAAATAAAAGGCCACAATCACAACTGGCCCAAACACACACACACACACACACACACACACATATATACAAACACATACAGAGAGGTTAGTAGAAAAAACCATGTCAATTTTCTATTCGAATTGGCCAAAAAGGAATGACGCTTGTGGGCAACAACAGTTGTAGGCTTAGTTTTTATTTTTATTGGCCACATTCAGTCCAATTGCGGCTACTCGCAACACACACACACACATACATATATATATGTAGTTATAGGCTAAACACATGCCACAAATTGGCCAAAAGGAAGAATCGAGGCAAATGTAAAGTTGTTTTTTTTTTTGGTTTGCATTAAAATGCACTTGTTAACAAGTAATTTGTCGGAGTATGGCAGATATTTGCCTATCGCAGACATGGAATCAGGTAGAGGTTGATCATTGGATTAGATAAACAGTGCTTGGTGGGACATTTATGTGACCCCAAATAAGTAGGAAAACGTTTTCCAGTTAACATTTTATGTACTTCACAAGGAAAAAGGGTTTCCTCTTCGTGTTATTTGACTTTATGATTGCTAATTGAAGTTGATACTCTAAGCTATAATTGGACAACTTAACTGAAGTACATATTACATATAAAGATAGAGGAACAGAGAGAGAGAGAATATGAGAGAGAGATGCACTTATAATTATAACAGCATTCATTTAAAGTTATGCAGAGGAAACTTGAGAGTCTCTTCCCACACATCAGAAGAAAGCACTTCATAACTCTTAAATGAAAGCATCAGGAACTTAATCTTTATTAGAAACAGCCTCAAAAAAAATAATGAAAATGAGCCTTATTATTACTGAAAGAGGGAGGAAATTGGAGCTAAGACCTCCTCGACTACTTATAACTTTAACACTTAAGCCGCAACGCAGTCAACTTGAGCACTTGAAAATAATACAACAATATGGTTATTGCTCTTAACAAAAAATACACAGAAAGAGAGAGAGAGAAGGGAAAGAAAATGTTAAAGTCAAGTCAAATCCCCTGTGAGAGCAAATCAATTTCAATCAAACAAATGCAACCGTCCGAGGAGAGGCTCAGGCATCAAAATCCACTCAACTGAACCAATTCTAATATTATATACACAAAAGTAAAGAAAAGAACAAGGAAAACAGGAAAAGTCAAGACCGAAAACAAAAAAAAGGCAATGGGAATGAAGAAGGGGAGAGGGGGGGAAGCAGTTGAGATTGAAAATGGAGTTGAGCATTTTTTTTTGAAAATGAAATTGAAATGAAATGCATGTTACGAAATAATTGAGAATAATCGAATTTAAATCACATTTGCTTGACGCTGATGATAATGTTCATATTGATGATGATGTGCATGATGTTGATAATGATGATGGGCATAGGAATGGGAATGGGAATGGGAATGGGAATGGGAATGGAACAAGATGGCATCGATAACAGCGACAACTGTTGTCAATAAAACAACAACACAAAGGACAGGGGTGAAAATTGAGCATTGAAAATTGTGAATTGTGGATTGTGGATTGAGTGACTGCCACAGTTTGTCACCAGCAGCCGCAGCAGAAGCAAATCCAATTACACATGGTACAATTTTCACCCCACTCCCTGCGCCCCTACTCTCCTTACTCTCTACACCACAGCGAATCTCAATACCATTCCCAGTGATGATTTTAATTCCTGTTCCGGCCACATACTCGAAGGGCATTCAGACAGGCGATTTGTATGAAAATTTAGATACCGCCCCGCAATTGCATTGAATGCTTTAACCCCAGGTTGCATGTTGCAGTGTTGCAATGTTGCATACTATCCGACTCTCAAAAAAATCATTAGAAAAACTCGAAAAATGCATTTCCCTCTCCTAGACCCATGTAATTAACACTGGTTTTCTCTCCCTACGTGTGTGAGTGTGCTTATGTGTGTGTGGTTGTATTCCGATGCCAGATGTTTGACCCAAAAGGTTACGCCTCACTTTCCATACATACAAAGGCAGAAAGTCAGGCAAACATTACATACACAACATAATCATCAAATGATACAATGAAGCAGTCGAAAACACAAGAGAAATTTTCATTAAAAGAAGTGGAAAATGAAAAGGGAAAGAGATTTTAGTCAAATTTCATTCGAGCGTAACATACATGAAAATTACATCAGTTTTGTAACATTCAAAGGTAAATCCTAATGAATGGATCATAATCCTTTTAGACACATCAACATGGACTTTGGAACTAGACAAAAACTAATTTTTTGTGCTTAGAGCCTAGACACAAAATAAGCAATTAAACAAAATAAATTTAATTAAAGTATAATATAAGATTTTTGTAATTTTCAATAAATACTTTTAACTTTTACTTTGATATATAAAATTATCAAATAAAAGCTGCTTGATACTAAACTTATAACTTTTTATTATTAAATTAGGAAATTGCATAACAATTAATCCCATTGAATTTCTCAAATATCACTACAATATTATTAAATTCATATTGATATATATATAGGAAAAATGTATATATATCTATATATATCTTCTTTAGAAATCTTTGTAGTTTTTTTTATTTTTTTTTATTTCTTTTATATTTATATTTATTAAGAAATACGGAGTACCCAGAAGACCCTTTATGTCCTTATTTTCATTGTAGTTTTAAACTATTCATTAAAAATTCTCTTTATTAAGAGAGTCCTCAGTAAAGACTCTTAACCAAAGACCTTGGCTTAAAAACAATTTGCAAATATTAGCTTGGATTCCAACCAGCACCATTGCATCAGTTTCATTGTTGTTTGCTTTTTATGAAAACTTATGCAAATTGTTCTGAATACTTGTTTATTAAATTGTGATTAGTAAAGTTTATATTACAATTAAAAATAAAAACA
Organism: Zygothrica quintamaculata; assembly: GCA_037044455.1. Lineage (NCBI taxonomy): Eukaryota > Metazoa > Arthropoda > Insecta > Diptera > Drosophilidae > Zygothrica > Zygothrica quintamaculata. The sequence continues at coordinate 390,534 of JBAMBS010000281.1, read as the reverse complement.
ATCATCAGCTATAAGAAATAAATAAAATTAAACAAAAATAATAAAAGAATTTTGACTTTGGGTAGTGAATAAAAAAAATCTGTTAATAAGGTAAAAATTAACACACAAAATATGTTTGAATTTTTGAAAGGTTAGAAAAAATGTGAAATTTGTACTAGAAACTGAGGTCTTGGGTTGTAGTCCCGGCTAAGGCTTGGAGTTTATGCATAGATGCATTCTGTTGGAGTATTTGTTCCATAATTCAATTAGACTCAAATTGAAAAAAGAAACTAATTAATTTGATTCTCTTTAAGTTAGTTTCAAATGCATATTTTTTAGAATAGTTTAAGCTTGAGACATAGATATATATTTAATTTTAGTCAGTCACTAAAAGTATATCTAAACTATATATATGTATATATCTATTATATAGATATATGGCTTTATCATCCTTTGCTTTGTTGTTGCATTATTGCAGCAACTTGAGTATTAACCCTAGTTGGGCCACCAGGAAATTTCGATTTTTAGGGTTTGGCAATTGATTGCGAAGGATTTATTTCATTTTCATTTGACAAAATGTGAAAACCTGTCAAAATGTTATATCCATTTGCTTTTTAATTTAACGCTTCAATTTTAAAACAGAAAACACAACACAAAAACAAACTGAACTTTTAACCAATATTGGGAAAAGAAAAAACCCTCCCTCAATGGACATTACCCGCAAAAAGTGTTAATGTCTAAATTGGTTTTTATTTTTTTTTTCTCCCTTTCTTTCCTCTTTGTTTTTTTTTCTTGTTTTTATTATTTGTTTTGTTTTTGTGTTTAGTTTTGGTTTCAGTTGAGTTGAATTTGCTGGGGGTTTTGTTACGATTTGGTTCTGCTTACTTTTGCGTACTTTACCAACATTTCCATTTCCCCTGTCCCCCCTGCCATTTCCACTTCCATTTCCCTAACAAAATTTCAACTCGTGTTTCCCTCTGTGGTTACGCTGTTTATTTTTCAATTGAGGTTTTCACGCAATTCCGTCAATGGTACCCAATGTTTTATTTATGCTGCTCCCTTTTCCCTTCTCATTTCTCCTGTCTTCTGTGTCCTGTCTACCCTACTGACTTGTGTCTGCGTATCCTTATAGGGTTGTTGGAGTGTGTTCGAGTATGTGTCTGCACACATAGACATGGCAACCCTATCGGGTTTTTGTGTTCGATAGGTAAAGGGAGCCGAAAGAGCTCTAAAAACTTACCTTCATCTGCCGTCGCTGGGTGCTGTTCGGCCAGGCTAACAGGAATATTGAGTATCAGGACATAGCCAGCCAGGGAAAGCCACAGAAATGGGCAAAAACCATGCCTCTTTCTGCTGTTATTGTTGCTCTCGTTATACTCGTTGTTGTTCTCCTTTTTGTCGTTGTTACTCGTACACATTGTGGCTATAACGCTATGCGGCTTTTTACAGTATCAGCTAGAAATTGTTACTCGATCTATGATTTGGAATCGAACTATGTTAGCCCCGTTTATTGACTGACTGACAGCTGGTGGAACAGTCTATGTCTGTTGGCTAGGCGTCGCCACCTGGAGCTGCCAATAGATGCAATTCCGCTTGCGATTCCAATTGCAGTTGCCAATTGCTGCCGTTCTAAGGGCTTAAACTTTATGCTTGTAACTGTATTTTGTTGTTTGGCTCCTTTTATTTTGGCTTATTTCGTTTGATTTTCATAAATGTTTCATTGCACCCCGCAGCTTTAACGTGTCCCAGGCTAAAATTGTAGCAATTGTTGTTTGTATTGTTCGCATTGTATTGAATTTCCTTATTGAATCACACTCGGTGTTCGTTGGGTATTTGGCTTAAATCGCTTCAATTTGAATGTGCATTTGATGTGCGCCACTGAAAATAGAAAATACAAAACGAATTAGTTTTCATTTATGCATACAAATAACAACAACAACAATAAACAAAAAATAAATAACAACAACAACAATAATAACAGCAAGAAAAACCATGGAAAATATTGAATTGCAAATGGAACGAAATGGAAACAAAAAAAAAATCATGTAAAATTTCTTATTGCATGTTTTGCATGCAAATGATTTGTGTTCACTTTGTTGCAAATTGAGAGAACATTTTGTTGGCCAGCTGTTAGATGTTGGAAATATTGTTGCTATTTTATATTATTAGATTTATTTTGTAAATGATGTTATGCACTCTGTACCCATTATCCAATTAACAAACACAGATATACATTTCCCAACTGATGCCAGCTGACAGCTGATGACAAACGCTTGATGGAATTGCTTTGGCCCAAAACAAGCTTAGACTTAAAGAGTTAAGCGGCAATAGGAAACATGGCAAGAAAAAGGGTTAAACAGCTAGAGAAAAAAGAGCCTCAAGCAGAAGAGGGAAATATGGAAAAAGGTAGAAAAATGTTGAGCTAAAAATTGTCTTTATTTGGAATGCATGAAGTATTCTGTCCAGGGCAATGTAATCATATTTTGATGGCAACTATTTAAATATTAAAAATGCCTGAGAGCGTTTTCAATGCTTCAGTGAAACGAAGACTGGGGAGTGAGAGTGGGAGAGATAGACGGAAGAGCCTTTGAGCCATATTTCTGATAGATTACATACCCCTCAGTTAGCCCTTTGGGCTGTCAAATGACCAGGTTGAAATTTTCAATTTGCCCCAGAGCCAAGTAAATATTGTATATATATATATATATATATAAATATAAATAAATAACAAAAAATATAAATATTTATTTTAATATTAAGCAAAAAGAATGCTAAGCATACGCTATGGGGCTGCATATGAAAGTAAGACTTTTCGTTTCTTTTCTTTTTTCTTTTTTCTTTTTTCTTTTATTTATTTTATTTTCGTTTTTTTGTCAACCTTTCAACATGACAAAACAAATTGACCTCAATTTTTTTTCCTCCTCGTTTTTTTTTTTATGACAAATACTCAGGATTTTCGTGAGGGCCAGTCAAAATGTAGCCAAATATAACTTATATACACACAACCCACACTCACACACACTTGCACACAGCTGGAGGTTTGTCATACACAGTGAAAGTCTGGTTGATGGCCAGGTAAAATATTGCCTAATATCAAGTAAATACAAAGATTTAAGTAGCAATCAGGCACTGTGCGTGCCGTTCCCCCTGAGCAAAGCTTTCCCCTCAATTTACTTATACATACATATATTTGGTCTAGTTAATATACTTTATGCGACTAAGAGTAATTTTCCCAGTATTTCCCTAACTAAGCAGCTTATCAGCAATTCTTGTACAACAACTACATTGACACTTAAGCAGACGCAGAATGGGAGAGCAGAAGCCATTTACCAGGGCAGTAAAGTCTTCAATATAAACAACTTTATTACACACATTTACTCCTTTCTATATATATATGTATACACACACATATATATATATATATATATATATATATATGTATCTGTAGCTCATGAAAAAGAACAAAAATAAATTGCACATTTAACGCCTTTTAATATTAAAGTTTATTAATTAAAACATATTCTAGTTTGAGCTTTCGGAACTATTGTCCGTTTCGGAATCAGCATTATTATCTAGCATCTCGGTGAAGACAATTGTCGGCTGACCGTTCTCATTCTTGAAGTAGGTAAAGCAGCTGCGGCAGACGGGGCAGCGTCGATTGTATTTAATCACATGACAGTACTGGATCACACAAATTTCGCAAAAGGAATGCTTACAGCAGAGCTTTACCTCATTGCATTTGGGCAGCAGGCAGACGGCACAATGGTCTATATTCTGATCCTCTTGTTCCATTTTGTTATTTGTTCTGAGTTTGCAGCACTAAACTAAAGGTTCACAGAACTAATTTGTGACAACCAAAGCAAAGCACGTATCGCATAAGAAACAAAATTTATAACGATAATTCATCTAATTCCACTGTTATCGGTCAGATATATATACCATATATGCTATATATACTAAATTTGACATATATATACTATCTACTAAACACTTTTATGCAATTTTTTTGTACTTTTCTTATTGAAATTAAGTTTAATTTTCAATTCAATACAATTCAAATATCTGCATGCCAGTTTTATAGCATTCAGCTTTTGCTGTCGCTTTCGCACTGGGCCGCACTTTCATAAAAATAAAGAAACTTTCATTTTAATAAGCAAAAGTATGTAACAAGTATGAAAATAAGCTTTAAATAAATTCAATTATATTTAAATTTATTTTTTTTTTAATATTTATATATTTTTATATAAATATTGACTTCCAATATTAATAATTGTTTATAAATTCCTTTAAAATGTTGTAAAACTTGGATTAAAAAGCAATTATAAATTTACTTAAATTGCTAGTTCGAATTTCAATAATTTCTATGTTAAATAACGACTTATATCAGCTGAATATAATGCAAATATAATGTAGAAGGTTAATAGCAGATCTAAGACACATCAAATCACAGCTAACACTGCCTTAACCCTTAGCTTCTCCCTTAGCTTTACTACAATTTGTAGTAAATGAATGCGAAATTAATATTAAATTAATTAATAAATAGTTAAGTGTATATATTAATAATTAGGATATTAAATTTAATAAAGTTTTGTTGTGTTTTTTATATATTTTTTGCATTTCCTATATGTTGTATGGCAATTAGAGGGCAGCGACCATTTTGCTGTGGTATAACCCTCGTGGCGGCCCTGTGTTTTGCTACTGCTTTGCTTGCAGTGTGTCAAAGGTAACCTACAATTTAACCAACAGTGGAAAGCAAAGAAAAGTAACGGCAAAGGAACTAGCAACTAGCAACTCGCAACTGGCAACTGGCAACAACCGGCAACTGGCTACAATGCATGAGTTGCCATTCATAATATTAACGCGTTGAGGCGATGACGATGACGCTGGCAACAGGAGGAAGCCGCAAGGAGGAAGGAGCAAGGTGATGTGTATAGAAGGTGGCAGTGGTGGTTGTGATGCAAACAAAGACATGAGCCATGTGCAAGGACCTTGTTGTGGGCTCTACAAGGAATTGGCAAAAGGTATAGGTAGGTAAAGGTGTATAGGTGTACAGGTGTAGGTGTAGGCGAGGAGTACCACAAAACTACACGTGTACGCAAAGCAATCAACAAGCAGGATACGAGTCGAATGAGTAGCATAAATAATAAAAACGAGAGTCGCTGCCACAGTGTACACCTTCTTCACCTTTCCAACTAGATGGCAGAGCCATTCATCTCACCTTTTACCAGCTACCAGTTACCAGTTACCAGCATACAACATACTACCAACTACCTTATCCCACATTCTTTGTCCCCTTCATCAACGACAAACACACACACGCAGACATACAGAGAGAGAGAGAGAGAGAGAGAGAACATTCGCATGAATGATGTCTGAATGGCAAATGTGTGAGTGGCATAGGCAGACGCAAGGATAACCAAGAGGCCCGCATATTGGCTCAAGAACGTCGTAAGAGAGGGGTAAAGAGTAAAGGCAGAGAGAAGGTAGTTCGCTGCTTATTTATGCTGTGCCTATTGGCGCCACTTGAGACCCAGGACCATAGACTTGAGACGGACTGGCCCCCATTTGAATCTAGCGCAAATAGAAAATATTTATGTATTATGCAAAGCGAATGCGTAGTATCCATGAATGTGGTAATGGATATGGATATGGATGTGGATACGGATGTGAATATGGAGCTGAATTTTGGCAGTGGATTTGAAGCAGGAGTTGGTGTTTTGAGCTTGAGTTTGAGCTGAAGACGTTGCCAAATAATGGAAACCTGTTGGCTGAAATGAAATCTAATTTTCATGCTCCACCAACACAACAGCAACGAATCTCCCCACGAATCTCCCTACAAATCCCCTACGAATACACTACTACAGGCAAAGTACGTGTAAATATGCCGAAATTTACTTCAAAACCCCAAACCCCCGCGACTCAACCTTAGTTAGACATACAAAAACATAACTCAGAGTTAAGGATAACCAAGGACGAAGTGCTCAACCTGCACATGGGTATTTAATTTGGGTTTACATCTGTTGTTGTTGCTGTTGTTGTTGTTGTTGCATACACCAAGATTATTTGAGTGTGGCAAGTGTAGATGTTAAATTTAGAAGTACCTTCGTTGCTCCTATTGTTGTGCACATAAATATTACACACACACATAAACACAACCCACACATTGAAAGGAAGCTCTGCTCTCCATAGAGAAATGGACATTGTGTGTGGGTGAGTGTGTGGATTTTTTGCTATTGTCAAGTTCTGCTAACTGAAGTATCTGAAAGCCGTAAAACAAGTTGCCTATTGGCCAAAAGTGATTGAAAGTAAGGTTACCTCCTGGGACTACTCGTAACGTTAAGGACTTGCAATGGTTGAGTAGATAACAAAACGTTCTTTGAAGTTTTTCCTGTTTTTTTTCAATTTTTTCCTAACTTTTTATCTTGCAAGCAGAGGTAACCCGACGCATTGAAGTACCTACCCACTTGTACATTTCAATTAGTTGGCATGGTGATCTCTGATTTCATTATATATATAGACTTTTCCTTTGGGTAATTGGAAAAAGGATAATAATGTGAGCAGACCTTAAAGTTTAACAATTAACTTAGTACAATTTGATGCGTGTGTTTGGTTGTGTGTAGGGACGAAGGGGGTGGGAGTGTTATACCATATGTTAGAGTCAATTTACATAACTGATTTGCTGTTGACAGGATCTAGTTATACGCATCCTGCTTTATATTAAATAAAGCTTCCACTAAAGTGCGTCAAAATAAGGACATCGCGTGACGTCGATGACAAGTTTATGAAGAGAAGCTGCAATCATGCAAGGCAAATTTGAGACAAGGATTTAACAGATTCAACGGATACAACGGTCTCAGGGCTCCACAGCATAAATTCCCTCCCCAAGAACTGAACGCTGCGGGTGGCTGAGACTGGACCATGTCACATTGACAGCTTCTAGCAGGGTGGTGGTTGTTGGCTGGTTGGAGCAGGCGGAAGGAAGAGTGGTAGAGGCAGAAGTAACACTTTGGCTGTAGTAAGTGAAATTAATTAAAAAGGACGCATAGCGTTAGTCAAGGATTGTTGCCTGACTCTGGCAGACATTCGGACAGACGCCACAAGGCACAAGACACAGCATAGAGTAGAGACAGAGTGTGTAGAGAGAAGAGGGGCTAGAGGATAGACCTGGGCACACAATGAATGGGCAAAAAGATGTCAACACTTTGTTCAAGATGATGACGTCGTCGTCGTAGTTGTTGTTGCTTTTGTTGCTGTTGTTGCTGTTGTTGCTGTTGCTGTTGCTACTGTTACTGTTGCTGTTGCTGCTGTTGCTGCTGTTGTGCTGTCCATTGTTGGCTGTCATTGTTTCATATTGCTCTTCTCATCATCATCATCATCAGCTTCGTTGTCGTCCTTCAGTTGCTGTTTATGAAGTGCCAGGATATCTACACGTCGCCTTAGAACTAAGGCGCATTGTTAATAATAGAATTTTACTTCTATTTTTGCTCGTTTCGCGTTACAAACTCGCAACAACAACAACAACAACAATGAACACTTATTCTTTATTTTGTTTCCACTTGAGTCTGCAGGGAATATATATCCTTTGAAAGAGGTTACTTTGCTCTTTCAGTTTGTGTTTCTGTTTTAGCACCAGCCTCATACTGCCACGCCGTTACCGTTTCCCCCCATCTTCATCCTAATGTCTTCTTCTTCTGCTGCTGCTCTTACAGCTTTTGCTTCGACTACAACTTCTTCATCTTTTCATGCCATTCCACGTGACTTCTGTTTTGTCACTTGAAGCATTTTCCTTACAGCTTTTCTTATGTATTAATATTTCCTTTTTCTCATTCCTTCTATCGCTCCCTCTCTCTATGCTCTCTCTCTCTCTCTTGCCCTGCTTCAATCTAGCTCTCTCTCTCTGTCTCTGTCAAGTAATGGGAAGAAGTGTTTAGCGCATCTTTTGGGAGCGGATTGTCATTTAAATAATTGAATTTAATATTTAATAAACGCATTTTTCCTTCGCAAATAAAACTTAAATACATATATATATACTATATGTATATATATATATATATATATACCCTATATAAATCGGCATATATAGATATATATCTTTTATTGATTGTTATAAAAAGATTTCATTACTTTTTCAATTGTTGCAATTTTGCTTCAGGTTAACTTTTTTTCTTTATAAATAGCAGCATGGTAACCCTAATTATATCAAATTACAGGGTATCTTCTAGTAGTGCATATTCTATAAGGGGAATTTTCACTTCTTTTGAGTTTTGTGGCCCAAAAATTTAGACTGCCTGCTGCCTTCTCTTTCACATCTCTTTAACACATCAAATCAAAGTTAAATGTTGCGGTAAGAAAGTAGCAAAAGAAGCGAAAGAGAAAGCAGAGAAAAAAAAAGAAAAGAACGAGAAATACCAGAATATAATTAATTAAATTTGTTTGAAGAATTTTTGCTTTGAATTTTTGTTTGGCTAAGCAAACATTTTGGCCTAATGAATTGCTGCTAAAAGCCAAATATTTTAAACTTATTCAGCAATAACTTTTGCCTAAGCCATTTGGCTTATGCCTTAGCATCTACACATATATATAATGTATATATATATAAAAGCTAAACAAATCAAATCAGATTCCGTATGAACTTCTAAAACTGTTTTTAATATTTTTGCTAAATGTCCTGGCTGCTTGCATTCTCAGCTCAAATCGTCCTGTGGCAGGCCACAAAAATGAATCCATAAAATTGTTGGCTTTAAAAGTGCATAAAATTGCATACTTGAAAAATAATATATATATATCTATATATAAAATTTTCACATGTTGCTCTCTTTACTCCCCCCTCTCTCCACTCTCTCTCTCTCTCTTTGTGTATATTTAGCAAAATGAAAAGCAAATAAATTCAAATTGCATAAAATTTCAGTGGGAAAATATTTGCGACGAAAAACGCAACTGCAAACAAAACATATCGCAGCATTTGTCCATTTTCTCATAAAAATATATACATAAATACATTAAAAAAATATACAATATATATATACATGTGTGTGTGTGTTTGGAAACATATTATTATTTCAGTGAAATTTTTTTTAATTAAAAGCAAAAAGTCAATGTGGCGCGCGCGTTTGTTACGCCCCAAGGATTCCTCTGGCAGGACATGCATACGGAGTTGGACACAGGAAACGGCACAAACTAAGCCCAAGCATAAGCTATTAGTAGGCAGCACAATACCCTATATAAATAATATACTTATAAGCAGACGAAACGTATACCCTAAAATGCATACTATAAAATAAAATTTTCTAAGAACTTTTCAGCAACTTTCTGCATATTTAATGTATACCAATTGTACTCTAAGCTGCTTATACCCTATTGTTTTGTGTTTTACAGGGTATACACTATAGCTGAGAATCATAAAAACTGCACCACATAACTCTACTCTCTATAAATAGACATAACGAAAACTGTTTATGTAAATAGAGTCGAGTTCTGTTTAAGTTCTATTTGTATATATCTAATAAAAGTATATATATATATATATACATATATATATATACGTATGTATATATGTGTATGATTTGCTCTGTTCTCTTTTGTTTTAGTTTTTTTCTATATCCTTTTGCAGTCACTTTGTTTATACAAAGTCCAAAAAAAAAAACGTGATTTTTTTGTGTCAACGCCGAAAAAAAGAGCAGCCACTGGGAGGGAGTGAGAGAGAAAGGGCATACTATGTAACGAGCAAAAGGTGTGCCACACACACATAGAGTACAACACACACACATGTGTACACATATAAGCTCTAGGGATCCTTTTTGGCGTATTTCAAATGGATAACAAAGTGCTCGGAAAATTATTTTTAAATGTGCCGCCAGAGAATTTTCGTGGCTTGTTTCCTATTTGCAGCCCTTTTACTTTTGCTTAGCACCCACAATGGGGAGAGGGTGGAGGGTATAGGGGAGTTATAGGCAGGTCATGGGTGTGACGTGGGATGCCATGTCTTAGCCATGTTTTATTGGCCCACTCGCATGTGTTCAAAAATTTATATTTCTTTTTCATATTTTTTAAAGGGGAGTTTTCCAAATTCAAAGGCAAATGACTGACTAAAAGCAGTTAGAAAAGAGTAAGGGTAACAGTCGTGTGGGTGGTGTGGTTGGTGCGTAGGGAAGGACTTGTAAGCTGCTTTCTACGTTACTCCAGGACTGCGATTTGCGGTTTTTCATGTGCTACGCACGTGCCAAGAGCGAAGTTTGAACACAAATGTTGTGCGTGTGTGTGTGGGTGTATTAATTGATGGTTTACGTATTGCTATACGGGTATGTTTGTGTATGTGTGTATGTTTGTGTATGTGTAGAGAACAGGATATGCTGCCATAGTGACGTAATGTGGGCGTCTCTGCCCGACTGTCAACTTAATTGGCTGTGGTGTGAAATTAATTGGATTTTTACGCACTTTATCGCTCTCTTAATTACCGCCCAGATATAAGTCAAGAATCGGCGACATTTTACACAATATACACATATACTTATACCACTCATAATTAACACAAATCCACATACACACACATATATATGTATATATATGAATAGATATGTAAAGCAGAAAATGCAAAGGGAAATTGCGCGGAAAAGAAATTTGCAGACTTCATTGAGCAATTTTCCTATATGTATATTTGTGCAGGATTAGCTTAAGTTTTCGATATCCTTTATTGCAGCAGCACGTGAACTCTATCTGGGGAGCCTTAACTCTTATATAATATATACACATATACACATATACATATATATATTTGTATTTGTATTTGTATATATATATAAGGGAGTATATGGCGCACTTCTTTTAGTAATTTGCTATGAATTATGATGCGTTTGCCATGTTACAACCACCGCAGGAACAAGAACAATAACCCCACAACAACAATACCTGTAAATAACACACACACACACCTACATATATATACATACTAATATATATACATACATATGTATGTATTTTTATATATACAAGCACATAAACAAGCAAAGACCACTTTGGGCGCAATGCCGCCGTTGACGGCACTTTGGACATTATGGATTCTCCCTAACTCAACGACCAGACGCAGACACACACACACACACACACACACACACAATATACACACACACAGAAACAGCCCGAAAGCTGACAACAGCCAAGCCCCCAAACATTCTCTCTAATGGAGATTAACTTTAACCCACAACAGCGACAACAACTATAAAAGTCTCTACACTTTCCTTGGCAAAAGGATACCCTAGACGGAAATGCAATATATTTTTCCTTGAAAGTTTTATCCACAACCTGATTAGATATTAATATATTATTATGGCAGTACATCATATCCGTTCACTGTATTTGCATAGGGTATACACGTACAGAGCTTACAATGCGTTTTGTATCTCTCCAGGCACAGAGCTTACATTGAAATATGCAGGAAAACACGAAACAAGCAACACGCAGGTTGTACCTGAACCTTAAAACTGAACTGAAGGAAGGTGGGGGCAATGCCAGGAGACAGCGTCAAAGTCAGCGTAGGAGTTAAGGTTCTAGTCGCTGTTGGGTCACGCACAACGCGCAAATTTTTCATCGTTAACAGCCATAAAGAAGGTAAAAGCAAACCGACGAAGCTGGCTAACCCACCGAGTGGCTAGCCGGGATGACATGGAGTGCAGTGGTGCTGGGTGTGTGGTGCCACCACATAGCTAATGTATAAACAAACACACTGCGGCCAAACAAATTTGCACAATGCACACAACAGAGAGCAGTAGCCGTTAAGGATATAGGAGACAGAAAGGGAGAGGAAGAAAGGAAGGTAGGGATACATGCGAAAGGAGAACCACCAGCAGAGATAAGTTACCAGGCAGCGGCTGCTAATAACAAAACAAGCGACAACAAACAGAACCACAGCCAAAGCACCATATGTTTGTCGTTTATCTTGCTCTTGCTCTTCCTCTACTCTTTTTCCCCACCGCACCACCCCCAACCCAACTATACCACAGGCACCATCCGTGCTTCTAGCCAAGTTTCAGCCTTTGTCGGCAGCTGCTTTGCAATCGAAAGTGCAAAGCGACAATTATTAAAGATGTGTTCAAAGCAAAGCAAAAAATAACTAGAGAATAATAGGAAAAGAAATGAGCTCAAAGTTGCCGCTAAATGGTTGAATAACTGTCGCACAGTGAGGCAAAAAAACTAAAGTTGCACAAAAAGCGAGTTTAAGGCTGTTGCTGGAAAGGGAATAGAACAAACTTTTCAATATAATAAAGCTGCAAAGTGAAGAGGCACAAAGGGATTCAGTTGATTCAAAAAGAAAGTAACAAAAAGAAAGTATAAAAGCGCTTCACTCATCAAGAGAGAAGAGAACAGGGTACAATTTAAGGAAAGTATTAAGAGTTGAAGAGCAAAGGAAAAAACTGAAGGGAAAATCAGGAGTTAAAACTGCGATGTGGAAGATGTATATCTAGTATCTTTTACCCAATGAATCCAACTTATATATAAGTAGCATAAATTTGACACTTCTTTTTCCTTACACTTCCTTTTTTCACATATTTTAGATTGATCTATAACCACTGTGCATATGGTGATTGCGTCATACTGTGATCGTTTGTTGTTCTGCATTTTGTTTTTCTATTTTGTGTGTAGCCGCACAACACATGTGTGTGTGTACTGATGAGTGTGGCGCCAACATGTTGTGCATGCCACCTAGCTGGAACCCCTTTTTTCCATGTGCTCTCCCTTCCCTACCCAGTCCAGCCCTACTCTGTCCCATCCCAAGCCATAGCCATTCCTATGACCATTTGCAATCCCTTTTTTTTGGCGCCATAGCAGTGAGCAATGGAGAGACAACGCTGCCGCCTAGCTGTGAATTATGACCTATTGAAACCTCAAACAAGTCGCAACACACACACACAGCAGCTGGAGCATTACGACACCTACGAGCAGCCCTTCGCTTCCCCTTCAACTCATTCAGTCATTTGTTGTGCAACACATTCACTCCTTTTGCTGCTGTATATATATTTATTTATATATATATATGTGTGTATGCTGCTGCTTCTTGTTCTTCTTTGAAAGAGAAGTCTATGGAGCTCGGGAGCAATTTTTACTTTATGACTTTATTTTGTCCTCGTTTTATGCATTTTTTATGCTTTTTTATGCTCTGCGTCGCGGTTTCTCCACTTTGTTGTACGACAAATCCACGGCCAGTGCCACTGCCACACGGCTACTGCCACATAGCCACTGCCACACTACCACACTGCCACAGCCAGTTGCTGTAACCATTCCCAATCGCAATCCCTTACCCAAACCCAACCGGAATCCCAAAAGAGATTGCCTGAAGAGCTACTACCACCCGCCTATCGTTTTTTGTTTGTATTTTCTTATTTTATTTTCATTCCTTCTTCTGCTGCTTCTTCTACTACGCGGGAGTGTTTGCCTCAGTTGTTGCTGTTGTTGAGAGAGTTTTATTATTTATGCATTATTTAGTTGAAACGACAATTATAGGTTGTTACGAAGTTTTACGAGCAGAGGGATAATGTGAGACATGTGTAGGGCAGACGTTGTACAAGAGTTTTTGAACCGCCCTCGCAACCCTCCCCCCCCTCCCCTCCCCTACCAACACTATACGACTGCTAATACATTGCCACAGCATGAACACCCAGGCAGTTAGAGGCGTGGCATGTTGCCAAAGCTATAAGTCAGCTGGAATCAACTGTCAGAGCAAGTTATCATAGGTAAGTGATATGAATGAAGTGAGACTGAATGAATAGAAGAAAAAACACAAAGCAAAAGCATAAAGAATGGAAATGAAAATGATAAAAGTAACTTGTTATTAGCTAGATTATAATTTTAATTTAAATTAAAAATGAAATTACTTTTAGCACATGTCCTGGCGTCGAGTCCTTTCACGTGCAACCAACAGCAACAAAATGCTAAGCCATAAAGCTGCAAGCAGTAGTTCCCGTGTCGACATTAAAATTAAACACTAACTAGCTCGTAATGTAATAAAAAGTTACTGAATACTTTATAGTAACTAACTAGCAAAAGCAAAAGCAAAAAAAGAACAGCTAAAAGTTGCAGTTAAACGACTAGCAGATACCCTATAAAATCACAATTGAAATTAAACTTAAAGCAAACTAAATGAAATATGGTTTAAATTGAATTCTATTAATAAGTTTATATATATATATAAGAATATATATGTATATGTGTGTGTGTATATATATATATATATGAAGTGTTACTATATGCTGTGTATTATCCTGAATATTATCCTTAATAGCTAGAGGGTAAAAAAAGGAACAAACGTAAAGTTACTGAAATTTAATGCAGTTTGACTTGCGAAAATGAAATTAATTCTCCAAGCCAAAAGCAGACACAGAGAAAGAGAGAGGTGCACAGAGAGAGTGAGTGAAATGTAGCCAATTTATTGGAAAAAAGGACGAATAAAAAAGGGAATACAAAATGAAACGAAAATGAGGGGAAAACACGCGCTGTGCTCTGCATTAAATGAAAGCAAAAAAAAAGGAGACTGAATTATGCTCCATAATAAAAAGTTATGACTGTAAAATTTTTTAATTGCACATTTGGGAGTTTATTTCTTCTTCTTCTTGTTCTTGTTGTTGTTGTTGTTGTTGCTGTTCTTTTGTTGTTGTTTATTTAATTTTAAATTCGTGCGGCTGCCATAAACGTTTTGCTCTCTCTCTCTCTCTCTCACTCGCTCGCTCGCTCTCAGTGTGCGTGTGTGTCATTCATTTTGGTTTTGCCGTTACAACTTCATCGACGTTTTCCATTCAAAATTTTGTCACAAGACAATGAAGAAAAGTTTATTTTTGTTTTTTGTTTTGCTTTGTTTTGCGGTGCTCGAAACTGTAACAAAAGTTAAACAATTTAACAACAACAACAACAACAGCAACAACGGCAACAACAACAATATGAAACAGCTGTTGTTACTGTCATAATTGTTGTTGTTGTTGCTGCTGCTGCTGTTGTTGTTGTTGAGTTTGTTTCGAGTCGGCAAACATCATCAGGCTGGGCTTTTATTTCCTTCTCTCCTACTCTCTCTTCTCTTCCTCATTCTTTGCTACATTCTTTTATTCATACTTGCTGCTGCTTCTTTTATTTTGCTTATGCCAAAAATGAGCGATTAATGGCCGTTAGGCAAATGTTTTTTACCGACTTTTCCTCAATTTGTTTTCTTTTGTATATGCATATGTAAATGTGTGTGTGTATGTGTGTGTGTGTGTGTGTGTGTGTTTGTGTTTGTTTACTGTTGCTGGAAATTGAATTTATTAGCACATTTTTGCGGTCAGAGTCTTGCCTTAAAGATCCTTTGACTTTGCCCCAAAAAGCAAAAAAGTTGATTGAAAGCTGCCTCAGAATTTGTTGAAGTTTTCTTTTTTCTTTATTCTTGCAACTTATTAAAGATAAATAAAGTATTTTTTTATTATTTTTTTATTTATTTTAACTTCATGTCTATGTAAACTATATTTATTAACTTATTTTCTTTCCCACTAAATTTGCTTTTTTGTAAACATAAAAAAAATGTATAAAAATTTTTTATTGCAATTTGTTTAGAATAGAAAATTTTTACTTGCGGCTTGCATTTACTTTGATGCAAGTTTTTTTTTTGTGTTTATGAAATTTTATTTAAGCGGTTTTTAAGTTTAAAAACTTTGGGAACTGTACTACAGTAGTCACTCGATTTAAGTGAATTCTCAAGTTGAAGTAACTCAACAATTGCAGTCGATTCTTGCCACGATTTGCCTCGATTCTTTACTTGATTTTAACTTCAATTCTCGCCTCGATTCTTGACTTGATTCTTTTCTTAATTCTTGCCTTGATTCTTCCCTCGATTCTTGCCTTGATTCTTGCCACGATGCTTGCCTGAATTCTTACCTTGATTTAAACTTCAATTCTAGCCTCGACTGTTTCCAAAATCTATCCTCGACTCTTGCCTCAATTTTGCCTCGATTTAAGCTTCAATTCTAACCTCAACTATTTCCTATTCTTGTCTTTATTTTTGCCTTGATTATTGCCTCTATTTTGCCTTTCTTTTTGTCTCGATTCTTGCCTCAATTGTTCCTTTGATTCTTGCCTCGATTCTTGCCTAAATTCTTCCTTTGATTCTTGCCTCATTTTCTTGCCTTGATTTAAGCTTCAATTCTAGCCTCACCAATTTCCCAAATCTTTCCTCGATTCTTCTCTTTATTCTTGCCTCGATTCTTGCCTTGCTTCTTGCCTTGCTTCTTGTCTTGCTTCTTGTCTTGCTTCTAGCTTCGGTTCTTGCCTCAATTTGTACCTCGTATCAAACCATTAGTTAACGTATTAAAATCTTGCAAGTGTAATATAAGTTTCACTCCAAAGCATGACACATTTTGTTCTATGCAACATTTGTGCCTTGGGAAAGTAACTGATATATCTGTATAAACTTTTTATTATGCCAAGAATATGTTAGTTTTGAGTGAAATGCTTTCTATTCATATGAAAACAAAGGCTCCTGCCAGGATGACGTATGCAACTGTAATAAGGATATGAAAAATGATTCTATTCTGCCTATCAGCTAGGTGGAATTATATATATAAATATATATAATATTAAACACTTCATATCACTATATAATAACAGTAGCAATATGGTAAAAAGGAGCTTCAATCTGCTAGTATCGAGTGTTGACTGTAGTATGCTTAACAGAGTTCTCTTCAACAATTTCCTTGAAGCAAACGACAAACAGCAACCAATTTCCATTGTTTCTTTTACAACTTTAGAAACAAATCTTCATACTATACAGTATAGTATAATGTATATATATATATATATATATAAATATATCTCAGGTACATTCTTTTAATGTCCCTATAAGGTCCTTGTACTCAAAATCGTAACTTCTCTTTACATTTAAAGTATTTTTTTTTTGTAATAAGCTGAAGCAACTTTTTTCCTGTTATCCTGCGACTAACTTAAATTTACAACATTTCCTGACAGCAGTTAAAACTTTTTTGTGCTGCAACAAAATTCAAAAGATCTACATATATATATATATATATATATATATATATATATACTGTATATATACTGTATATAATGTTCATGAACTGAACTTAAGCATATGATATGCCACTTAGAGAACTTTTGGCTAATTCGCTTCCTTTAGCTTATTTTTCTGGCTTTTGTTTTTGGTTTTTGTTTGTGCTTTAATCTTGGCAAGTAAATTTACAAATTAATTAAAATAACAAACAGAATGGCGACAAAAAATAACGCCAAAAAGGAAAGCAAAGTACATGCAACAGTCGCTGAGTGCCGCGTGGCAAGTTGGGTCAGAGGTCGGAAATCTCTAAATAGGAAGAGCGAAAGAGCAAAAAAAAAAGCCGCAAAGCAATACCAAAAAACAACAGCAAACACCACAACAAAAACATGCCACACACACCACACACACACACACTGATATATATATATACACTAAAACGAAATTAAGGCACTAAAATAACAACAAAAACAACGAGGACACACAAAAACAACAAGAAGCAAAAGGCAAAATGTCAGTGAGTAGTTGAAAAGGCAATTTTCACAAGCGTCTGACTCGAAATAGAAGCCTCTAGCAAGGACCTGGACCTGGACTAACAGCAGCAGCAGCATAGCCAAAACCTGAACCTAGAACCCAAACCCACAGGACCAGTAAATGAAGGGACACCACAACAACAACAACAACAGCAACAACAACAACAACAGCAGCAAGGACAACGACAAAGCGTTCGTCTGCCGACGGCAATTGTTGTTGTTAAAGAGCAGCAGAAGAGGAGCTCGAGAAGGAGGAGAGCAAAAAAAAAGAAATGTCAAAACCCGGCGAATGCGTCGAAAAAGCGCGTGGAACGCACCAAAATAATAATAATAATAAAAACGGTCGTCGGGTGGGTGGTAGGAGGGAAAAGGAGCTTAGTTCTGGCTGTGTGAGGGGTGGGTGCTGGGCAGTGGCTGTGGGGCAGGCAGTGGGTGCTGGTCTCCGTGGTTTCAGTGAGCACAGTAAATTATAAATTAACGCTGCAGGCGACGCGAGGTCAACGTGAACTTAGCAGGGCGTATAGTACCATTACCCCCCACCCCCTTTCCCTCAGCCGATGCCAACACCCTCTAGCAAGCAACTAACCCAGCCGAATCGTTGTGGTTTGTTGGTTTTTGTATATGCTGCTTGGCATGTGTGCATGTGCCTGTATGTGTAGTGTTTATGTGTGTGTGTGTGTGAGAGAGTGTGCGTGTGCGATCCTTGATGATGTCCTTTTCACGTGCGAACCAAAAACGCGGCACGCGGCCAACTGACCGCAACAGCTAAAAGCGGAGCAAGGACATTAAGGAAAAAAAGGAAAAAAAATCCGGGAGAGCACTGTCAAGTGGTCAAGTCAACAAACAAGGAGCTGCTGCTTGCCAGGATATACAGCATACAAGAATTGGTATGAGGATTCTGAAATTAAGTTTTAAGGCTCATGTCGGGAGAGCTCAATTGAAAATAAGATCCAAAGAGCATAATAAAGTCCTTTGACAAAGATTTATTTAGCAATTTCCCTGTTAATTGGATCCATTGAGAGGTCCTTGAGGCACCCAATGAACACTCAACTCAAGTAGCTGCTAAATAGAAATTAGCTCTGCTTCTGGCTTATTGAAAAATTCTATTAAGCTATGAACTAAGGCATCAAATTACATCAATTAGACATGGAAATTAACTAACGTTGAAGTTTCCCCTGTGAAATCCTGCGTTCAATTTAAAGCACTACATATCCTTTCACTTTAAGTTGATATGTGGCAACTTCCTTGAGTGCAATTGTAGCAGCTTATATTGAGTTTCGTTCCACCACTTGAAGGGTGTGAAATATTACACCTACATCCTCTACATCCTTCCCCCCCTCTCTACTTGAAACCACAAAAAAATTCACATGTTAATGCGAACCTAATGACAATTCTCATTCGTTAGCTCCGACCTGGCTCTGATTTAAAACCTTTGGAGGGTAATGGCCTAAACTGTGACTTGGCCAATTGCTGTGTATATTTTGTGGTTTTCAAATTTATAAAAAAAAACTAAATGTAAGCCAGAAGCAGTTGGCAGCCGTTGGCATCAGTTGGCATCAGTTGGGAACGGCTGCAGGTTTACTGAGGCATTGTGGGGATACGCATGATAAATATGAGGGAAACATGCACTCAGTTTGGGGCGGCACTGCCACTGGCACTGGCACGACATGCAGGACACTCCCAGCCACCTACACACACACACACACTAACACACGCACAACAAGTCACTTGACAAGTTTGGGGGTCACTTTCGACACGCGTGCACAATTAAAAATTTCATTGACTCGAAACATGGACACGGACGGACATCCGTCTATATGTAGCAGAGGAGGCGTATAGTGAGCAGTAGGAGAAGTGAAGTGGACGGGAATTCAGGTAGCGGGGGGTGGCATAAATTAATGCTTAATTAGTAGTGTATAAGCTGAGGGGTGTTCATAATTTCAATTTATTTTCAACATATGCAAATTACATTGTTATTTAATCCTTGTTGTAATCCAACTGGCCACAAGCAAAGGTTCTTCCTTTTGCTTCCTTATACTTTTATGTTTTGTTTTGTTTTTTATTTTTATTTATGTTTTGTTGTCTTCCACTCACCGAAAGCGAATTTAATATTTCTCTCTTTTTTACAATTTATTTATGCTTTTTACTTTTACTTTTCTGTACGTAACACAAACACAGTAACACACACACTTTTTGTTGTATTTCTTTTTTTAGTGGTTAACACACAGCTGCAATGGCCATAAGCTGCATTCAATTTAATGGCAGAAGGCCAAAAATAAAAAGGACACAAGCAACAGCTTTAAATTTGTTGTCATAAAGAATTTCAAAATTCTCTGTTGTTGTTGTTGTTGTTGTTGGGGCCCTTGGAGCCTTTTGTTACGCGTACGCCCATACAAAGTGAGGCAATAAATTGAATGTAGCAAGAAAATTTGAAATGAATTTTAAAGTTAAATCACGAGACGAGCACAAAATCACAATTAAAGTCACAGTCAGAGATCGGCTTGAGGAAGCGACCAATGCATATGGATATTTGGATGAGCACGCGTTAGTTGAGTTGGTCAACTGGTTGCCGCTTGGGATCTTTGCTTTGTGGGTAGACGAATAACAAGACGATATGTTGATATGACGATATGACAATAACGACGACTGCCGAAACTCACATACGAAACGAACAGAAACCAGCGAACGCGATTCGTAAATTTTTTTTCCTTCCTACTCAATTGTAGTGCCAGCCGCTGCAACTACCACAACGCTTGAAACTCTCGGCAACACTGAGTTAAGCAATAGCAGACGAAGCCGAACCGATGTTAACCTAACATGGAACGTTCGGCACACTTAGCATGTGTATTCCAGTTTGTGTATAGAAAAATGTGGATCGCATGCGCTGCCTAATATACAAAGAGCGCTGCTGCGGCCACTGCAATGCATTTATATCTTACTGTATGCATGCTGCTCGCTTTGCTTGAGTTTGCTTCGCTTCGCTTTAGTTCGGTACGTTTCGTTGCGGCTCGTTGCTGGGAAGGAAGTTAACAGCGCTGCTAAAAGATGCATAAAGGTAAAGGCAAAGGCAAAGGCAACGGCAACTCATCAAGTTAATGTTAAGTCATTAGCAAAGTCAGTCGTTTAAACTATCATCAGCAGCATAATAATCATTAGTCAACATTCTACTCCTTTTCAATTAACTAAGTAATTGACTAACATTAATTATTTCTGTTGACCAACAAGTTGCTTGCAATTTAAAAAATTTGCATACATTTTGATTAATGTCTAGTTTATTTACTTGGAAGTACTTACTGCCACTATGCCATATCTCTTGCAGTTTAAGGAATGACATATATTTCGAACATACAATCCACTTGGTTCCCCAACACTTCTCGCTCAGAGTCCGCCGCTCAGTTGCTGTTAAGTCTTTGCGCTCTGCTCTCCATGTGGATGCTAATTGTATGTCTGTTAACTAAATAGGGGAACTTTAACAGTAGGTAAAAGGGGTAAATGACTGTTATTATACTAATAAATAGGTAATTTAGTATACTAATTGTTGTCAGTGTAATATATAATTAAATAAACTCAAGTTTAACTTAATTAAACGTGTTTACTTGAATATAAACTGAGAGTTACAGCCTGTTACTGTGTAACACTTTTGTTGAAGTTTAGGAGTAATGCTGTCCACAATTCGGAGTAATGTTATGTTAAGGCACAGAACATGTACATGACCTCCCACACCAAGTTAACATTTAGATAGGAAACTAAATAGAACTATATTCAAATAAAATAAATTCATTTAGATTTAGAATTTTTCTTTTAATTTAAATATATATATACTTGCTTTATATTTAAATATTTTCAATTAAAAATTAAGCATAAATTACAGGTAAATTATTTATAATTAATTATTTTATTTACTATTTTCTGTGTTTACACTTCTTTCTGAGCTGCTTGTGATTCAATGAAATTAATTCCACTGAAAGAAACGTTAATTAAATTTCACTTGTGGCCAAAATGCCGAAAGGTGTTAAATGGAATGGATACAGCATAAAAAGAGAGTTAATTACGTAGATATTTGTATACAATATATATATACTTACATACATATTTATTTATAATCCTATTGAATGCTTTCAGCATTTTTCACAAATATTTCACATAAAAGGCTGTTAAATCTATATAAAAATGTATAAAATGAACCTGAAGCTGGGGCTTATCGGCCATTTAAATCGCTGTTTGGTCAACACACACACACACACACAGTAGTCACTTTAAATATATATATATACATATATATATATATATATAGATTTAAAACAGAATGCAGAATGGAGATAAGCGATAAAAATCAAAACTCGAGATTGTATAATGCTTAGTTTGGGATTGAATGGAATGAATGCAATTTGAATACGGGCCAAGGATAAAGCAGAAAATGCGTTTGGATCTGTCTATTAAAGCATCAGAGTACAAAACACAAAATATAAGAGCCAAATATATACATACATACATACATATGTATGTATATATAAACAAAATAAAAAAAAAACCATTCCGGATGGAACGAGGGAGCAAAGGCTGAAAAAATAACAGCGATTTTAATACCAATTAGGATACTTTTTCAGATTTAACTTGACTTAAAGTAAATGAAATGCGAACGAAGTTGTAAGTGGACGTTGGCCAAAAGGGAACCAAGGCAAAACTATCTTAAAATAACAACAAACATGAGATACCCTATGAAAACAAAAAATACAAAGAGAAGAAAATTGGAGAAACATGACAAGTAACAAAAGCAACAGCAACTCGAGGGGAGAGAGGTACTCCTAATCAACTTTATATATAATCTATATACATATATATGAGTCGAGTATACCCTGTCTTATGCAGTGGTAATGGGTACAGGGTATAACAAAAAAGATATGCTGGGGCAAGCCGAAGAAATGGAACCTGTTCACCTGGGCACGCGGCAGGTACAACAGGGCAGACATCCAACAGTAGAAAGAGAGAAAAAAAATTAAAAACTAAATAAAGCAACAGAACACTTGATGAAGAGTGTGAGAGCAGAGCTGGGGCAGAGGCAGAGACAGAGGCAGCGGCAGTTAAGATTAAAATCAGAATGACAGTAAACAGTAAGCAGCAAGCGAAATGAAGAGCGAAAGAAAATAATGCAAATTCGGTTGGGTATCAAGTTGAAGTTGTGATAGGTAAGGGCCATGTTAGGTGGGTTGGGGTAGGGGTCAAAGAGACACAGAGACAGACAGAGGCAGACAAACGTCAGGACAAATGAATAGGCAAAATGTATAAAAAAAAGAGAAAGAGAGTGAGAGAGAGAGAGAGATGAAGATGACTATAAAGCATTCATTCAACAGGAGCAACAATGCACGTTACACGGCATAAAACTTCATAAGGGGCAGAGCCCTCAGCACTGATAGACCATAGTTGAGGTCAGTGAACCGCATTTGGTGTGCAACTAAATGTGGCATAATAGTTGAAGCTGGCCAGCAAGTGGCAGGTTTTTCGGCCCAGCCCCTGTGCCTCAATAGAAAAAAGATGCAACTGTCAGAAAGGATAAACTTGTCCAGTCATCAACATGGGAGTGACAAGCTCTCTAAAGGAACTGGCCCAACTGGGCTTTAGCTGTTCCTTCTTCTTATCAAGATCTGGCAGCCCGCCACAGCATCACCAGCAGCAGCAGCAGCAGCAGCAGCAGTTCTAGAAGATTGCAACTTGTCACACAACATTTCTTACAGTGTAGCAAAGTACAATAAGAATAGCCAGAAGTCATGCGTTTAAATCAGCTTAAGTTCCTACAGCTGAGAGCATGGGATTAGTCTGTGTCTCTCTATATATATATATGTGTGTGTGTGTCTGTTTGTGTGTCTAATGGTATTTCTTACTGTTCCCAGTATTGTGTGGATTAGTCTGCTTTATTTGGCCAGCATTTAGGTCAGGTTTCTGGTTCATTTGCATAGATCTAACACAAAGTGTTTCGTCTGTCTTTGATTACTAAATTTCACAATGAAGCAATGAAAGAAGGAAAAACTTAAAAGGGTATTCGACAAGTCGGTAAAATATCAAAAGGAAAACATAATGTTTTTCCTCTCCATTTACACAACTTTAAAATATACTTTCAACATGTCCTTTTACTACTTTAAACCTGCTGCTACCTAAGCAACTTCCACACTTTTTTTTGTCATCACATAATCTGCATTATAATTTCATTGTCTTCTGGCTTCTGTCCAGACATTTAAAGGTTTTTCTTTAGGGTTTTTCATATATTTTCCACTTGCTGTTGTTGTTGTTCTTATCGCACCTGTTACACATTTTCAAGTGCCGCTTGAAGGCCCTTCGAGAACTCGTCCGGCCTCGGCTGGCGCTTCGATTTTATGAGCCTCATTAAACGCGTTCAGTTTTTCCAGGGTTTTCGCGTTTTAAATTTGAATTTGAATTTTATTGTTTTCCCTCTATCGTCGCAGGGTGTCCGAAATGTTCTTTATGCACTTTGCGTGTTGCTTCTAAATGATTTAATTTATTAGAAGTTTTTCTTTCGATTTTCTAACAAAACAAATCGATGAATTATTTCCTCTTTAGAATTTTATATTATTCAACAGATATTTCTTTATATATTGGAAAAGTTGAATCGTTTTTTTAGCTGTGGAAATTTACTTTTAAATTTACTTATAAAGCGATGCAACTTTCAGTAGAATTTAGGTAACATTATATTCAAATTAAAGACCTTAAAGCATCCCATATAGCAGCAAAGTATACTTGATCCTTTAGTCCTATATCATTATCAGCCAAGGAAAATACCATTTTAGTGGCATTTAAACCAAAAATTTAACAATTGTGCGCCTATTCGGCCGGCTTTCATTATTTTTATGGCAAACAGTTCAAAGGGTATGTCAGGTAAAGGACAAAGAAAACACCGTTTAATGAATTTTTATATTCAAGTACTGCCAGGCGTACGAGCACAAGTTGTGATGCTATACCGTAACGTACCGCACTGTATTGTACCGTTGTGCTGCCTTCTCTACTGTTCTGTTGGAGGTCATAAAAAGGGTTCACAGACGATTTGCTTGAATTAATTGCGCTGCCATTAACGAAGCGAGTCAGAGACAGGAACGTCACTTGACAAGCCTCCTGCACTACCTACTCCCGCCTTCCCCCGCCCACTTTTGTGTATTACTGTGACCGCCCTGCACGCCTCTCTGCACACCACAGCACCCTTTAGGCAAACATTTGCGCCGAAATTACGAGAATTTGCGTGTAATTTGTTTTCGCCTTTGTTGGACGCAAGGAAAAAGCAAATTAAAAAAATATATTTTCATTTTCATTTTTATTTTTGTTTTTTTTTCATTCCTTTCTCTTTTATTTTTTGCTTTATTTTATTTTATTCTTTATTTGTTTCCATACGAGGGAGTATGCCCCTATTTATTCATTTGATTTTATTAAGCACCCGAAAGCGAGGGAGAGAGACAGAGAGTCGACTCGAAATATATATAAATTGAATTGGGGTTTGCAATTTATATGAAAAAATCTGTAAAAGCAACAGGTTTTATATAATTGAATAAACATATATATATATAAGGATATATATATCACATAAGGATATATATAATTGATTTTCCATAAATATATATGGCAATAGATTTAACTGCTTATTGACAGACAAATTGTTTAATTTTATTTATACATTTGCTTTCTTATTTTAAGACTTGCCTCTAATAACTTATTCTTAAAATATGTTTCACGACTTAGTCTCCTTAATAAAATCTTTCCATTATGTATTATACACTTTAATATAGTAAGTCTGAAAGCGTTTCTCCAGTTAGATCAATCCTATCTCATCTCTACCCAGCTATGAGTTTCTTTCTGAAACTCTATTCGATTCACCAAATGAAAACTTCAATTTGGTTTTGAAGTTGATTCAATATATATTCAATATTGATACACAGATCGAATCACAGAAATGGAACGGATATAAAAAGAATTTTATATTTATTTATATTTATTATTATTACTATTTATTTATTTCTGAAATTTTATGTATTTATTTATTTTTTTTTATATTTTTTTTATTTTACTTTTTTTATTTATTTAATTTATTTTATTTATTTTTAAAATTTTATTTATTTATGAAATTTTATTTACTTTATTTATGTTATTTATTTTTGAAATTTTATTTATTTTATTTATTTTTTATAAATTATTTATTTTATTTATTTTATTTACTTTTTGTAAATTATTTATTTTATTTATTTTTTATAAATTATTTATTTTATTTATTTTTTATAAATTATTTATTTTATTTATCTTATTTATTTTGTTTATTTTATTTATCTTATTTATTTTGTTTATTTTATTTATTTTATTTATTTTTTATAAATTATTTATTTTCTTTATTTTATTTATTTTCTTTTTTTATTTATTTTATTTATTTTACTAATTTTATTTTTTTTATATTTTATATTATATTATTTATTTTATTAAATACTAACCATTTGATAAGTATTAAATATATTCAGGTATTTCGATTAAATTTGTCAAAATATTTAACATTTTGTTGGAAGTAAAAGCATATCCAAACAGTAAGGTAGATTTCAATATATATATATATATATACTATCCACTGGCAGATTGTATCAGTCCTAAATGGAAATGATTTCCAGTAACACGTTTCGTATATCTTTTGGGATTTGCTTACTAATATTTCTTCATTAGGAGCCAAACAAATTGAAATTAGAGATAACTGAGATATCAGATAAATTAGTTAATGATTAGAAGAACAAATTTTTATGATTTCCTAATATGTTTATAAAGATACATTTAGTTATGCAAAGATATAAATCTCAATATACACAAAGGTTAAGCTTATTGTGGGTGCTCTTAAAGTATCATTAACAAGCCGTTAGATCAGAGCTCCAGGTTTCATTTGGTATAATCCATAAATTGGAATCGCAAAATAAATAAATATCTTAATAAAGTTTGAATATCTTTAACTCGTTTACAGACACATTTCAAATCCACAAATGATTAGGTATACGTATAGATATAGGTATAGGTATAGATACAAGTATTGGTATTGGTATTGGTAGCTAATGTTGTTTAGTTTAATGACCATCATCAAGATTACACCCTTTTGTAATGAAGTTCATCCTGTAACCCATAATTATCTACTACATCATATTCAAATTCTCGCCCCCAAAGGCCATAAATGAGTGGAGAATGCAATTAAAGAGTTCACTCAACTATCAGTCGAGTCATGGGCTATTTGATTTCTTAATTTCTTATCGCGGCGATTACCCAACATCCGACCAGCCCAGCTCCAGCCCCAGCTCCAACTGTAGCTTCAGTTTCAATCCCAGTTTGAAGCATTAATGTGGTGTGGACCTAACCTAAGACACCAAAATGGTCAGTAATCCCAAAGAGTCAGTATGAGCCAGGCAATCAAAGAAAGAGAGACAGAGAGTGAGGGAGTGAGGGATAAAGGGAAGCTGTGTTAGATTGGAGCACACATACAATCCAGTTAATCCCGGCCTGCCAGCTGCAGCTCATAAAAACAACGATGAAAGAAACCCCTTTTTGTTTTGCTTCTGCTCTCCTGCTCTCCCTCTGCTCTTCACATCTCTTCTTTACTATTGACGCACCGCAAACAGACTTTTTACTCTGTTTTCAGTTCTTTGCCTGGAATTTTTATTGTATCCGCATCTTTTATGGGCGTTTATTAATTACCTATCGAAGCATTCGATTCTTATTCGGTCTCTATTCCAATTCAACTGACAAAAAAGAAGAAGAAAAACTATGACAACGACTGCGGCGGCGGTGGCAGTGGCGGTGGCGGCGTTGCTTTTATCAAGACGCGACGCTTCCTACCTAAAAGGCCTCCAAAAGACAAATCCCAAGGCGTTGAATTAATTTGTGTCCCCAGCAATTCCAGTAATCGAATGTGCGAGTATCTGCTGGCGTGGCTCTTGATAAAGCATTTAGTTTTAGTCGTCTTCTACTGATAAACAAAAGCCAGTTAAAGCTTTGCCTTTGGGCAGTTGCCCTCGTTGCCACTTACCCGATAACTCAGACCCGATACCCGATACCCGAATCCCAGTTACCAGTTACCAGTTATTCGTTGCCAGTTACCAGTTGCCAGTTGCATTTCATTATTGATGACGGGCTGTCCGGTAAATGACCAAAATAAAGATAAGATTCCAGCCCCAACAAGTCCCAGAGAAAATGCAACTGTTTGCGGCGATAAGAGCTTAACTCCACCGCCTCCTACGCCTCTTCCCCTGCTCTCTAGACATATTTCAAGTTCGAGTCTGGGCTTTGGGTTTGAGTTGTTGTTGTGTTTGGGTTTGGGGTTCGGAAATTGAAAAAGCATTTACATTGTGCTGCTGGAAGGTAATGAGCTGCCTTCAGCTTGGGTTTAGGTGTGAATATGTGAGAAATGCCAGCGATAAGAAGCAAGTTAAAAATTTTAATTAAGTCTCGCGGTCTGGCAACATCTAAAAAGCTTTAAGGATTGCAACTTAAGTCGCCAGCCTAATTGAAACAGCCTACGAAGAGGAGAGGCGTGTCCTGATCTGCCCACAATAAAAAGTGATTTAAAGCGCTTTAAGTAGATGATATGACAACAAAGCGTTGCTCTCCTCATATACCCTACAATTACAAATACAGTCAAAGGGTAGATTAGGTACACTTGAATTAGGAATAAAGATTAATTTTCGTATTAGAAATAATTCGATTGTTTATATTTATCACTTGCATTAGTATACAATAGTTATGAACTGTTATTGAAAGTCCCTGCGACTATACTTCTCGGGATCGTAGAAAGATGTCATCACAATGCGTCCACTGAACTTGCGACCGCTCAATGCATTCAACGCCTTCTTGCAGTCATCGATAGTGTCAAAGCGCACGAACACCTTGCCACAGCCACTCTGTGGCTTGTCGCCGATGGGACGAGGTATTTTAATGCCCTTCACGTTACCATATTTAGTGCATTCCTGTTTAATATCGTTGCGTATATCATCGTACTCCTCGTCATCCAGCAACTCCTCGGGCAGCACCATATTAAGCAGACATAGCACTTCGGTGGCCTTACCAGTGCCAGTATCGCTGGGAAAGCCGGGCACCTGGAGTACGGGCAGCTGTGCAGCAACCAGATTACGTATGCCAGCAATGGAGCGTTGTACAACAAGTTTCCGATCACCCAGCTGCATGCCATTGAGTCCAGCAATTGCCTGTTCAGTTATGGTACTGTCCACATACTCACAGAAGGCGAAGCCTTTGCTTTGACCCGTGGCGGCATCCTTAACCAGATTGAAGCCACGCAATTGGCCAAAGGTGACGAGCAGCTCGCGAACTTGTTTCTCATCCAGACAAACGGGTAAGCCACCAATATAGATTTTATGTGGTGAATCTGGCACAGCTGACGATGTTATGGAATTCCCAGCAATTAACTGATACGAAGCACTCAATGCATCCAGTTCCATTGAGGTGCTAATTGAGGCCACTGGATGGTAATCATGTGGTCGTCTTATCTTTAATGTCTGGCCACGATAGCTAATGCCATCAAATGTTATGGCTAGCGTAGCCTCATCCATGGAACGGAACTCTAGAAAAGCAAAATTCTTATCCAGATTCGTCTGACAGCTAAGCACAGCCTTGCCATCATCCACCAAGCTGCTGTTTAATCGCTGGATTTGATCATTAAAGAAATCCATCATATCCTCATCCGTCGTTGTGAATGGTATGTTACCCACATAGAGACGACGTGCCTGTCGAGTCACTGTGGCAATGGCAGCTGATTCTCCGGTTGGTGGAGCATCTGGTATAATTCTCGAAGCGATTTGCCCACTGGCCTGCATTGCTTTGTATTGCACCGGCGTTAGATGCTCATAACCCAATGGAGGTATGTCCCAGGAGGTTTCTACCTTGCGTACCCTACGACGCTTCTCCTGTATCGAATCACTAGATGTATAACTCTCACTGGAAGATTTCGCATGATGCCTGCAACGGGAACGGGAATGAGAACGCGAACGTGAACGTGAACGTGAACGAGAGCGACTACGAGAACGGGACTCAGATCTCTGGCTGCGATAACGAGAGTGATGCTTCTCCTTACGTCCACGGCGCATAGTAGGAAACCAAGATCAAAAATTAATTATAAAAAATATTAACAAAATAACTATAACTTAATGCACTTAACACTTGGCGTGATGACAATCAGATTATGTTAAACAAATCTTTGTTGTTTCTGTTGCTGATGTCTGTCATATACACTGTCTAAAAAGAAGAAGAGTGAAGAAACAAAGCCAACTTTGATGCTGTTTTTTTTTTTAAATGTTTTTACAATTGCCCCAAGGGTTGCATTCCAAACTCTTTATCGAATTTTAAAATAAATATGAAAATAGATAAATATTTCATAATAAATAAGAAACTAAACGTTTCTCTCTCCCTCTCTCGCGTGTTCTCTTGCCTCTCTCTTGCAGTCTCTATTATGTTTTCATGTCATCAACATTCCATTTTGGCACATTAATTGATTTACAAATTAATATTTCTGTTGAAATGATAATTAGATTGTCCCAAAATCATATTATAATATACAATATATTTATATATAGTAACAATTAAGTCATTTATCATTCATAGAGAATCGAGTTTAATACTGAGGCCCGCACAACAAAAATAAAATAGAAAATAAAATAAAATTTAGCTGCGGGTGTTAATCCAGTGGATTTCATGCGAATAATTATTATGATAATAATTATTTCGCTTTAATAACGCCAATAAATTATAATTAATTGCTAAATATTGCCCGTGGGGTGCACTAATCGGCAATGCTTTCAAAAATGAATCTGAATGAATCGGAATGAATTGGAATGAAGCTGGCTGTGTCAGCCCTCAGATTAGTTGATTCGTGCGCTTTCATTTTGTGAGTGGCCAAATGTCTCGCTGTGTGTGGTCTGACAAATCTGAGAGGGGGCTGGAAGGGGGTGAAGGCGCTTCCAACACATATATTTCATGGAAATGACTTCATTTTATTGTGAGCACAAAGGATGGGACTCAATTAATACACAAAAAGGCGACACAATCAAAATGTCAATTGACACGACGATGTTGTCGACTAGAGCAGGCAGCGGGAGCAGGATCGCTTGATCCACCTACACACACACACACACACACACACACAAACACATACCAATACAGAGTAAACAAGTTTGTCGTGAATCAAAGTATAAAGAAAAAGTCATTCAATCGAAAAACTCAAACTGTGTGATAATTAATGTCATGGGATACCATGAATTTGTTTCTCTTTTTTTTTTTGGTTTCCAGAGGGATCACCAACCGTGCGTACTGGGGGTTCCAAAAAGGGTTTTTTGGGTTTAAGTTAATGCGATGCAAAAGACACGCACAGATAGACAAGGATAATGGCTGTCAGTGCAACTGTTTAATGGTCATCTGATGACCAGTCCAGTCACCGATCACACCGATAAGAAGATTTATAACCTATTCAAAATTACAATTCCAATAATTCAACACCAATTGGCACCTGCTCTGTGCTCCATGCTCAATGCAAGGACCAAATCTCTGATGTATTCTCTTTATATCTTTAAGCGAAATTAAATTCTCTTCAAGCGTTTCCTAAAAATAAAAACCAATTAATTCGTTAATGTTTTTTGTTACTTTTTTTAGATTTTATTTTTGGTTTTCTTTGATTCAGAACCAGTTTGAATCTCAGTCATGACAAACGCAATTAATTAAACCATTTAAATTCAGGCAACGCTTCTGCAGACGTTGACGAAGTCCACCAAAAAAAAAAGAAAAAAAAACGTAAATCGTTTATCGATCGCTCGCTTCGATTTTGTTTCGTTTCGGTAATATTTCGAAGGCGATAAATTAAATTTGAAAAACGAAAAAAATATTGTATACATATATTATTTTTATATTTGTATTTGTATATACATGAGAACGCTATTAAAATTCATAATAGAGTGCTCAGAATACAAGTAAATTAAAAAGAGATGGCAACAGTTTGATAAATAAATAAATATTTATTAATGATATATATCTATATAGTAGTATAAATTGTGTGAATTTTTTGCAGCATACA
The DNA here is from genome assembly GCA_037044455.1 of Zygothrica quintamaculata. Classification (NCBI taxonomy): domain Eukaryota; kingdom Metazoa; phylum Arthropoda; class Insecta; order Diptera; family Drosophilidae; genus Zygothrica; species Zygothrica quintamaculata. The sequence goes on along the minus strand of JBAMBS010000281.1, from coordinate 358,916 downwards.
ATTTATTTGAAACGAATTAAAATCTGTCACAAAAAATTATTTGAAAGAAAAAACAATAACAATATATTTAACATTCATTCAACAAAAATTATTAAATATTAACAGATGTTGAGAACTTCATTTAGCATAGACCGAATAAACCTATTTGGGTTAATTATGCTCTGCTTTATACTGCCACCCGCTCTTAATTGAACTGAGTCAAGCCTCCCCATACTATAGATAATATAATTGATACGAATTTGTTCTCAGCTTCCTCTTTTAAAGTTATTACTTCGAAGCAACTATCAGTGGCAAATTAAGAGTTCATTCAGAGACAGCTCTGCCGTCTCAATAGGTGCTGCCATTCTACTCAAACGAAAACTAATTGTACGTTAACCGAATTGTTCAAACTTCACGCGCCATAACGACACTTTCTAAAAATAGAACGTAAAGAGCGAACGCGCGCTTATCTGTTTATAATTTGCCTGCCGCGCTGTACAAATATGAGAGTTGTTTTATTTAAAATATAATTGAAAAAGCCGTTTATTTTAAAATGGAAAAAACGTTTTGTTGTTAAAAAATATTTAAATTTTAGTTTTTCAATAAAATTAATAAGTAATTTATGCTGTTTTTTGTGTAAATCGTTATTAAATAAGAGCGTCTGATATAGGCAAATATATTTCGCTTGCTCTTAAAATGTTAAAAGGAAGCTGCTTAAATATTTTTATGCGATTCTTTGGAAATTGTTTTTTTCTGTTGTTCCCACAGTTTATTGAATCATTGATATTAGTCATGTGCAATTTAAGGCTTTATGCAATATATTTTCATATCTATGTCTGTTACTAATGATATTGTTGCTTTATTGTTGCTGACATTTATGTGCGACCCTTAACCTATTTTGCCGTCCCCTCTCTCTTTCCGCACCATTAGCCGATTGTCCTGCTGCTTGGACACATTGCGAATGTGGTAAATTTTGTTGAAATTTCAAATAGTTTCGACTATTTATATTGAAATGTTCATAAATATGTTTTTTATGGTATATCACGACATTCAACAATCGAATGATATGTAAAGTTTTGACCGCACACAGTGCTACGGGCATCTCTACTCATTCTATTTTCTTTTCTCTCTTGTTGTTGTCGTTCGTATTTGCCTGGGAACAACGTCTGGGTTGCTGTTTAACCCAGGGGCAAACCAATATGTATAGTAGAAAATATAGGTAGATTCCGGGGGTGGGGGGGAGTGTTAGTGGTAGCCAAAAACCGAAACGTCACAACGAATTGAAGTTTTATATTGTTGCTGTTGCTGGTGTTGCTGTTGCTGGTTATTGCGGTTGATGCGTTCCACGAAAATGGGATATACTCGTATTTTTTGTCAAACATCTGAATAAAAGTTTTAATGAACTGGTTGGTTGGTCAGTTAGTTGGGTTATTTGCTTCGATACAGTTTGGTTAGCAATGGGTTAATGTATGTGTGTATATTTAAATACATGTGTGTGTGTGTGTGTGTGTGTTTGTGTGTGAGTGTTTGAATTGATTTGTGGCCAAAGGCGTGTGAACGTGATTTTATTATCAAATATTTTATGCACTTGGTTTTAGTAAATTAAATAAATCAACAGAGCAAATAGAAGCAAACAGATTTTGATATATATGACATACATTACACTTTATTATTATTTATATTATTATTATTATTATTTTTATTTTGTTTTTGTATTTCATTTCTACTTATTTTAGTATTTTTTGGCAAAATGTCAACAAGAAAATTTCAATTTATTTTATGATGAATCAACAGAAAAACAATTTCAACTTTTGTTTTTTGTTTTTGCTTTGCTTTTTGACTGCCCTTTGCTGCTACTTGTATCAAGTCTGCTTTGCTTTGCTTTTTGCCTGAATACTCGCACTCATACTCGACTCTCACTCACACTCACACTCACACTCACACTCACACTCGAACTCGCACTCGCACTCGTAAATATCTTTCGAGTGCATCCGCAAGTACTTCAGATTACAGATTTCAGCATAACAATTTATTTTTATGCAATTTTTCGACAATTTGTCGTCGTCACTGCACCCGAACATCATCCACAAAAAAAAAAAAATGAAAGAAAACAAAATAATGCTAAAACAAAAACAAAAGCAAATGCAAAAAATATGAAGCTGCCTGTATCCTTCATTTCATTTTTGCGAGGAATTTGCATCATAAATTGTCAGCAATGTCATAAAATATTTTTCTTTTTGTTTCTGCTTACTACTTTTTCCTTTCTCTCTCTCTCTCTCTCTCTCTTCCTCTTCACCGACTCCTTTTATTTTTTGGGCTACAGCCCATCAACGTCATCGTGATTGTAACAGTTGTTGTAGTTCATCATAATTTTATATTATTTTTTACTCTTTTTATTTTATTTAGTTTTCGCTCGGCTGCTGCTGCAAAAAGAATAAAATTACAACTGAAAAGCTACCAAAGCAGCGTTCAGGAGCGCAAGAGAGTGGGTGTAAGAGAGCAGCTTTAATAGAATTCGAGGCGCAAGACAAAATTTCAAAATTATCTGCTCACAGCCTTTGAACTACTCACAGCGAACTGCGGCAAAATGTTGTTACAGCTCTCACTAATCCAATAACACACAGAGACAGAAGCTCAATACAAACACACACACACACACGCTCGCACATATACAAAGAGCAATTGGCACACGGCAAGCTGCTTAAGCGGCGTAAAGATAGTGCCATATGCTGGCGCTGCGTCGCGATGCTAGGCTTAACGTCGGCAGCGCCATTTGCATGTTCGATGATCCATTGCAAAGAGCGACGAACATGTGTGACATGTGCTAGACATGTTCGTGGGCGATGCAATGTATTGCTTGCATTAAGTTAAACAGCACAAAGAAATAGCTAAAAGTATGTGTGCGTGTGTGTGTGTGTGTGTGTGTGTATTGGTAATTGCATTTGTGAAATCAGCTTGCAGCTTAAAGATAAGTGAGGTTATGTCGCATTGCTTTTGTTTTAGCTTTTGTTTAAAACAAAGCCTGACGCAGCATTTTAAATGCTTTTGTCACAGTTCAATAAATAGGAAAACCATCAACTACAACAAAAGTTCATCAAGTATCTAAAGTTTACAAACTAAACTACACACACACACACTCACACACACACACTTTAATACATATATAGTTATATGGGTGGTGTGAATAACCCCAGCAATGCCCTTTGAGGTTTCAACTCTGTAACTGCACTTACAATATATGTATTATATATACTTATATATGTATGTATTCTCCCTTCGAAAGCAGCAGCAGCTTAACCCTTGAACGCCACTAAGGAATGAATCTCAATGCATTATATTGTTTTTTGGGGCTTGTTTCCACCCTCAAGACTTTGTGTGCAGTAGATTTATGTTCTTCCTTTAGCCATTATGCCATGAAAACTGTTATAATTCAATAACAAAATTCTTCGTTGATTCTCCCTTCCTCTCTCTCTCTCTCTCTATCTCTCTGTTCTTTCATGGTCATTGTCTGGCTCATGCTTCGACTCAATCGCAGAATGCATTAAAATCAATTCACAATTTATACGCTTTTGCTTGTAATTTATTTTATGAATGTTTAATAATCTGTGTACTGCGTAAATTTATGACAATTGCATGTTAATTGCCTGCTGGGCGCCGATATGTCAGTCAAAACAGTTACTAAGGGGGGGATGGGCTGGTGTTGGAGGTGGAGGTGGAAGGTAGGGGGTTAAGCTTGGGGTGCAATTGGCCCAAGGGATGTATATCGAATGTTGGTGCTGATGTTGAGCGTTGAGTGGGTGGCGCCAAGGGACATTCTAAACTGAACATTCACTTTGTTTACATTCAATTTCATAAGTGGCACTAGGGGAGACTCCGAACAATATGGAGCAACGTTTATAACCAACAGATATCCATTGTTGACACCAAGCTGAACTCAACTGAACAGAACAGAACTGAATAAAGCTTAGCTGAGCTTTGACAATGGTTTCCCTCCACTCCTCCCCAACCCAACGCACACACACACACACACACACGCATTTTATTTTAATGGATTGCAGAAATGAGTTAACAATATACAGAAGGATTGGGGAGGACAACAGCAGCTGACAAGCTGAGCACATTATTAGACGCCCTTTCAACTTTACGATATCGATTCAAGTTTTTCCACATTGAATGCTAGCCAAAGGGCTTATGGCTTTGTGGCGCGTCTGGCAATTCTATTATAAGTGAAAGCTGATTATTAATAAGTACCCTTGAACCCCCTTTACAGCCACTTAACAACTATTATACACAACTATATATATCTATATATATATATATCTATATATATATTGGTTTCAGCTAACCAAACACTCAACATATGCAAATCAATATTATGCATATAATTTTTAATACTTTCGTTTGAATTTAAATAATTTAAATAATTTCAATTTCAATTATATATAAATGAAAAACTGTTGAATTAAGCTAAATGTAAGCAGCAATTATAAATGCATTAACTCCAGTTAATTTACGCAACTTTCTAATGAAAATGAAATTTAAGCTGCTTTAAATTTACAGAAAAAAGGCAAATTTAGTATTTGGTTTTAGTTGCAGAACATTTCAACAAGGATAACGGATCATTAAGGACGAAAAACAATCCGCTTTGCATTCCAATTAGCCGCTGTTAACTATGGCCTAAATGGAGTAGCAGCCAAGAAGGGTTAAGCTCTGTGTTAAATCCTATTAACAGGCAGTTATCTGCTTTAAGCCAATTCCAAAATGTATTCTACGAACTTAGCAATTGGCCAGAAGCTACTACTAGTTTGGGCCAATACAATAAACTCTTGCAGAGCATAAAGCTACATACATATCCTTCCTATATATTCATTCTATATGCTGGCACTTAAAGCAAGTTTATAAAGTTCAATAATTATCCTTAAAACAGGACAGTTTACGCTGATTATATTTTATTTATTACATATATTTAATTTATTTTTTAAATCAAAACTTTATATAAATTAAAAAGCAAATATAAAATATTAATATTAAAATTTAGTTTTAGTTTTTTCTTTTATTTTTGTGCTTCTATTCTGCTCTTTGGCTATTCTCTTTTCGTTTTTAGTTCAGTGATTCTATTCTGAGCTTCTGCTTGATGCACAGCTGCTCTGTGTCAGACTTGAACTTAAGCTGCTCTCTGGCCCAGTTAATCCTGGTACTATGCTCATTCTCTGCTTTACTATTCACTCTCTCTCTCTCTCTCTCTCTCTAACTCTTACTCGTAGTATCTGTCTGGTCTCTTTGCTGTTCCGCTTTAAACGGGCAGCTCTTCATCAACTACAGTGACACTTGTTTGTCTAAACGCTGTCGCGTGGCGACCTTTAGTGGCTGAGAGACCTCTCCGTTAGGGACCTCTGATCTACACAAGAAACTTTACTGCAATAGCACGACAACAGCAACAAACACCAGCAACAACAAGACCAGAACAACAGCAATCACAACAACAAAATGCTTGATAGAAAACTTGAAAAATGATTTATGAATCTCTACACATCATAAGCGAATGCGTTTATCATTTTTTACACTCACTGCCTCTATAGCGCCCCCCCCCCCCTCACACACTCTCTTGCTTCGTCACTCTCTTGGAATATCTTAGAACTGGGTACTGGCGACGTTGACAAATGACAAAAAAGAAAGACAGAAAAAAAGAGCATTGCGTCCATTTATGGTGCCAACCACTACAAGTAGTAGTAGTAGTAGTAGTAGAGTCTGGCAGGGACTCTGCTCTTAATTTTATCCAGCACGCGCATCCGGCCTTGCGACTCAGCAGTATTTGAGTTCCACGAAAGCGTTTGACTGAATAATATAGTGATGGTGAGAGGGAGAGAGGGGGAACCGGTAGGATACTCGTTACTAGGAGGCTAAACAACCGCAACAGCCTTGGCCATTAAATATGCAATAGATTCGCTTTTTGCCAACTTTGAGAAAGCGTCACAAGTCGCATAAATTATTCTGTTAACAACTTGTGTCAACATGATCATTAACAACACATCAAAACAACAACAACACCGCAACACCAACAGCAACAACAACAACAACAACAACAACAACAACTTATCTGTAATGTGATAGCATATCATTAAGCAAAAAGAAACTTTCTTGTAGGCCAATAGGGATTTGGCCATAAACAACATGTGTAGCACAATAACTAAACATTTGCAATGATAATATTTGTTATAAAACTTAAATCAGTTTATACCATCTACAATTCAATTTCAAAAAGATAATGCCAACAGATCAAAGACAGATATCTTTATATAAGTTCAAGCCAATTAACCAAAAACATTTACCAAAATTGATGTCAATGAACTCTTTTAATAACCAAATTGATTATAGAGTTAAGTAGTTTGAACTTTAATAACTCTCTCTCTCTCTGTGTCTCTTTTGGTGTGTTTTATCTCTTTCTTTTATTAGGTTTAGTTTGCATTAGGACTGTAAATTTTATGCCTACACCTACAATTAAGTCTATGTCCATGTTTATGGCCAATAACTTTGTCTCTCTCTCTCACTTTTCAGTTAACATTATTGCTATTAAAGGTAATGGAAATTTGCAGCTTTTTCATGGCAACTTCGACGCCTTTGCTAATGAGTTATATGGAAATTGCAAATGGATTCCCTTGTCTCCAAACAGCCACTAACCCATTACAATAATGACGAGGATGAGGAGTAGGAGTTGGAGCTGCAGTTGAAGTCGTAGTTGAAGTCGCAGTTGAAGTCCAAGACGAAGTCGAAGTTGGAGTTGGAGTTGGAGGTGGAGTCGGAGTCGGAAAGTCGCAGCCAGACAGCTGTGGATACTGCGGAAATCCTAAGCCATAAACAACATACAACATACAACAAAGTAACTTTAAAAGTTTCTTTAGAATTGCCGTTGTTGTTGTTGTTGGTGCTGCTGTTGTTGTTGTTGTTGTTTTAGTTGTCATCGAGTCTAAGCGCCTCCTGCACAATAATAAGTTTTTATGATTAAAATGCAAAAGTCAAATAAATCATGATTCATACTTATGTTTATCAAGTTATCGCACTTCCTAGGTGCCTGGACCTGAAACGCAGTGAAAGGAAACCAATACATATATATATATAATATATATATGTGTAAGTATATAATACAATAGGAAAAGTCAATGATGATGATTTTTGAAGCGCCAAACGCGGCACATGCGACGCCTAATTGGATTTTTGCTCAACTCAACTGGAGGCAACTCTTGACGCCGTCGGGATTGGTCAGCATATGGTATAGATGAGGTGGTTGCCATCAGCAGGAGGCCATGCTAAACAATAAATGTGGCACGAATGTGTAGACACACACACACACACACACACAAAGACATAGTAAAATACACATCGAATGTGTCTTGTGTCCGCTTTGTTGTGTCCGTTGACGTCGCCGCATAAAGTGAAATTGTGCGTAAAATTCGTTGGTCACGTTTCCACGTCTGTTGACAATTGTTTTTTGCCCCTGAATGTGGCATGCAACGTTTGCACTGTTTGTTGCCATTAAACGCGTATGCACATACAATACATCCAAAGCTGTTGAGGTACATAGGTTTAGGTCTAGTTCCAGGTCTCGGTCCACGTCCACGTCCATGTTCAGGTCCAGGTACAGATTCTCATTCCATTCTGTTCATACAGTTGCCAACTGCAGTTCGTGTCGTTTTCATTGCTAACAAAAAAAAAATGCTGCTAATCTTTTGTTTAGGCCTGACATGTGGCACACACACACACACACTTACAGATATGCAGGCACAAAGAGACAATCCCTAGACTGAACAGCACTCGGTGAGGTCCATTGACCGTCCCTCAATTAGGCACAATATTTTTGCCCATTCCGAGTGTCAGTTCCGATCATATCATTGAGTCAAATTGCACTGGCGACAGTCCCTGGACACTGTAACACTCGTAACTGGTAAATGGTAACTAGTAACTGGTAAATGGTAACTGGTAAATGGTAACTGGACACACCTTTGTCTGTGTTATTATGCGCAGGGATTTGGACTCATTAGTTGCACATCGTATGACGCATCCACTCGAAGCCGAAAAATTGTCAATTTTTCTTCTTTTCCTGCCTCCATGCAGTTCGCTTCAATGGAAGGCTTAACGAGCTGCCTTCGTTGCGGTTTCTCTTTCATTCATTGGGTGACTCTTGCCTGTATTTCGATACCAAATCAATAACTTGGAAGAAACACTTTGAGCCACATTTTCAGTTGATGCCACCCTAGCATATGTGCTCTATGAACACAGAGAGTCTTGTATGAATACTTAAAACAGAATTAAATTTATTTAAATATATATTAATATTGTATAAATAAAATTTTATCATAAAATTAATAAGAAATAAAATATAAATAAAATAAAAATTATATTTAAAACTAATTTAAAATATTTAATAAATAAAATTTAAAAATTTATAAAAGTAAATTGAAAAAAAAAACATGAAAATTAAATAATAATTATAAAAAATAAAAACATAGTAAAAAAAAATTCAATAGTAAAAATAAAAATAAATATCAATATTTAAATTAAAATAAATAAATAATATAAAAACAAGTAAGAAGTCTGTAGCCGACTGTACCCGACTACGAGAGCCCCTTTGCCTACATATACAGCCATACACACACATACTCATACATACACACAGTTCTGCACGTACTTGGCCATTGTGCGCACCAGAAACCACTGAGAAACAGGTGTTCATACAGACGGACAGAAGGTCAGACGGACAGACAGACAGACGGACAGGGCTAGATGAACTCGTCTTGTCGATGATTATTTCTATGTGTTACGTACTTTTGGATTTTGCACATTTCCACTAGCTCCGCTGTGCTTTTTCTTACAAAAAAGCAAAGGGGCTAAAAATCGATTATAAGGTACAATTTTTAACCGATCAAAGAAAAATTGGTTCGATGCATATGAAACTTGTCGTCTTATCGATGCGGAGTTAATTTCAATTGAGACGATCACAGAATGGAATTATATTAATAATTATCTTAGGGAAATGAATATCGAAAAATTGTATTGCACATCGGGCACCGACCAGGCCAAAGTAGGTGCACATATTTGGTTTGCAACTGGTCAACCAATAAGTTTTCCTCTTTGGGACCAAGGACAACACAATATTAAAACTAACACAAAAGAAATGCTTAGCTAGCATAACAGAAAGTATCAATTAATGGCAACAAAGCTAAAAAGTAACATTTAAACCAATGACAACATGATTTAACAATCAAATGAAATTACTTATAATTCCCAATTGGTTATACCCAAGTTCAAAGCAATTGACTATTGATTTATCGTTTAATGTTAAGGTTACTTTGGTTTACCTTTATAAGTTTCCTTTAATATTAAAATTTATGTATCATCTATATCCGATGTATCAAATAGTTAGTATGTCTAGGGTTTTACGATGTTAATTTATTTTATGCTTTCCTACCATGGGGACAAAAAAAATAAATAAATATAAAAAGTTAAAAATTCTGTGTACCCGTCTACGAGAAAGGAAATTCAAAAATCTAAAACAATCTCCTATACTTTACGAGCATAAAGAATCTAAATTCCAAGTTTGGTTGCTCTAGCTCTTATAATCAGGGACAGGGCTAGGCTACATCGACTCGTTTTGACGTCCTGACCAAGCCTATATATATTCTTTAATGATTATTTGTAGCTGTTACATACTTTTGGATTTTGTACAAAATGCTCAAGAAATACGTGTCTCTGCAGTTGTTTCTTAGATATATATCTGAATGCTTATCATATAAATTATATCCAGTAATATCAGCCATACACACACATATTCATACATACACACAGTTCTGCACGTACTTAGCCATTGCTCGCACCTTTTAGCCCCTCACGCTCTATAGCGCGGTACTTAATGTTGTATTACTTTCGTGTGTATTGTTCAATTTTATTGAAATTTACAACGTACATGTAGAATGGTCTACTTAATATGTGTGCGAAAAAGAAATTTGATTGGTTAAACATTGAACCTTATAATCGATTTTTTTAAATTGCGGGGGTCAGGGAAGGAAATTCGAAAATCTAAAATAAAGTCGTATAGCGTACAAAGATAACAAATCTACGTTCCAAATTTCGTTGCTCTAGCTCTTAGTTTGCGCGCACTACTATACCCCCTATGGGGTCTCCGATGATTATTTCTATGTGATACATACTTTTGGATTTTGCACATTTCCAATAGCTCCGCTTTGCTTCTTTTTACAAAAAGGCAAAGGGGCTACTTAATTAAAATATTGGTAATTTTATTATTATTAAATAAATATGTATATGAAATAAATAATAAAAATAAAATAATAATAAGTATATAAAAAAATAATAATAAAGAAAAATATATAAAAATAATAAGAATAAAATTTAAATAATATACTAAATAAAATAATAATTAAATATAAAATTATATAGATAACTTTATTAGTAAATTAATAGTTCCTAGAACATTTATAATTGTATCAAAAATGTAATTATTATATATATTTATTATTTTTATTTTATTTCCCATTCGTTCGAAAGAAGGAAGAATTATGAGCTCAAAGGATGAACCATGCAACAACCTTATAAAATATTTATCTATATAGATGGAGGCGGTTTGTAGGGAGGCAGCATAAATATTCAGACTTATATCAGGTAAACTATATCAGCTAAAGAGAAAGGGCAAAGGGGAAGACACAGAGAGTTGAAGTGGCTCCGATGTAGTACTTAACCTACGGACAAAACAAGGACTTACTCGGAGTAAGTAGATTGGTTGACAGGGTAACAGGCGAGTATTGTAATACGAGTGAAATGCTTAACGTTAGCTCAGAAAATAAAACTAGAAGAGAAAAAGGGCATAAAGACAAAAGGTAAGCATTATTTATGAAATTGTTACTGAAGCTGCTGCTGTTGCCAGCCTACCTGATACCCTGCCAGTGGGCAGAGACGCCCACAGTGTTTGTTTGACAGGAGGATTGGACTGGATTGGGTCAGGACTGTAGGGATGTATAGGCTGTAGGGCTGCAGGGCTGTAGGCAACCTCAAAATGGGGTAAAGCCAACTGAAGTGCGTTTTAAGTTCCAGCAGGAACTGACACTCACAGGAAAACAACAACAAAAGTAACAACAACAACAACCACAAGAAGAAGAAGAAAAGGAATAAAACAACCAAACAAAGTGACCAGAAGGCAAAGAAAGCGAGCCACGAGTAGTTGGTATGTTGGCAATTGCCAGGGTTATGTCAGATGTTCAAGGCTTATTAAGGATTACGTTGCCTGGAAGCGTATTCGTTACGCATAAATAACAACAACAACAAAAGCCCCAACACCAACACCAACAACAACAAGCAGAGTGCAACAGTCCAGGATTTCCAGCTTGTGCTTCCATTCATATACGACTACGAGCATGTATGAATGTATGAGGCGTGTCCTGCTTATTTCCATATTTACATTTTCATTCTGATCCTTGTTGTTTGGTCGTGAAATGCAAAAATTATCGCGCAATGTTTTTTATGTCGAGCAAAATATTTGTTCTCTGCTTCTTTACAACAGTTTTTCCTCTTGGCGATTTTTCATGCGGTTTTCTTTTTTCTTCTCTCTTCTCACACTTTTCACCCTGTTGCTTTCTTCTTTTATTTTCCTTTTGTTTTTTATTTTTTAAATTTTATTTTTTAATTCAGTTTCTTTTATTGTTGTACGCAACTTTATTCTGCGTTCGCTCTGCTGCCAACCTGATGTCCTCGTAAATTTTAAGCCTATCGAAATTGACTTTTTTGTTTTAAATAAATGTTATAAATTGTACCAGAAATATGTACCAAACTTTAAGCAATATCGAAGAATCTATATAAACAGCTTATCATATGCTCAATCACTGTTAACCCACTGTTAACCTACTGTTAAGGGGCTGCTCAATGTTAAACCACAATTTGCCAGCTGTTAACAGTTTATTTGAAATTATTGCTTATTATCTTATTTAAAAAATTTATAAAAATTATATTAATTAAGTATATTAACAGGAAATTCTATTATGCTTATTTAGATAGAAAAACTTACTTTGGGGTTTAATTATTTAAAGCTTAAAAAATGTATAAAAATTGTTACAATATTGTTTAAAATATTTTATTATCTTTTGAGGTTAATTTAAGGTGTTCAACTCTTTCTTCTAGGTATATTCTGGAATATATGACATATGTTAAGATTACTGACACATAATTTACTTCATGTACCATTCAATTCAGTCTTCAATTTCTCCACATGAGCTGACACACAGTTAACAGCAGTTCAGTTCAGCACATGGAAAGGTTTTATCACCGGAAAAACAAACTGGAAGTCTACCTTTTAGACAATAGACAACTTCTAAAGAAAGAATTCCCTATAAATCCATACTGATTCATTAGATAAGTTTTTCTTTTCAAAAAGCCAATTTATATAGTCATTAAATGGTTGTTAAATAACTAACAATAACAGTCAATATTCAGCTTAAACTTTACATATCGAATGAGAAGTTAATTGCCTAAAAAGGTATATAAAATTTTAACTGAAAATGTAAGCAAAATTTTGCAAAAGATACTATAAAATATTATAGCTCTAAATATAAATGATTTCCTCCAAAAAGCTGCCTTAGCTCTACGAAGCTGTTCTACAAATGAAAAAGAAGATATTAAAAATTGTACCAAAATTAACAAAATGGTACACTTTAAATAGTCATCGAATACAACTGACATTTATTGTACTTTTTAACATAAAATGCGGTACATTTGTTGTAGTTCGAGCAGCAATTCTTTTATGTGGGAAGTTAAGGAATTTTGGGTACATTTTATGCTAAGCCTCAGTTTGAGTGGCCTTGGGTTAAAGCATTGTTTAGGTCTTCTTCTTCTTCTTGTTGTTCCTATTTTTGCTGTAGTTGTTATTGTTGTTGTTGGGCTGTTAGAATGTCCACTAAGCCAAGCAAATTTCGTAGCCCACAAAAAGCAAAATATTTGTATTTAATAAGACCCAAAAGTAAGTGGAAGTCAACGGGTCGCTTGACTTTCCATACGACTTGTGGAATTTAATGTACTATATCCTACGGCAAAGCGACAGAGAAAAGGCCTTTGGCGTATAAAAAAAAAGAAGTGAAATGAAAAAAATACAGCAAAATAAAAAGAGAGAGAGTGAGGAAGAGCGAAAAAATGCAAAGCATAAAAAAATACAATAAAATTCGAACATGAAAAGCCTATTTAAAATGCTGACATACGAAATGCGAACGAACGAATGAACTGAGCCGCTCAACACTTGGGGGCACTCCACGGTGCAACGCTTGAGCAGAGTGTGAGTTCTCGCACACACACACACACACACAGAGATTAAGAGAGAGAGAGGGAAGCAAGGGGAATGAGCAAATTACCATAAAATGAAAAACAAAAGGCGCGACTCGAGTTGAGGGTAACATCAACATCAACAACAGCAACAATAAGAGCAATACACATACCGTTGCAACCAGCCACCCAGTCAACCAGTCAACCAGCTGCCTTCCTACCAAATGCGAAAATATGAAAATTGAGTGAAAATATGTAAATGTAATGAAATATTGTTTTCCCTGGCAGTGCGCAAAGGACACACAGCCACAACACCAACAACAGCAACAACAACGAGAACCACAACAAAAGCGACAGCTTCGAGACGACTTCGCACATGACGTCAAGGATTTACTTAGTAACTCAGAGCACCTAAAATGCCCATTCGACACTTGGCAGGACCCCTCAAAATATATGCGTAACAAGTCGTTGCTCCATTTATCATATTCCACTTTCCATCTTTATATTCTACCGCCTCCTTCTACTTTTTAGTATGCTCAACTGTGATTTACACTCTCGTCCTTATTTAACGTATGTCTGACTGACAAACTGACAGACTGACAGACTGTGCACAAAGTATTGAAGCCGTTTTGGCTGTTATTTAAATTATGAAAATTATTCAAACCGCAAATGGAATCATCATCATCAGTTATCGCTCTGGCTCTGCCGCAGCCTCTACCACTGTTTCCCCACCTCTGCCTGTGCCTTTACTCAAAAAGCAACCAACGCATAATACACGCACTTAACTACAACTGAAGCTGAGGCTGAAGCAGAAGGGATTTTCGAGTGAGCCGCAGTAACACACAGACAAACAGATAAATATATATATAATATATACATACTATTTACTACATATAAGTAATATGATACTCTATAAAAGCTAAAAGATAGGGTATAATAAACATGACGGAAATAAGAGAGCAACATTTGAGGTGGGAAAATATTAGGCATAGCTAGAGCAACTTCTAGTCGTGTTAACCCTATGTATAGCAGCCGATTTAATTTATGCCTTACCATTCGAGCAAGGTGGAGATAGATCGGAGTAAGGGTAGAGAGGAAGGGTGGAAAACTTTCGCCTCCAACTGGCAGTAAAGGCAAAGCTCATTTATGTGAATAATGTGCAGAGATTTTACGACAAGCATTCGAATTCAATAGAATAGCAATATGAATACTCGTTGTACACACTCATATTTGTTGTACACACTTCATAAAGAGTTCTACATAAAGGATATATATATGTGTGTGTGTGTATGTGTAGAGGATATGGTTAATTACTTAAAGGATTCGGTTACTTACAAATAAAATGCCTGCATGAAATCTGCACTTATTGCAATCTCTCTGTCTCTTTTGAATTTCATTTGAATTGCTGTGACAGTGGCCTGGTGTTAGTCCTTTTAACAAACAGGATATGCCACACATCTTTTCAAAAATATATTAAGTATAGTCTCTGCTCAACTGTCACTTCAATTGAAATGCACAAATTATTTCCACTTGCGAGTCAAAATCAGAAATCACTCGAAACACGATCAGACTATGAGCTGGCAGGACTTTCATGGCAGGACATTATAAATGAAATGAGTGTTTAGCCTCAATTTGAAAATGTCATTAATAAATGCTGAACGAGTTTATGTAATCTATATACAATGTTTGTGCCAATTCTTAAACAAATGCCAAATTTCAAAATGTCCCCAAAATGTAACTCGGCTCTGTCCATATATTTGATGGATGACAGGCTTGGACTTGGAGCTGTTGCAGCTGTATGAATTCACAGATATACTAATAGATTACAGATTACACAAACACATATGCATAGACATACAGATACAGATAGAGAGTTGTATGCTGAGATATTTTACTGCTAATGAGTTAATTCAATTAAGAAAACCAAACGACAAACGACAAACAGCAAGAGCAAAACAAGCGGGGGGTAAAGAGCAGCGAAGGGAAGGATAAAATGCAACAGCATCCTGGCAGCATTTCACTTGCGATTTGACAGTTTTCAATTAGTCAAAGTGTCATTGGGTCATAAGGAACTCCGTCGACCAGGTAAATTCCGACCTACAGTCAAGAGAAACCAGCGACAGAATCTGATACAGTCTAAGGCTGAACTGAAAATCCGCTAAGAGTACAGCATTAACGACTTTTCTATACTCTACACGAGTGATATGAAATTGATTAGCAACCCAAAGAAAACTACTTAAACTACTTAATAATAAGGTCTTGAATTCAAGTACTTACTGCAGTTATTTCTATGTGAGGGAATTGCCTCTCCTATGAGTGCTGCAGGGATGTCAGAGGAGGAGGCGAATACTTAAATAATTCATGAGAATTTCGCCAACACAAACACCCTGGGATGTCCGTTTAGCTCGAGGCCATAAGAGTGAAGAGTACATTAAAAATCGACATTGCTAATTTAATGAGTTTCTACTGACAACTTCCACCTCTGACCTCCAACCTCCAACCCGCAGCCCGCAACGCTCAACCCGCAAGACCCTCAACCCTCAAAGCAAAAATAAACACTCGAGCGTTAATGTAGCAGATATTTAATTTATGCTACATATTCTAACAACAACATTGAAGCATGCCGCAAGGCTCTGCATTTTTATAGTCCAAGGCTGATGGCTGATGGGTGATGGGTGATGAGTGAAGTGGCAAAGAGCAAGTGGCAAGTGGTAAGTGGCAAATGGCCAACGCTAAAGGCGCCACATTTTGACGCTGTCCGCGTGGCTAATAAAAATCAAATATGGATCCCAGCGTCAGGTGCAACTGGAAGATGTTGCCAAGGCTGTCATTTGTGCGTCTAGCCACAGACAGGACAAGTGTTTGCTATTTATATGATATGGAAGGACACTGCACGCTGGTCACGTGTAGATAAAGTGGAAGAAGAGGCAGGCATACGATGGATTTTAATGCTAAGTTTATGTTTCTCCTTTTACCTTTTCCTTTACGTGGTCGATTTTCATTTTTATTGCCTTAATTAAAAGATTGGTTTGGGTACCTTTTGGGTTAGAGATACAGGTACACTTACTACATTCGGTACATGGTACATGGTACAGGGTACATGGTACAATCAACGATATTTATGGCTATTTAAAATATTTATTTGGCATCTTAACATTATTTTACGGTCGAATCGTCAAGAGACTCAGAAATGTTTCTGCCACAATTTTATGGCCACAAAATGTGTACAAAACAAATTAAAATCGCATAAATTGTACAACATTTTATGGCAATTGGTTCGTACATCGAGTGGAAACTGTACACTCTTAGCCATATAGTGCCATATTAAGACCATAATACGATAATACGATAATATCACATTAATTCCCCAGACCTCAATAAATGTTTAGGCTTAAAGGATCAACAAATACTACCAATAATTGTAGTTAAACCTAAATGAAATTTGTTAACTGTTTTGGGTTCATTGAATTGAATTTGAAAAGCATTTATTGGCCAAGTTTGCATAGTGTTGTATACGATTTAAACTTGGCTTTAACTTAAGTAGCTGATAATCTTAACAAAATTTTCGACACTTCAATTTTGGTATTTGGGGTAGGTGTTTTATGTTGCATGTTTCATGTTGCATGTTTTATGATCTGTTGCCACGCATTATGTTGGCTCTAATGCAGCGAGATTAGCTCATAAATATGGCCATAAATCGACCACGCACAGACACAATGTGGCTTATCGCAGAGATAACAAAAAAAAAGGTATAAAACGGTCCACGCAGTTATAGTCAAAACACTTTCATTTTCAAGCCAAGTTAATCAGCTGTATTAGCCATAAGAAGGCTTAACTTTGATTTAACTTCTCTGCCCCTTGGCTGTGGGTACAGAGCGTGCAGAGAGATGCAAGGTAAAGCGAGAGAGAGAGGGAGAGATTTGCAGTGTTATCATAAAGCTGTCTAAATGCGCAACATTTTATTGGCCAAGTTAGCATTGTGTTACAGCTATAACTACGCCTGATTATAGTATTAAAAGCTAAGCATAAATTTCCTATGAAAATCAAAGGTTTATAATTTCAATACAAATTGATAATTCTATCTCTTTCTCTCTCTCTAATCTCTCTCTTTAATCAAAGCAACAAATTTAAAGCTTTGAAAAGAAACTCGTAAAAATTTCTATTAATCTCTTAACCAGAACTAAAACTATTTGAAAATTCCACAAGATATTCTATATCAGCATTATATATAGTATATATATATATATAGTCTATATATATATATTTTTATTCATATATTTGTCTGATGAAATTGCTGTTGTTGCTGCTGCTGCTGCTGTTGCATTCTCTTCTCTCTTTGCGTTTGTAAATTTAAATAAATAATCAAATAAAAGGTAAACAATTTATATATTTATTTTGCTTCTTTCTTTCCCTTTTTTATTTCTTTCTTTCATTCTTTCTTTGTTTCTTTATATATATATATATATATATATATATATTTGGTACCTTAACAAATCCACTTGCAGCTCTAAAAATTTGTATTGTTGTCGTAGTTGTTTATGTTGCTGTTGTTGTTGGTGTTGCTGTTGCTGGTATGAAACGCATTTTACAACTTCTCTTGACAACTTCTCTTGCTGCTGCTCTCTGCTTGAGATGCGGCAAAGCGCTTGACGACAACCCACTTGTGGAGCATCCACAAAAGGTAAATGCAAACATGCGGTAGCTAAACACAACGCACAACGCATAAAGAGTAGCTAACCGACTCTCAAATACCCTCACTAAGCATAACTCAAAAGCAAGATAATGCTTTAAGCTTTAAGTAATAACTGAAAGTTGAGTTAAGCTAAGAAAGAGTATTCGTTAGTCTATGTTTTGAGGCAAATGAAACTAAAGCTAAAGGAAAGCATTTTGGTAGCTGAAGTAACCATTCAAGTGCTTTGAGCTTTATAGATGGGCGGGGAGAGTGAGGAAAGTGCAGGCAGCTGCTACTTGTGTTGCGACTTTAATGCAAACAAAGCATGTTAAATGCGTAACAAAAGCAAGACGCAGCGAAAGAGTAATAGAAAGAAAGACAGAGAGAGAGAGAGAGCGGGGGGAGATACATTGCTGTAGCTGTTGGAAACGGTTGAATGGTGGAGTGGGGGTTGGGGGAAAGAGGTTTTAAAACCTTTCACTTGGCGGTAGGTTCTCGCTCTCCCATCGCCAGCGTCGCTATTTAATTGCGTAGGTTGGTAGCCGTCGCCTGGCAGTGCAGTCTCAGCCGCCACTTCACTGGCCACTCAAGGAGACCTTAGCCTGACCCCTGACCCCCTGCTACCTACCTCCCGGCAAAGCAATTGCGACAAAGCTCTATTTGCGCCAATGAGTTGAGCACCTTAACCTTTACTTCTCCCTCTTCTAATGTTGTTGTTCATCTTTGCTTCGCACACCTTTTTGTGGCTGCTGTGCGCGCCTCTCTCTCCCCCTCTGTGTGTGTGTGTGTGTGGGTATTTACATTTTGTTTTTTTTTTTTGTTAATTTACAACAATTTTCGTTGTACTTGAATACAAAATGCAACACTGCCACGCGCAACTCTAAGCCCCCTCCTCTCCTACTCTCCCTACGGCGTTTGCTACTTTATGCAAGAGCGCGGAGCATTAAGCAAAAATAAAATGTTCCGTGTTGCACCTGGTGAGGATGAGTGTAGAACCCCCAAAAATAACAAGTTGCTGCTGAGTAGCAGTAAGAAAAAATAACAACAACAGCAAGACGCAGCAGCAAGAAGCAGCAGCAGCAGTTACAGTGGCAACCAAATATTTAAATGAGGTTAAGTTAGTGTAACAACTATTTAGACCCCATTCTTTAGGTTCCCCCTTCCCCCCTTTCCACTCCCACACTGCATCGCTTTTTACTTGTTTCTCGCTCTTTCACTGTTATTCATCTCTTTTCCTACTTTGCATTGTGTTTTTTTTTCTACCTTCTACCTTCTTTCTTATTATTTGCCGTTTTTCTTAAGATTGCACAAAACTTTCAAGTTTATGCAACTAGCTGCCTGAGTTGTTATGTATGTGTGAGTGTATGTGTGTGTGTGTGTGTATGCATACATGTAAAGGGGAGGGCTAAGTTTTCCATGCAAACACTAATTGGGTCAAGTACTCCAAAAGTTAAGAAAGAAACCTGTTACACCTGCAGGCAAAACTTTTTTCCCCCAATCTTGCATAGAAACTTATTTGGCAACAGCGATATCTCTGTGTGTGTATGTGTATGTGTGTGTGTGTATGTGTTTGTGTATTTGTGGTAGTAAGTATAGCAGTAGGGAAAAGATAATGGCTTAAGTAGCAAGAGAGACACAATAAGCAAAGATGTTCATTGAATAGCATAACTAGACTAGAACTTATTCGTAAGAAATATGTTAGGACAAAGGACTCTCAAAGGATAAAAAACATTTTTCTAAATTAAAACTTGCAGTTTAAGTTCATATGAATTAAATTTAAGGTAACATTTAGTACTTATTTCTAGCTTATCCTAAACATCCTTAAATTTAATGTGATTCAATGCAATTTCTGCCCAACGACACAAGATTCAGCCTTGAAGGGAAGGAGTGTGCAGCGTGTCAAGGACAATTTGGGAACTGGAATTCAATCAATAAATATATAGACATAATTCACAAGTTTATTAGCCTGCACTTCGGTAGCTTTAGGTCATTCAGTATGAATCCATACTCCATAGCCAAAGGATTGTGCAGGCTAAGTTAATCTTAGAGGACAACAATCCCCACCACTAAATTGAAACCAGGAAAAAAAGGTCCTGGGAAAAACTTGATTAAGCTGAGCCTTGGCAAATATATTCCATAAAAATGATTTATCATATTATATACATATATATATATCAAAATTTGTTATTATTTTTATCGTGAATGATTTTTTTTATAAGTATTTTAATTATTTTATTTAAATATTATTTATTATTAAATAAAATTAGATTAATTATTTATTAGGCTTTTATAATATTATTTTAATATTTTAATTACTTTTATTACTGCTTGGATCAATTTTTAATTTTAATATATATATTTTACTTATGATTTCATTTAAAAGGATTCTTCCCTTTCCTCTTAATTTATTAAATTTAATTATTTAAATTTTCTATTGTCTCCAGATGATTGACTTGCAGAGTTACTTTAATTATTATTATTATTATTATTATTATTATTATTATTATTATTATTATTATTATTATTATTATTATTATTATTATTATTATAATTACTATTATTATTTAATAATGATTATTTAACTTACAAAGCTACATATAAATTATTATTTTAATGTATTATTCTATTTAAAGTTAAAGTCAAAAAGTTAAGCTTGGTCTACAGCTAAAGAACAGCCATAACTTAAACAAAAGTCAAACAAGGAGTGCTTCCGATTATCCCTTTCATTTGTCAGCTGATAGAATGGGTTTTTCTTTGGATTAAATATTTGATTCCTAAAAAGTTTTCTACCAATATTAAATTTTTATTTATTTTTCAATGTTTCTCTTAAGCCAAAATTTAATGACATCAATTATTCTTTAAGAATAAAAAAATAAATAACAAGTAAGAAGTCTGTAGTCGAGTGTACCCGACCACGAGAGCCCCTTTGTCTACATATACAGCTATACACACATACACACACAGTTCTGCACGTACTTAGCCATTGCGCGCACCTTTTAGCCCCCCACGCTCCGTGTTTATTGTTCAATTTAAACGTAGATGAAGAATGGTCTTCTTAATATGTGTGCGAAAAAGAAATTTGATCGGTTAAAAATTGTAGCTTATAATCGATTTTTTCGAATTGCGGGGGTCAGGGGAGGAAATTGAAAAATCAAAAACAAACTTGTACAGCGTACGAAAATGATAAATCTAGGTATAAAATTTGGTTGCTCTAGCTCTTATAGTCACTGAGAAACAGGCGTTCATACAGACGGACAGGGCTAGATGAACTCGTCTTGTCGTCCTGATTCAGAATATATATACTTTATGGGGTCTCCGATGATTATTTCTATGTGTTACATTCTTTTGGATTTTGCACATTTCCATTAGCTCCGCTTTGCTTCATGTTTACAAAAAGGCAAAGGGCTAAAAATATACAACATATGAATTAAAAAGTAAAAATAGATATTTAAACTGATTATTGCTTAAAAGAATATAAATTTTATACACTTAACATTTTTATGACAGATAAACAATTATTTTGACTCTGCAGAGAGCCAACTAGAAGTGAAAATTACAGCTAGATATGGAAAATTAGTATACGATCGGGCAGAGCTTCTACGAAAATTAGAATATAACAAATACTTTCTTTTTAAATATTAAATATTGCTTTTATTAACATTTCTATCAATTTACACCGAATATAATTTAGTAAAGAATATTCAATGTACATCACATTATTTACATATCACACGATGTATTGTCTAATTTAACAAATATATTAGAGCTTTCCTTTCGGTTTTTCTTTAATCTCGCTTTGAAATTTCTTTTATTTTTTATTTTTTATAAATTTATTAATATTTCTTTTACATATATATATTTTTTATAAATTTTATTTTTAATCACATTAATTAATAAATTAAAAATCATTTATTAATCAAACAAATTCAGCCTGACGCAGGCGCTGTCTATACAATTATTGCACTGCAGATTAATTCTAAGTTAATATATAATTATAATATATATATTTACATTATTCTCTACAACTCTTTATATTTTACAGAAAATAATTATATATAATTATGGCATTGACCAATCAAATTGAATGTTGTGGAACATTAATGAGTTGATTTCATGAAAAGTTAATGTTAATATCGAAATAATATATATCGGAATGGACAGCATTAAGTGGCAATAATATGCTGAAATCTCTTATATCAATGCGAAGCATAAAAATATTATGCTCAAATTGAATTTCATTATGGGAAATTCAAAGTTGAAAAAAGAAATGTAATATATAGCATAGAGGGGAGGGGGAAAGCACTTAATGAAATTAAAAATTGTGCGTAAAAAAAAGGAAAGGAGAAAAAAAAAACAAATTAAAATTTTATATTTGAGTTCATTGAATGGTTTGCATAACGACAGATATTTTGGATGGATTAACATAATGCAATTTAATATTACTATATATACGATTCCTACCACGTCTGAATATATATATATATATATATATATATATACGATAATTTATGAGCCATAAGCAGAGGCGTAGTCCGATTCTTTTTTGAAGAGTAAAAATCTCATTTAAGGTTATATTTATATAGTTGTTTATTATTAACATTTACCTAAGAATATTTTCTACTTAAATATTGAAGTAATCCAAACCCCCTCCCCCATAAAACACCCCCGGCAGACACTGTTTGAGATGTGCAAAAAGCAGAAGCAAAACGCAAAACGCAAAACGCAAAAAGCAAATATAAATCCAAAGTAAATAAACAAAAAGCAACACACAAGTTAACGCACACATAATAAATTTGCGGTTTTATTATTAATAACAAGTATCTGTATCTCTGTATATAATATATGTGTGTGTGTGTGTGTGTGTGTGAGTGTGTGTACATGTTTATATGTGCCTTGTCATGTTTTTAACTCCTACTCCATTGTGGCTGAACAATCTATGCAGATGAAATGTCAAAGTCTCAAGCGAAATCAACAAGCAAATATCCTGCGGATATTTTCCTCAATATTGTCACACACTAACACACACACACACACACACACAAACATACATGTTGATAATAATGTTAACCATAATGAAGTTCATGTTGATGTTGATGAGTACAAAACAAGTGAGAATCTGAATAATGAATTGCAATTAGTCCAATTACAACAGATTGTCACAAATATACAACTATACCTGTATATATATATATATATATATATATATAAGATATATATAATAATGTAATTGTTGTTGTTGTTGGTTTCCCTTCGCTAAACTTTTGATACACCTATGTGCAGTCATTTTATTTTTGCCAAAAATTATAATTTGAATTATTTCGACAGAGCGTGAGTTGGGCTAGGGGGGTGGGGGAGGGGGAGATTGCTCGAAAACTACAACAGCTGAAGTCTAAGTTAACATATAACAATTTAGTTCCAGGCCACATCTGCTCAACATTTGCCACGCTCCCTGTCCCCCTTCCTACCCCGCCAACTAGAGTCAACCCCAAAATTGTATGTGAATCCCTTACACAATTTCCTTTCCCCACATGTAACAAGAACGACGACGACAACGAGTCGAGACAACACTGTAATGCACAGTGGACACTAGCAAATGTTTTTCTCATTTTCTAAAATGAGGGGGGAGGGCAATCAGAAGGGCAGAAGGGGGGCAGCAGCTCATTGTTTATGAGCGTATCGAATATTTTTTGGGGTTAGCTGCGATGCCGTTGGGAACATAAATATTTATTCAGCGATAAAAGAATTTAGGTTATTTTCGTGGTATATAAATAGCACAATTTAACTTGCTTCGACCCAAACCAGTTAACATGATGAGCAGGGGTGTACTAGGGGAGTGACAGGGGAGTGGCAGGGGGGATGCATGGAAGGTATGTTCAAAAATAAAGTGCAAATGTCAAAGGAGCCATAAAAAATGACTCCAACGGGATAGAGTTATGCATGTAAATAATAGTGAAAAATTCCAGGAAAATTTTTAGGGGAAAAAGGGTTAAAAGTTAATCGAAGACAAACTTTTGCTATGGGACTATGATTTAATTAAAGTTTTTAAATAAATTTAGATTGGAATTTATTTATGTTATAAAGTTCAAAAATAAATCAAATATTTGCTTGAATATTTTTCAAATCAATCAAAGTAATTTTAATAATTTTTAGTCTTATATGACGTTTAACCTTTATTCATACCACAGTGCAAGAATTGACATCGCTGTGCGTGTGTGTGTGTGTGTGTGTGTGTTTGTGTGTAACGTGTAACGTCTCTGGCCCTGCGGCATTTACCACAAAACAATGAAAATTACAGAGATGTTGATGACAATGACAACGACAACAGCGCCACCTATTAGTGCGCAGCTAACTGACTCTGCCCAGACTTTCAGCTAATACCCCATTTCACTCTCACTTTATGACTGTTCACCTTGCTCCAACTACTACCACACATAAACACATATACAGTGTCATCCTCTCGTTCTCTTCTCATCCGTCGCTTGCGTCAATATTGACACAGTCCATATCTTTTTATGACATATTTTTTTGGCTACTGTCAGCTCTTGCTCTCTTTGCTCTTTGTTTGCATGCTCACAGCAGCAGCAGCAGCAGCAGCATTAGGTCTTTCTCTTTGAAATCAAGTTAATGGCTGGCAGGGGTAATATTTATATATATATGTATGTGTATATTATATATATATATATATATATATAACATGCATACAAATCTCAGTTCTATGCAAGTGCACACGTGGCTGAAAAACAAACCGAAAATCTCACTGAACTTTGCTTTGATGTCTTGCTTAGTTACTTGTTATTTAAAGAGGTTTTTTTTTTATTATTGTTGTTGTTGTTTTTTTGTATTTGGGTTAGTGGGTAATGCCGTATGTAGTGGCAAGTGGCATACTACTACGACTACTACTACGACTACTACTTGGCCCAGTTGATGAGAGTGATGAGTGGCTGAGGATTTAGACCCAGCCAACACTCGATCACATTTGCATTATGTACCCGTAAACAATCGACCTGACAGCCTTTTCACATATTCGCTTCTCTTTCTCTCTTTATATATATATTTTTTTTGGGTGGCACTTTCCGTTGACAACTGACGCCGCTACACAAACTGCATTGAAAATGCTTAAAGAAAAACGCAAATAAATGTTAAAAACAACGAATTGAATTGTACCCTAACATTAATATAAAAGTTCTAGATATAAAATTTCCCTTTCAAACAGTTTTTTGTGTTCAACTTTAATATTAATCTTCAACTTTGCTTAAAGAAATTATCAATTAAGTTTGGGTTAACGTTTCAAGCGTCTATATAAGTTTTGATTCAATCAGATTTTAAGTTAAAGTAAACTTTAACCAATATCGGAAACTACATTTGATTCAATTTTAATTTCAAGTTGAAGACAAAACGATTGATGAAGCATATAAAACCTATAAAGGGAGCAGTTCGAAATTGAAAATCTAATGCTATAAATTGAACGATTTGCCCAGTTTTGTTTGGTATGTCTTGAGTTGTATTAAGGGGTAAAGGTAGGGGAGAGGAGAGGAGACAGAGCACACCTAGGAAAATTTCTTGGAAGTACGATACACACACACACACACACATACACAGGTTGCGGTGCTTGAGTGTCAACTGTCAGTGGCTGGACTTAAGTGGCCATAAAGTAGGCACATCACGTGGTATATGCACTGACAGTTGCAGGTGTTGGTCGCTAGGTGTCGCCTTGACAGTTTGGCAAGCAAAGTGTGCGGCATAGAATTTTAAATGAACACCAATCGCCGATGCGAATGAATCACAAATCACAAAACAACAAATCAACTCAAAAGGATCAGCGCATGCGTGAAAGTATTCAATTACCAAGTGAATATAGTCTTATATGCAACTTGATCGGATTTGAATCAACTAAGTTGAACTTGCTGTTACTGCTGCTGTTGCCATTTCCTGTTTTTATGTGCCTTTGGCAAGTGGCGATCAATTTGCATGACAAATTGTGCCTTAGCCAAAAGGCCAAGTTAACTTAACCAACCGCTACAACAAAATTGAATCAATTTGCCATTGGCAGTTGGAAACCCTAGAAGTTGTCTGTCATGAGCACTGCCAAACAGTTGCTCAATTTGCGGCTTCCAATGATCACTTAACACACACACACACACACAGCGAGAACCTACACACACACACACATATCGCATTTCAATGACTCGTCAACCACATTCCACATTTTGCAGGGTTTCCAAGTAATCCACCAACAGACAAACATATAAATTTTCACCTGGCAATACTTCACTTCCACTGCACCCGCTGATACTATTTGTGGTTAAATTGCTTATGTGGGCGCCTTTGTCAGATATTATATATATATAGGTCTATGATCAGCCTGGTAATCCAATATGAATTGAATATTCGAAATGTAAAAACTTAATTCATTTAGTTTTGTCTAAAATTTGACATAATCAGCGATGTTAGCAGTGCAACATATCCGGCGATTGTTGCACCAATTGCCGACAAAGCAACAGCAACAACAATAGCAGCCACAACAACATTGTGGCACGTTGCACACGTTGCTATCTTGTCAATAAATCTCAATATCAAAATATGCTAAATGACCACCCGTATGAACCAGACAATAGTTCAACAGATGATGGAAATAACTAAAAATGCAAATAACTGCACGAATGCTAAATGTGCTACCTACCTACCTCTCTCTATCTCTATATCTCTCTCTCGCTCTATGCTTCTCGCTCAGTTTGTATTGAAAGTAAGCATAGGCCTATGCTCTATGCCTGTGCTCGTGCCTGTATCTGTATCTATAAGATACGCGCATAAATCTACAATAGTTTCCTACCCCCTCTATGCCGCAGCTTAAAAGTCTGTAGATGCGTTTTGAATTCCTTTTTTTTTTAATTCAGTTTTTTTTATATTTCTTTTTTGTTTTGTTTTGTTTCGGGGCGGTTCTTTCATTAAATGCGGCGCATGCAAACAATGAACCGTGTTGACAGGTTTCGTTTTTCCAGCTCTCATTTGATTGATTTAACCTGAATCGGTTGACAGGTACGAGAGCATTTTGGCATGCTCATGTCATGAGTTACCATAAACGAGATACAAGCCCATAACATGTATATACCTATGTGTGTATGTATACTTATGGTAAGCACTGTGTTAGTTCAACAAACTGCAACTGAGATATTCGATGTGAAACTTAAAACTCTTTCGATCTGCCTCCACTCTAACTAGAATAAGTATAAGAAGTTATGCAGCAAACGAGTATTTGTTACATATTCAAACAATATGCGAGTATTCATAAATGATTCATATCACACACACTTATACAATTCTAATGATAAACAAAGTACATTGCTCTAAACAACTGAGAAATGAGATTCATCAAATAACAAAAGTCTCAAGTAATATTCTATTGTACTTATTCTTCTCTAAATATTTCTGCAATTGTTATTGAAGACAGACAGACAGACAGACAGCGAGAGGGGGAGAGAGAGAGACAAAGAGTAACTGCTAGATAGAATTGTTAAATCAATAAGAAGAAGAAAGAACTTGCAGTTTAATACACTAGCTGGCTATAATTATGTTGGACAGCAGACCGTTAGAGTGTTGGCCTAAAGAATTGGTAACAAAGACAAAGACAAAGACCGAATCTGGACCCGACGCAACTGCAGCTCGAAACATAGATGCAACAGCTCTAGCACTTGAGTAGCGTAACGAACATGCAAGACGAATGAACTGGCATAGAAGAGGGGAAGGGTGAAGAGTGAAGAGAGAGAAGAAATGAGAAGGAAACTGATTGACAGTTGAATGATTTAATGAGCAACAAGATAAACGATGCACGATATTGCGGCGCTGCCAGCCACAGCGAAATGTATTACTTGTGTTTCATTTGAATTTCAATTTGAAACACTGACACACACACACACAATTGACACACACACACTGACTTAAATAAGTATCTGTACAATTGTAATACGCCGCTCCATATAAAAGATGTTTATCTATCGAGCAATGTAAAACTGTGACGGACTTTTCTTGCAGCGTCATCTGATGCCATCAGCAACAAATACAATGTTCATCATCATAATGATGATGCTGTAGATGATGATAATGATTATAAAGACGACCACGCAACTTGTGTCAACCAGTCAGTCAGTCAGTCAGTCAGTCAGTCGACCAAAATTGATAAACTAATGTTAAAAGTAGAGTTTCCATTTCTTTTGCTGCAACAACACCAGCAACAAAATGTTAGTAGACTTTACATATGACTTAAGCAAAACTAAATAAAGTGAGTAATAAATAACCCTGTAAGAAGTTATATTTATCTTTAATTCATTGCTTTAAATAATAAAAAATGAAATCTGCTTCTATTCCATACAATTTCTATGGAAATGGCAAACTGCATAAACAAGTTTCAAGTTTCAGCAAATGGAAAGAAAAACAAATAGGAAAATCAATGCCAATATTTGTGTTATTATTATTCTCTTTAACTCTTTATTGATTCATAATGGAATCATATTCATATTGCACAAATAACATTGCTTAGTCATGAATAGTTTGTGTAATGATAGGTGCAGACTATACGAACATTTTAGCTTGAGTGTAACTTTACTCTGTGAACAGCAAATGTTTAATTTTCCATTAAATAACTTAAACATAATTAAATTCGACTCGCTATTTAAATACACATCTCAACAGCAGCAACAATTGCAGTTTCTTTTCTCTTATAACTCCGGAAGAGCGGTGGCTACCCGGTGGTTTAGCCGGAGTCCAAGCAAGACCCACTTGTCGCATTACCCACGCAAGTGTCGAAAAAATAATCTCAGATGCTCCAGCAGAAGGTTGTGAAGGTTTGTGGAGGTTGAAGCATCAAAGCTGTTTATAATTTATGTATCGGGCAAATAATGTTTTACGATCTTTGCTATGTCGTTAACCAAATGCTGGGAAAACTTAACCAAGTTTATATTGTTTTCTTCTTTGGTATCTTCTTTAAGAGTATTTCTTTTAGGGTTTCGATTTGGTTATTGGACTCAAACATATATGAGATATTTGTCAAAATTGTTAATGTGTAAAGTACAAATATTTAGATAGATTTTGGACACTTGGAACTAAAAGAAAAGCGCACGTAACTAGTTTTTCGGACCATCAAAATTGCAGAAAAAATGAAAAGTGCCCTTTATAAAACATAGAGATGTTAATTAAATTGTTACTTAACCATGACGCAGTGCGTTCATTAACCGTTAATAACTGTCTAGGCCGCCTACCGGGCACAAATAGAAGTCTTGCCTGTGTTAAGAGATCTGCGTATCCTTTGAACTGTCGACGTTTGCATGACAG
Source organism: Zygothrica quintamaculata (assembly GCA_037044455.1). Taxonomy (NCBI): domain Eukaryota; kingdom Metazoa; phylum Arthropoda; class Insecta; order Diptera; family Drosophilidae; genus Zygothrica; species Zygothrica quintamaculata. Next base: position 329,629 of record JBAMBS010000281.1, on the reverse strand, counting down.
CAACTGGCAGCGTCAAAATGCCTACAATGATCAACGTCGTAAGGTAATACCAAAATTAGTGTATTTACACAATCCTTGGAAGTATCTTGTAACTAAATTTAATATGTGGAAACTGAAATGGTTGTGGGATTATGGATTCAGTGAGCGTGAATTTGTTGAGGGGTCAAAACAGGCGGCCATTGTTATGACTGATATCATACGTCATCAGAGTTCTGAAAAAATTGGTGAATACACGACGCCAGTTGGCTTCCAGCAGATAACCAGGGATATGCTGCTCTCCCGCAATGATGCTAGATTACAGCTGGTCCGCTTCGAGAAGGAGCATCTGCGTCGTGCCATACCAATGAAGGTGGCAACACGTCAGAACTATGGGCGTAAATATGCTTTCATAGATATGTTATTTGTTGGTCTACGTAATACAAAGGATTTTGATTCGCCTAGCGAACTGGTTGAGATCAATGATATACTGAGGCGTATGGATACAGAGCTGAAGACACCAACGGACATTGTATCGGTGCCACATCGTATTGTTTTTGCTGAGATATTTATACGGTTTCGTCGTGATTATACAGCCGAGTGGCGCCAGAGCAATGATGCGGCGCTTAAATATCAACAGCAGCAACAGCTACACAAAGAACAAGTGCATCAGCAGCAGCTATTACAACAACAGCTACAACAGCAACTGCAACAACAATTACAACATCATCTGCAACAGCAACACAGCCCACAACAGCAACAAGACCGCACACTACAACAACAACAACAACAACAACAGCAGCAACAACACAATGATAACGTTATAAACATTAATGACACACCCACAGGTGCCATACCACCGCCCTCGAATCTAGGACGCGTCTTGTCACGCATCAATGATCCCGGCTGGTCGGTGTCCTTTTACAAGATCCTAACTTTTGATGTCCTTAACTTTGATCCGCAGCCCAATCAAAGATCATAGCTTGTATAACCAGCGTCACTATCATTACTGAAACCTGCTACTAAAATTCTATATTAGCATCTCAATTTATAGTCATAATTTAGTCAAATATTCATTTTAATCGGATAAAATTTCGCGTGTAATCGGTATATATAAACTATATATATATTTGTATGTCTCATTGTTTGTCTTTCAGTTACATGCGGGCTCTAATAATTTATTACCTTCAAATTGTCATCACACACACACCTTTAATTTCCAGTTATTGTTGGTTTGTTGTTACAAGCAAATCTCATCTGAGGTATACGAAATGATGTTGTAATGAGGCACATTACATGATAAAATGTTGTTGCTTTTGACTTTGGTTTGTTGACGGTTAACGGTTGACTATTGACTGTTGACTGTTACCATTATTGGTCTTGTCGCTTGTTGGCCAAGTTACATTTGTCGCTTGCCTCTAATTAGTTTTCAAACATGGGTTCGGCCTTAACGTTATTCAAATCAATTTGAGTCTTTACTATAATCCAAAGAAAGCTAAAGACAAATCACCATATTTCATTTCATTTCAGTTCATTTTTTTCCATTTCATTTTGCTGTTATTGTTATTGTTGGCTCATTTTGTTTTCATGTTTTACACATTTTTGCATAATTTCTACACGATAAACATCATCTGTTCTGCTTCAATGCTGTAGGTCGATCACAACATGTTTTGACAACTTACAATGTTAATTTGTTACAATTGAAATTCATGTTTCAAAGTGTTACACACTTTTCACCAGAAACACAAATGGAAATCATTCATGGATAACTCTAAGAAGAAATCTTTAGCATATGAAAAGAAAAGTCAATAATGGGTTACAGAATTTTAATATTTACAATTAGATTTTATTTTCTCAGAAAATACTCATAAGCAAAATAAGTAAATAAATTAGATATTTAAATAGAATAATGAATACAAATAAATTAATAAAAAAATAATAAAAATTAGATAAAAAAAATAAATTAAATGATTAAATTAATAAATAAAATAGCAAATTAAACAAAATACATATTAATTAAAAAAAAAATACAGGAAAAATAAATGAAAATAAATTTATATAATAAATAAATAAAATATGTTAAATAAAATCAATAATTAAATTAAATAGAATAAATACAGCCGTTGACAACTAATTGACAACATGTACGTAACGTTTGCTATTTTCTTCTTTTTTAATGTATTTTTAAAGGAAACGTATATTTCAAAAATAAATAATATTAATAAAGTTAAAAAAAATAAAATAAATACTATAAAAAAATATATAAAATAATTATAATAAACAAAATAATTATGTACTAAATAAAATATATAAAATTAATTAAATAAACAATATAAACAAAGTAAATACAAATATAAAATAAATTAAATAAATACAGTACAGTTTACATAATAAATAAAAATAATAGAATAAATAAAATATTTATTACAAATAAAATAATGTTAGTAAAATCAATAAAATATATAAAATAAAAAAAATCAATAAGATAAATAAAATATATATAATAAACACAATGAATAAAATAAAAGAAAAAAAATTAATAAAATATAAAAATATTTTAAATTAAAAAAAAATATTTATATATAAATTAAATAAACGAAAATAAATAAAATATTTAAGGAAACGCTTAGTATATTAAATAAAATAAACATAAATAATTAGATTAGAAAATAAATAAGAATAGTATATAGTCGGATAAAAAGCATCTTTAGACACTTGATTCTGAGGTTGTGTAGATTATATTCAGAGTTGAATATTAACTTAATAATTAAAGATGCTCTTCAGATATGGAAATATTGTGTACTAATAAAGGATTAATTGCAAATAGTTTAATTATAGGAAGAAAGTCAATAAATATGTATAGAACAGACAACAGAAAATGCTGAAACACTTTTCAATCCAAGTTTTGCTTTAATTTGAGCCACACAGAAAGAGGGAGCAGCTATAAATTGGAGACAGTTAAACAAATGTTTAACTTATGCTATATATAAGTATGAAAATCTTGTGCCATTGCAGTAGGTAAAAGTTAATCGAAGGAAAACCTTTGCAAACAGTTATTTACAATTTAACCCATTTGCAGGTGGAAATATTGGTAAGGACATAAAAGGTTAGATAAAGTTGGATTCGATTGGATGTTTGCGAACTTTGCTTTAAGTTAAAGTTAAATAACAGTAAACCTAAATCTCAGCAACTAATGGTTAAAACAGCGTAAGATGGGAGGGAGAGAGAGTGAAAAACGGGGGAAAAATAAAATGAAAGAAATAACAACACGTCAAAAAGGGAGAAATAATTTAAATAAGAAAACAGCTGTTGCAGTTCAGAGCTTTGCTAAAGATGGAAATGTGCCAGAAACACATACACATTTACACACACCCACACACAAACACCAATACACACACACACACACACACACACACGCAGATTTATATACACAAACATATACACAGAGTCTTGTACAATCACAGAGTTACAGTTACAAGCAAAAGGGATAATCTCATTATAATGAAACGCAAGTTATGCACGCGCAGTCAGACGCCGCTAGATGGCGCCAGTATGGCGTGAGCTAGCGTCAGTCAAGTGTCGCCCGCACAGCTTAGAACAAAATGAAGGAAAGAGCAGGCAAACAGCAAAGACCCAGCTGCTGCTCCTACAGTTGCCTTTGCTCTTGCTTCTGCTGTCCAAGCTGAACCCAAGCAGCTACAACAGGATTGTACGGAATGCCAGCCGGATCTGCTTATTCTAACTGTCATGGCCTGAACTGACATGCAGACTACGATGGCGTTAAGAAAAAAAAGAATGTATAACATAAATAAAAGAGAAAACAAAAATTATAATACTGAAATTTATGTATATTTTTCTTCCATCTTATTTTTCTCATTTTATTCTTAACCGGACCATTCAATCTGTGGCAAGCACTCGGCTTGTCTCTTTTCATATGCCTCAGAAGAAGCACAGTGTTACATGTATTAATAAGCATTACAACAAAACTTTAAATACTATATAATTAGGTGAGTCTTCAAACAATCTAATTATCAAGTCAAACCAGAATTAAAATCTCTTTAATATTAAAAAATAATTTTAAAATGGTAGAATAACTTTTTTATTTTAATTTCAAATTTCTAATAATATAAATATATAGAAAATTAAAATAAATAAAATTAAAATAGATTTAAAAATAAATAAATATTGAAGGTTGGTCTTAAGATAATCTAATTATCAACTCACACCAGAATTAAAATTCTATTTAATATTAAAAAGGAAATGTTAAAATGATAGAATAACTTTTTTATTTTAATTACAAATTTCTTATAATAAAATAAATAAAATTAAAATAAATTTAAAAATAAATAAATAATAGAATAAATAAATGAATAATAATAAATATATTACTATTAAATTATATGTTAATTAATTAAATATTAATTTTATTAATTTATAATAAATTGAAATTAATTCATACGAAATAAATACTCTTTACTTAAAGTAAAGTTGATAATTACTTTAAGCAAAACTTTCAATTTCTTTAAAAAACCTGTTTAATTTTTCAAATAGACAAAAAGCTTAAGAATTCTATTAATAATAATAATAAAATAAATTATTAATCTAAATCTGACTTCTTCCCCAATTTTCTTAATTTTCTTGAGAGTATTCACTAAGAGTAATATATGCATTCAACTCGAACAATTCTTCTAATAGAAAAAGTTATGACAAACCTTTACTTATTTCATTCTTTTGGAAACTATTTATCATACTTAGAACTGTTGAGTGTAATTATTAAAATTTTAAACGTTTTCTTCCTACAATTGGCAACAATGTGCAACCCTTTGTCCATATCTGCTAGTTGGCAAAGCTGCTACAGTATTAGCCCGGCTCCGGCCGTAAATAAAACAAGCGGCTTAATTTCAAACTCATTTGCAAATATTTACACAGAAATCAAAAGGACGAGAAACCCTTTAGCAAAAGGATGCGTATACCCAAATCCAACGTGTAACAGGTGCGCGATCCCTGCCGCCCCAAAAGAGCGGGGCAGATTTAAAAGTTTTTTCATAACTTTCTTCATATCTTTTTATTCCTTCTCGTTTTTTTTTTTACTTCTTTTCCTCATCGAGATTAATTACAAGCCTTGCGTAATAAGCGGATTTCCGGCGCTTTCTTTCTCTTCCCGCTTTGCCATTTCTTCATTTTATTTTATTTTATTTTATTTTTTTTGTACACATAACGGTCCCAACTGTATGAACTGGTCGTACATCTCGCGTTTAATAAAAATTGAATGAAATTTATGAATTATTTGCGCGAAGCGCATAGAAATGTGGCCACCCACAGTGGCACACACAGACACACGAGGGAAAGGTAAAACCCACCGACCAACGTTCTGTGTATTCATAGTTAATGTCTGGAATCTCAGCAAACGTCGACGTTCGCCAATCGTTGATCTTCATTAGAGGTGCCGTCGCCATTGTCGACACGGACGCCGACAACGTCTTCATAGACATTGTTGGAGTTCCCTCTGAGTTGTTGCCGCCTCTGTCTCCCCCACTACGGCGCCGCCGCCGAAGCTCTAAAGCTTCAAATTTATGGCAAAGCATTTGCGGCGCACGCTTACGGACATAATACCAATGCCAACAATAACAACAACAACAACAACAACAACAAGACCAAAACAGCAATAGCAACATGTAAGAATTCTCTAAACAAGACTTCCCCATACAGAGATACCCTACAGAAAATTCTCAGGTAACCAAACATAAGACATTTCCCTTTACACAATAAAAGCTATAAGAAACACAATAGCTAAATAAGCAAAATAAAAATATATAAATAATAATAACAATAATAATAAATATATAATAAAATAAAATAAGTACAAATACAAAGATTAAATAATAAATAAAAAATAATTCAAATAATATGAATCAATATTAAATAATATAAAACAAAATAAATAAGAAAAATAAAACTTTATAAAAAAAATAAAAAATTAATAAATATTGATATTAAAATTATAATAATAATAAAAATATATATATAATATACACAAATAATACACACAAATTAAATATTAAATAAAAAAAGCAATTAAATATTGTTTAAAAACAAAAATATAAAAGAGTGAAACAAAACTATATAAAATAAACTAAATAAATAAATAAAAAAGTTGTCATATTTAATAAACAAAATAAAAATTATATATAAAAGAAAAAAATAATAGATTTAATATATAAAATAATTACAAGCGCAAATATTAAATATTAAATTAAAGAAAAAAAATATAATATTATTATAATGTAATATAATTAAAAAATACTATACAAAACCTTAAAAAAATTAAAATAAAATAATATTTTAGGACAAAAGTAGAGTGAAAGGCAATTATAAATAAAATATTTCTAATAAAAAATGTATACAAAAATATATTAAATAAAAAAACAAGAATTATATGTATAAATATAATGTGTAAAAAATATAATATATAATATAAAATATATATTATAATATATATAATATAATATATAAAAAAAAACATTTAAACATTTTAATTTATTAAATTAATTATTTTCAATTGTTTAATAGTCTTCAATTCTGTTGCTTTGGCTTTGGTTTGATTAAACAAAATTAGTTTGAAAAAAACTTTAATACTTGTACTTACTTATACTTAGAAAAGTTTCTTTCCTTTCTTTTAAGTCTCTTTTCGGCTTCTTTCATTATCAAATAGATTCATTTTGCCTAAGTCTTAAAGCAAAGTCTTGCCTAATGCGTGGTATTATTTTGTAATACTCTTTTCTAATCATATTTACAGGGTGTAACAATGCCTACAACAACATTAACAAAGTCTGGCTAATAAAGCGTCATCGTCGGCGTCGTCATTGTCGGCGTCGTCGTCGGCGTCGCTGTCAGCGTCATTACTGTCCTTTATTAGTTCATTGCTTTGGTGCTTTGGTGCTTGGGTTGTTCGTGGTTTGTTGGCGCTCGTATCCATTTACACTTGGATATTTATCGTCGCGGTTGGCGCGTCGACCTCCTGTGCCGCCTCGAATGGAGTTGTCCCATAATTTTAGTCGCGAACAAGCTAAATACGCCATTTAACACGGCATTTAAAATGCATATCGATCGTATATCAAAAGGTCGTTTCATTTTCATTACATAATCTCAGTCAAGCAGCACTAAACTGACGAATAACTCTGTGTGTGTGCGTGTGTGTGTGACTATATAAATATCTGTAAGAATGTGTGTAAATGTTATGAATGCCTGCTTGATACGTGGCTTCCTCAGCTAATGCCCTAAGCCTTCGCTAGTAAAACGATAGATTCATATATTGAAAGAGATGTACGTTAGTTATGTTGGATTATGATAGTGTTAGATTAATGGAACCCCAAGAGTATATGCCAGAAGGTCGAAAAATAATGGAAAACTATTCAAGCAAAACATTAAATAAAGAGAAAATTTCTTTTGGCGCCAAGCTAAGCTGATGCTATAGCTGAAGCACTGTTAATATACTTAAGTATACTTAATAAAAATAAATCAATTTAAAAGAGTAAAGACAATTCTCTGTAGCTCAGAGCCGGTTGTAATGCCATTTGCATTCACGTACCCAATTTTTCGAAACGTTTTTAAGCTGCTTTTTGGCATTTACAATACTCGATTTTACCCCACACTGGACATCGGTCATAAAAACATCGACAATTTCAGAGACAAGCCGGCACAATATTTATGATATGTACTGTACCGTACTGGGAATACTAAAGAACTAACCGACTGGCCAACTGGCTGACAGGCTCACAGGCTCACAGGCTGCCTGGCGGACTGGCCGCCTTGCTAAATTGCCACTTGGCGCCAAAACGAGAGCCTCCAGAACCAAAAGGGAATCTCTGAAACTGTTTGGTTGTCCGCTGCCAGTGTTGTCACTGTCGCTGTTCGTGTCCCTGTTGCTGTTGCTGTTGCTGTCAGCATTAAGGGTATCTGCATAAATTTTTACTTTTTTTTTTTTTTGAAAAAAAGAAAGAAAATCGAAAATTTTTGCAAGTAAATTTTTAATTTAAAACACATTTTTATATGCAAGACAACCAGAAAAATGGACAGCTGCGTAGGATGGAGAGAGCAGAAGGGAGGGGAGGGAGCGACAAAAAACAAAACTGAAACATAAATAAATCTGAAATTTTATGCACTCGAAAAGCCCAAAGCAAAGGGACTACGGAATTGGTATGCGGCATTTGGAGACCAAGTGGAACACACATAAAAGCCGTTTGCGACTTAAAAAATAAAAAAAAAATAAAAAACAAAAAACCAAAAAGAAAACAAATTTTGTTTTCCAAAAAGTTCATCTCTCTCTCTCTCTCTCTCGCTCTCCGCAATGTGGTTATAGTTGTTGTTGAAGATGCTGATGTTGTTGGTTTTAAAGCTGCTTGTTAAACATGCAATTTCTTTTGGTTGCACCAAGTTCGATTGCTGTGGTTCAACGACGGCAACAGCAGCTGCAACAACAGCGGCAAGGACAAAAGCCAACAATGGATTATTAGTGGCTCTTAAGCAAACACGGGCCGTCGCTAGCAAAAGGCGTGGCAACAGGGGGAACAACAACAGCGACTTATAAACCAAATATATATATATATATATATATGAGTGTGTACGTGTGCGTGCATGTGAGCATGTGAGTGTGTGTCCCAGCGCCTGCTGCTGTCGTTTAATCTTGCCCTCGGTCTTCGTTGCCGCATCCGCCACTGATTTATCGCTGAAATGTGGGCGTTTTTAATTAATTTCGCTGCGCTGCGCTTCCAACAGATTTTCGCTTGGCGTGCTCATAAAGCGTTGTAATAAAACACAAGAAGCAAACACGAAACAAAACAAAAAAAAATATATTTTTGTATAAAGAAAAGCATACAATAATAACCCACACAAACCCACACACACACACACACACACACACACACACACACACACACACACACATAAGGAAAAACAATTTTTGGCAGTGGCTCTGATTTACTTAAAAATTTCGCACTCGCAAATGATGTTCGAGTGGCATCTGAAGAGCGCTTTACATAAACCACAAGGAATTGGACAAGGGAGAGTGGATTGGGCTATAGGGATTGGGTTATAGGGACTTTGTAAGAGCTGATGAAGTGTCCCTATAAACTGCATTGTGGTTTCAATATGTATTTAAAGTGTTTCTCAGGTGTGAGCTGCGGTTTGCTACGGAAATTGCTTCTTGTCGTTCTTGGCTACGCACTGAGAACCGATTTTAACTATTGTTCAACACTTTTAATTGTTGCTTTAAGCACTTGAATATATTTTTGAAAAACAATTTGTAAACTGCATAAAAATCTTTTATATTTACTTTTACACCAATTTAAACACTTTTAAAAATGAATTAACATAAGCTTGTGGCCGCCTTGCCAGATTTCCTTAATAAATCTTTTGAGTTGACGATCAGACAGCAATTCTGGCAATATTGACACTCGATAAAGTTTTGTAACAGTCAAGCAACAATAAATTATTTATAAACATTCGCAGTACAAAAAAGAAATACTTTAAATTTTTATATTTAATTTATGTACTTTTATTATTACTAATTAAACTATTTATTATTATCAAATAAAGATTATATTTAACATATTGCATGCATATATTGAGTCACGTGGCAGCATTCGATTAACATAGAAATGTTATGAGCTAACATAACCCTGTTAATCAGTTTAACAGAAGAGCAACTTTTGCGTGTCGAGTGTATATTTAAATTTAATTTAAAAAGCATTTACTTTGCTTTAATATTATTTTCCTTTAAATTTTCAGCATTTATTGAAGCGAACTGCAACTGGGGATAAACGCACACACACACACACACATACACATAAAGCTACATGGACATATACATCCACGCAAACTCTTGCCAGTTCTGGTCGCCCTTGTCACACATAGACACAACAGTAATTCCATTTTTGGCTAATTTTGTTGCTAAGGCCAAAAACTTTGTCTTCTTCTTCTTCTACTTGTTTAGCTGCTTGGTAACTTTTGCAGCTTTTAATTCTAATTTTCACGCTGGCGCAATTTTGACGCTGTTGCTAATTTGCCATCAACTTTCAACTTGGATTTCCAGGGAATTAAACTCGCACCCGACTGCAACTTGATGATAATTAAAATGCTGATGATGAAGATATGTAAAGGAATAGATGCTATGCTCCCGTCTATAAGTTGTGCCAAAATTATGCTATGTCGCCAGATATTTTGTCGTTGCATACTAAATGGAGATTTATGGGACTGCAAGTGATTGAAGTTTGAAAAGGTTGCCAGAGTTTGCCGACTTTTAATCGAGTAACTAATGGATTGCAATTGATTTTCAAAAAACTTTATATGCCAGATGATGATGCTGAGAGTAATTTTAATATATTTTCTATGCCATTAAACATAAAGCTACGATAGAATTGCAATGGGGTTAAGGATGCACCCAAACAGGCTTTAACCAAAGAGAGAGAGAGAGATATAAATAAAAATGTATAAAAAAGATATCATAAATTCATTTATGTAGCTGCTGCAGCTAAATATTAAAATTACTCGTTGCCTGCACAATTATGCGGAAGGAACTAATTAGGACTACGACCACGATGAGGCTCTACTACTACGACTACTACCCGTATGACCGTCTCTGTAGCCACGTTGTGTTGTTTGTGTATACATAATATAAAATTTCATTTTATTCCATGCTAAAGTTCATTTTACGCTGCAAATTCAAATTAAGCAACATAAAGGAAGGGAATTACGATTATAATGTTGTTGTTGCTTTTATTGTTTCGCTTGTTTTTTTGTTATTTAATATAAAAGCCATGCAGCGAGAAATGGGTAGGACATAAAACAAATTGTCGCAAATTAATAAAGCACTAAGCTAAATTTAAAATAATATTCAATTATGCAAAATGCACTTTAAACAATATGAAAAATTCTGTACAGCTATACAAACAGAAAGCTGCTTGCTATGGCACGCGCTGTTAATCGTTCGGCAATAATCTGCACTGAAATTAAACAAGCGACAAGTACGAATTGCCCAAAAATAGTTAAATTATATATACGCTAAGCTAATTGAGTAAAATTAATTAAAGTAATTAGTATAAATATAGTATATCAATCGATTTTTATATTATATATATTTGTGCATTAGCTGCTGGAGATAATTTTAACTGATCTCTGACTTGTATCATATAACTCTACGCAATGTGTTGGAGCTGGTCTGCAGGGTATTCTGTGCTCTGTGTGTATGGCTGGGTCAGTCTGCAGCTGGTGTGAACTTATTATTGGCCGCATTGAGAGCGGCTTTGTTCTTTCATTGCTGTTGGCAACGCCCACAATTTACGATTCTTTTTGTGCGGCAAACTTTGAATTTGAATGAGTATTTGAATGATCTTCTTGTTTTTTATTGTGGGTGTTAACGCAAGGAAGATACACGGTCTTGGTGTACAAGTATGCTAATTAAAAGGCATAAATAAAGCAATATTTGAACTTCAGCTGTCTGCGGACTTAATTGATTTACGAGTTTCAATAAAGGCGAGTGGCATTTCTTCTTAGTCGGCAAACTTAAACAAACTAATTTCAGCCTAGGATAGAGCTGCTTCATCCCAATGGCAATAAAGAATTTTAACGATTATAACCAGGGACGCCTCAATAGGAACAACAATAATTTCGACTAAGACTACGACGACGACTACGACTGCAACTGCGACTGCGCCACTGACCACGGAAGCTATTTGACATTGAGATTCAAAACTCTATGGAGCTGTGTCCATGGCTGTGACGAAGTGAAATTGAGTGTCCACGTCAACTTCTTCAATTAGTGTAAACACAAATGGCAAACACAAACGATGACACTGCTCCAAGACACTAAGGCAGAGCCAATTTTCCGTCTTGTGTAGACACTTTAATATTTAACGCGCATGGGAGCAGACAGCGACAATGGATGTGCTATTGGACAGACAACGCCAACATATTCCACGAATATGTTCGTGATCATAAAATTATAATTTATGAACAAAGCCAAAGTCAAAGCGTGAAACGCATGAGGAGCAGGCAACTCCAGCACGCACTGTTCTACTGCTGTACTGCTGTACAGGGCAATCGGCGGCCTCTTGGCTGGGAAAGCTTATCTGGTGCTGGCATCTAAGTGCACATACAAGTACATATAAAGGAGATGACGATGGTGATGCTGATGCTGATGCTGATGCTGATGGTGATGTCGATGTCGTTGCAGATGCACATGGAGTCGATACAAGAGTAAAACGGACGACGATGACAACGTTGACGGCTATTTGGAGCGTCGCGCGCGTCAATTTTTGAAGTGGGACAGAAGCAGCGGGACTGATAAGAGGAACCAAAACTGGGATATCGACTGAAGCAGGGACTTTGACTATATATGTTAAAACCAGTCATGGGGGTGAAGCTGCTGCTGCTGCTGGTGCTGATATTGCTGCTGCTGTTGTTGTTATGGCTGTTGTTGAGTTTCCAGGAAAGACGCCTTCGGCGGCAACAGCTCCAACAATATTTTCTTATTTATTTTGTCTCTCGCTTTGGTTTTGGGTTTGTTCTGGATGTGGATGTGAATGTGGATGCGCTTGACATTGGAGGGCAACTGGTAACTGGCAACTGGCAGCTTGCAAGATTTTTGTTGTTATTGTCTGTTTGTGATGTTGTTGTTGTTGTTGTTGTGCCATCTGTTATCCGCAGAGGCAGTCTACTAATTTGCGGTTTTGTTGCGACCCAAGTCCAACTCCAAGTCCAACAAGTCCAGCACTCAAACCGAGAGTGTCTGTAATTTCCTTTGCAGCTCTACACATCGAGTAGACTCTTTGTTATTTTGCCACTTAACCAACACGACACGCCCCCCACAGCCCTTACTATAACATTTTGCCTGGGTTTAATAAGCTCTGTTTGCTTATTTCAACCTTTGGGGTCAACCCAAGCAAGTCTACCAAATTAAATTCCAAATTAGCCAGCGGCAACTGCTAAGCCTCTTGGTCTTGGCATCAACCTCAACTCAACTAACCTCAACCAACGTCAGCCAACTAACTAACTTAGTTTGTTAGTTTTACGCAAATTACAGAAACCATTCAGACTATTGCCAACTGGGCCAAAATATATACACATATATATATCCGACGTATTGCGTGCTTAATTAAATTCTTTTCAATGCTAGACATGAATCAATTTTGGCCTGGCCCAAACCATTGATTGCCTACTTTTTGCAATTAAAGCTTCATTTATGATTTATGCTTGCAATCGCAACTCGATTGTGAATCTAAAAACGAATAGCTTCTATTATTCGACTCACTCTACACTCTACTAACAGTCTTCTCTAATTATAAGATTCTGAATGAAGAAAGTTCTTATATTGAGATTCATTCAAATGATCTCATAATTGTTGGGAGTCTCAGTCGAATGTAGCTCAACCGAATGAATCATTTTATATCCTTTTGCACCTTTATAGCATTGAAATGTAATGAAATTTAAAGCCGGACTTTAACATTTGATTACAATAAAAATTCCAGCCTAATGATTAATGTGGTTGATGAGCAAATAAACAAATAAACAAATAAAGAGTAAAAATAAATGTGCGTTGCTTGGAAAATTGTTGTCGCCTGCTAAGTTTAATGGAATTGGACATGCAACATAAAGTAATTTATTTTTAATTAATTTATAAATGCAGCGACAACGAAAATGGAGGCCTCAACTGAAAGCAAAACATTAAACAGGCTCTACAATAACAACAACGACAACGACAACGACAATAGGGCCAACAACAATAGGGACAACATCAAGGATGAGTTAAGCTTATCCCTTGTCAGGGCGTCGAAAATTAAGCTTCGGCAATTTGCATGATTTTATATATTTTCCTCTTAATTTTATATTTTACTTTTTTTTTATATATATATAAATATATATGTATATATATATTTTATTTTATTTATGTTTTTTTTTACTCTTTTTATAAATGTTTCCATGCAACAAGCGGCGTAAAGTGTCGCTGACAGGCGTGTCATCAGCACTTTGAGCTGTTGCTGTTGCTGTTCGTATTGCTGCTGCAACAGATGCATATGTAGTTGCAGTTGCAGCATTTATCTGGCTACGCCTTAAATGGGGAGGTACCAGCAGCACTACTACCACCAGCAGCAGCAGCAGCAGCAGCAGCAGCAACAACAACCACAACAAACAACTGCAAACAACTCGCAATGCACGGCACCAATTTCATTAAAATTTACTGCACGTTGCAAAAAGGAGAGACAAAAACAACAACAACAACAGTAACAAAAAATAAAATAAAAATGCAATAAAAACAAAAAATGGTTGCGGTCAATTAACGTCAACAGCGCCAGCCCCACAACAGTTACCGCACCCCTCTCCCAGCTCCCACAAACTGCAAGCATGCGCCATCCACCCAGTTTGATGCTCATTAACAACACGCTGACTTCACAGACATTTTGTTTATTGTTGCTGCTGCTGCTGCTGTTGTTGCTGTTGTTGCTGCTGTTGCTGCTGTTGCTGCTGCTGTGAATAAATAAATAAATTTCATTGACATATGCTCAAATAAATAATAGAGCAGTTTTTTAAAATATTGCCCCTAGACGCAATGAGTGCCCAATGTTGTTGTTGTTGCTGTAGTTGTTGGTATTGTTATTGTTGGTCGGAGAAGTTCGTAGTAGGGGGGACATTTCACGATTATCCTTACGCTTCATATGAATGAATCACTTGACTGAATTGAGCATTGCATTGAGCCGGACATGAAGACATACTGCAGCCCAGAACAGACCAGGCCAGTACAGACCAGACCAGGGCAGAACAAGCCACTGACCACTAACCACTGACCACTTTGCCTTATATATAATAAACGGCTCAGACGATGTGCACAATTTTTAATTTTATGCCGAACAATGGAATCGATGCAGCTGTCCGGATATCCAACTGTCCAACCAGACAATGGGGCGGGTAACTTGGACAGAATGATTAAAAAATTATCAAAATAAATTGCGTTGAATAAGAATTAAAACTTATTTTTAGAAGCAATGCATATTGCTTTACTATTATACTCAACGAATCGTTAAATTTGAACGAAGAAACTATTAAGCTGTCTATATCGAAAGATTTACTGAACTATAAACATTTTAGCTGACCATCTACCAATATAAATAACTATTATTTTAATCAAAGGTTTATTAAAGGAATTATTTTAACACAGAAAATTACATTAATAATTAGTTATTAATTTCTATTACTGATAAATGAGCAATTATCAAACAATTAAAAATTAAAATTAATATAGACAAAGACAGATATGAATTTTAGTTTTATAGTAATAATAATAATAAATATAATATTTATAATAAATAATTATCTTATGAAACTGAAAGAAGTTTATTTTCAGGGCTTCAGGGCAAACATAATATTAACTAAAAAGCTATCCATATGCCTAATTATAGTAATTTTTTTAAGTATTTATTTAAGTAATATCTGTCTTAATAATTTGTTAAATCCATGAGATATGAATGGTCGTAATAAGTTGTGAAAATATTGAAAAAGTCAGGAATAAATTCTGCCAGCTAAAGTCAAAGATTAAAATCACATTCCGAAATTTTAATATGTTTTTAATATTTAGATGCTTTCATCTCTTTTAATTCTTATTTCCTAGAAAATTTTAATTAACCATAAAAATATGAATTAGATTAAAGGTAAAATTCCTATTATAAACTGTTACTCATCTCTTTGGGTTATTACTGTGATAAAGTGGATTATAAAAACATAATATTATAATTAAATAATAAATATTTTAATAATATAAAAGCTAAGAAATGAGCATAATCAAAATTTTCATTTTAAAAATTGCAGCAACACAAAAATAATGACGAAAGCAACCGTTAAAACAAACTCTTTAAGACACATATTCTTCTCTCAATAATTGTATACTCTGAAGTTATAGAAAGATACAATATATCTATGTGTAGTACAACTTGTGTTGTGCCGAAACCTTTAGAATGTTTCAAAAGGCTTTCGGTGATAGATGTATGTCGCGAGCACATGTTTTTGATTGGTTAAAACTGTTCAAAGGGTCGAGAACGCGTTGAGGACAAAACACGTACAGGACGGCTAACAACATTAACTAATGTTCAACACGTCAATGAAATCAAGGAGTTGGTGATCGAGAATCGACGATTAATAGTCAGAGTCCTTTCTGACACTATTTGAATATCGGAAGAATCAGTGAAAACCATTTTAAAAAATCATTTGGGGCTACAAAATGTGAAAGCACAGATAGGTCCAAAATTACTCAATGTTCTTGAAAACAGGGTCACGTTGATATCTGTGAAACAATGCTTTCCGACTACCAGAATCTCATGCAATGTATTATAACTGGCGGTGAGTCTTGGATCTATGCTAATGACCTGGAAACAGACGTGCCGAAACCGAAAAAGCCACGTCGAAGCAAGTCAAAAATCATTGTCATGTTGACAGTTTTCTTCGATTACCGATGTGTGGTGCACTCCGAATTCCTTCCGACCGGCCAAACTCTCAACAAGGAATACTATTTAACTGTGATGAGTCGTTTGCGGGAAGCTATTGCAATAATGCACCGTCGAATACTGCATTGATTCTTCGTAAGTTTTCGCTAAATCCTCCAATGTCGTGGCACAACCACCGTATTCACCTGATTTTGCTCCATGTGACTTCTGGCTGTTCAGCAAACTCCAACGACCGCTCCGGGGAAACCGTTTTGAGTCAATTGATGACTTTAAACGTGAATCGTTCCGCATATTGAAGGGTATTCCAGAAATCGAATATAACTTTTGTTTCGAGAAATGGAAAACAAGGGTATTCTGGCCGGGGGTATTACTTTGAGGGGGACGAAATAGATGTGGAAGAATAAATGAAGAACTTTCAAATTATGAATAAAGTCTTAATATTTTTTGCCCACATATATTTATAATATAAAATTGTGCATTAACCGAGTGTACACTGTACTTTGAAATAAATTAAAATCAAGTTGAAAGCATTCGCTGAGTAGATGACAAAAGGTGCTAATTAGGAAAGCTTCTTAGGAAATGCTAGGAGCACCTTTCAGCCAAACTATGATTACACTTCCCTAGCGCTTTAATTGTTATTTTTAATATAAATACAAAAAAATAAATGAAAAATTCACTTAACAGAGCTCTATATATATATGTTGAACTTTGTTATAATAAATTGAACTTTCTTCATTATTTTTATCCATGCAAAAGATCTGTAAGATCTGTGTTGTTTCACCTGATTTTATCATTTACCCTTAATCATCCGCTGAGTTATTATGTACACATTTATCTTTTAAATTAAGCTCATTGCCAAACCCCTGCAAATATGTACCGTGTACCATATACCATGTACCATGTACCTTATACGTGGCATGTATGTACCTTGCCTTCTACCGATGAGCGGCAGCAACAGTTTGTGTACTCAGCACTTGGTGTACACTCTGTATGTGTGTGTGTGTGTGTATATGAGTGTGTTGACATTGCTTCATAAATAAGCAAATGTTTATGCAGTGACTCCTTCTGCAATGCTCCTTGTAGGCCAATGGAGGCGCAGTCAAAATGTCAATGCCACAGCGATAACAGCACGAGACATGAAAAAATGAAAAAAAAAATAAAATAAAAATGAATAAATGAAGAAAGAAAAAAAAAGACCAAATGATATTCAAAAATCCAATATATACGCCATAAATAAACCCAAGTGGAGAGGTTGCAAATTCCAAGAAGATGCCTGCATCTGCCACTGGGCGACGTCCAACAATGCGGCATTTTAATAATATTTCGCTTTCAATTTTTTTACACCTCTGTCGCCGTTGACTGTATGCAAACTGAATACGTACTTTTTTTTTCTTTTTATTTTACTTTTTACTCCTTTTCTCACTTGATGTCTTATTTTTGGTATCCAAAAAGCAAATGTGTTGCACTGCCACCTTTAGCGGCTTGCATTCCATATATATATATACATATATTTGTATATCTGTATGTATGTGTGTGCACACAAGCCGCAGGTGTGACAACATAAAAATTTATCTGTGGCAGCGTCGCGGTTACCCCTTCCTTATTCAACAACACCCTCTCTTACTTAGCACTACCTTATCCCCTCTCTCTCTCGCACACACACAGAGTGAAGATTGCGGAACTCGCGAGTGTCGCAGGAAAATATATGACAACACGAATTGCATTTGCCCTGCAACGTACGTTGCACAAGTTGGATTTATATGGAAAAGCAGGATGCGAATGTTAAACCTAATGCGACGTTAACTTTGCAAATCTGTTGGCTTAAAGCAAATACACACATGAAACGATAGCTCTCTTTGAAGAACTTCCCTAGCAGCCACTTGTTGCTCTCTTTTAACTATTTAATTCAATTGACACATGTAATACAAACTTTTCTTTTAAAAATTTAATAATAATAATAAAAGTATATAGATAAATATATAAATAAACATTTGAGTATAAACCTGTAATATTTATAAACAATTCAACTAATTCTCTTATCAAATGTTTTCAATGAAATTTTATGACTCTGTTAATTTCTAACGTTCAGTAGATGGCGCCACCAAACTAACAAAATCTTTAATGCAAATCATAACTAATTTCTATAAATAATGATAATGGGATATAATGTGTAATTTCAGTAATTGTTAGATATTTAACAGTAATAAACATTTTCACTATTTAAAATGTATTTGAAGAGGTTTCTTAAGGAATAACTAATAATAATAAAGGATAAAGACAACATCTATGGAAGCTACTCAAATTTTCTATCACAGAAAAGTTCTGTCTACAGAGCTCTAAGATTTAGAAAAAAGTTTATATAAGTTATTTAATACTGTGGAAGTATAACTAAAGTAGAATCGATAGTTTAAATTGATATGGATATTTAATAAGTGATTATATATATATATACAGAAATATATCAATCTTTTTGAACTAGATTGAAAGCCGTATCAAAGTATGCGATTTGGGGGAAACTTTTCCTAGAAATAATTGTAGAAGTGTCGACTAGAAATATTGTAAGAAATAATAATGTCTGAAGAAAATCATAAAAGAAGGAAAATGGATATGAAAAATGCCTCACGTGGTCTTTGGCTAGTGAAGGTGCCAAATTATGTGTCAAGGATGTGGAATAAATCACCATCCGATATGCATGTGGCGACAATACGTATGGAAAAATCCAATATCGAAAAGGAGCCGGCGAAAGTGAAGTTAATACTGACTGATGAGCTGCTGAAGTTGGAACCACAATCGATTATTACCCAGGAACATGATCTTAAGCTATCCAAATCAACACAATCAAACCGACTTACAGGTATATTCTCAACTATCCAGGATAACGATTCAGCTATGGAGGGTTGGGTTACATACAAGATGGAATGCCATCCCATATGCAATGCACAATATCTGAGGATGAAACAGCAGGCCAAGAATGGTGTTAAGCCAGTTCGTACCGCTGAGCCACTTAACAACATTGTTAACAACTATAAGCCAGTCAGCGGTCATCCTCACAATGTTTGTTCTCAACTCTATTATTAATATTAGTTTCTAATTGAAATATTTGTTTTGTTTTGTTTTGTGTCCTTTACAGAAGACTGAAACCAAAGTCAAGAAGGAGGCATCTGCCTCCAAAGAGGTTATAATGAATATGCTGTTCCAGGCCTTTGAGAAGCATCAGTATTATTATTTAAAGGATTTGCAATACCTAACCAAACAGTCGGGATTCTTGCTGAAAGCCATACTGAAGGACATTGGCGACTATAGCAAGGATCCGGGTCACAGGCAGATGTGGGAACTCAAGGAAGAGTATCGTCATTATCAAAAAAAAAGCTAAAATGCTGGCGATGATTATGATTATCATAATAAATTATTAAAGTAATTGCTCTTATGACACTGCATAAAAAGAAATAACAAAATGTATTAAAGGTAGGTTGGTAGGAGGGCAGGGGGAAAGGAAAAAGGAAGGATCTTCTCTTGGCAATTTGCAGTACAAGAAAAAAAATCAATTAGCAACATTTTTTTTTTGCGCTGTTGCAATGAAAATCAAAACTGGCTGACAACATAATGCCACACAGGCGCTATCATTGGCTTGGACCACACACACACCGAGTGGCAGGCACTACCCGAAGACGTTAACTTGGCTAATGAAAATGAAACCTGGTCACGCAATAGCGACGCAACAACGAGCCAAGTCGTGAACTCGTGGCCAATATGAAACATTCAAATGCCACATATATATTCGTGTTAATCCACACAGCAGGTCGTCTCCAGGGGCTTCAGGGACTCCAGGGGTACCAGTGGATTTCTGATCTCGACTCTACCACTTTTCATTTCGTTGAAAAGAAATATATAAAAAAAAAAAACTTGCAGCTCTGGTACAACTCCATCTACATCTCCAACTACAACTCCAAGTCCAACCCCATGTCCCAATGGTGTACATGTACGCAGCGATTAGAGGCTTGGAATCGAGTTGCTTATGCTAAAGTCCACATTCATGGGGCATGTTGATGGGCGCCAGGTTTTAATCATTATTAATTATATGCTGCCTTGCCGCATAAATCATTTGTGCTTACTCTGCATTTACCTGGATATTATTTGAATAGTCATCTAGCTTGGACAGCAGAGTCCATGACCAGGACGTTTATTAAAGCTTCAGATAATCTATTCCAGTGCCTGAACTGATGTTCCTTTTGCTGCTGCTGCTGCTGTTGCTGTTGCTGCCACAGCTCAAATGCTGAGAAATGTGACTAATTATTTAGGTAGCAGCTGAACAGCCATCATTTATTTTAGTTCTATTCCAAGTTACAGGCAACGATATCATCTATATCTATGATCCCTATTCCAATTTACATGTCAGTTTCCGTTGGGCGCTTTAATATAATACATACATCCACAGAGGATTTCTTTCTGGACACCAACTGAATCAGTTTGCGTGCCAATAGCTCTGCCTCATTAAGACTCATATCCTCTCTCCAGTGAGTCTTTAAGTACTCGTTGGCCAAATCCGCATCTGCTCCCTCTGCCCCATAGTTGACACGCTTATAGTTGCCAAATGATTTCACTATAAACAAGTGCACTCCATATACGTCCTCACCAGCTAGCAGCAGGTCCACATACTGAGCCTGATCATATTTCTTGACAAGCAGGTCAAGTGCTTGGCTCACAGTTGCTCCTTTGCTGCTCTTGGCACGCGACATGTTCTCCAAATTGTTGGCCACCTCTACCAGTACCTCCCTATCAAGGCCACTGCTGCTCGCGGTGCAACTGTAACAAATTAAAGTTTAGTTAGGTCTGCATGGAATCCACTTGCAACAAGTACAACTACTTACTAGATGCGTTCATCCAAATAGTAGATAAGATTACCCAACATGCTGATGCCTAGTAGTACGCCCTGATCAAAGCATATACCCACCATGAAACGCTCACTTTCCGTGCTCTGTGGACTGGGGCTACGATAGACAAAGAGAACTTAATATTTATATTGGGAGCTGACATTAACTGTTTACCTATTAGTAAGCTCCAACGTGGAGACGGGGCTGGACATCTTTAATGCTAATTATGATCTTTGCCAAGCTAATGAGCTGTGAATAAATTAAGAGCGCGCGCACACACACACACACACCCATAAAATGTAAACGATATCTTAGGGCTTAAGGCTAATACCTAAGACGAGCACTATATAAGCCAAGACAAGACAAAAATAGGGTCTCGGTCACCAACTGTGCCACTGTACCCACTACATTAACCACTATACCCATTGTGCCCACTGTGCAAAGTTGTCAAGTCATCGGAGGGTCTGGTATGTGGTGCTCTCGACCTCGTCGAGATGATATGCATGAGGGCAGATTAGCAGGCGTGTCGGCGCGAAAAAGTGTCAAGCACAGGCGCCGCTGGCTGACAGCCAAGTGGCCAGTGACATGGGACATGGGACATGGCTTGGACTTGACAATGGGTTAGACACTTTAGCTGCTAACCGGTGGAAACCTAACGATAGAAACTACCCAATGTTAACAATGTTTAGCTAAGTTGCACCATCTCTATGAACCATGTATATACATATGTATGTTGATGGTAAACGATATTGACACACACAGACACACACACACATACATGGATGCTGAGCCAACGGCGTTGACAAACGACACCTACAGAGAGGGTCACCCAGTTGGCCAGTCTTTGCCACAGCGCGGAACTGCGGATCTCTGTGTTTAACTGGTTTCTGATTCTGATCTCTTCCCATATAAAAAATTAAACTTAAAGCAAACAAAAACTGAAAGAGAGAAATCACAATGACAGCTGCAGCTTTGCTTTAGTTTTAACTTCTGTACATTCTGGCCAAGACAAGAAGTTAACAGAATTGGCATGGAATATTTAATGGCTGTCATTAATTAAATGCACCAAAAGATTTGTTATGTGTTAATTAAGTAAGTCTAAAGGTAAACTCAACTTACGTTAATCCAAAACGAGTTGATAAAACTGGAACTTAATTGCTGATTGCATCAATTATGTTGCACGTGTTCAACGATTCGAGTTGTTGACTCTATCGAAAGATACCTAGTGTGCCTTTACAACAATCGATTAAATATCGCTTAAAGGGATAGATAAAGCTTAAGATTCAAGTTTATATACAATACAATCAAATCATTCAAATTGATGCATAACTCTTACAGTTAGTGGAAGGCAACAAAACGTTGAACGAAATATGCCAAATATTGCACGATAATTTAGCCAACATTGATGAATGCCATGCGATATTTCAAGCAATTTGTCATCATTTAAATAGAACTGTTATGTCATTATCTTTTCTTCTCTTTCTTTTTGACATTTAACAAACATCGAAAAGCAAAGCTGAAGAAAAAAAGTGACGTTGATGATAACAATTATCACAGAATTTGCATATTTTTCGATTTGTTTCGATTTTTGTTTTTGAGTTTTTGTCGTTCTGCTGACAGTTGCTGAACCAACTGCAAGGGTACAAAAGTATTGTACCAAGTCAGGTTTCATTAGCTCGTTATGGGACCACCTGGGGCTAAACTAACTACGTTGCTGCTGACAGACATTGAAGCTTTGTTGGATGCGTTGAACGTTCAATGTTGAATGCTGAATGTGGAACGTTGAATGTTGAATGTTATGGCAGACCCACAACGAAGCAATTAAACTGGAAATCATTTGCTGAAAAGCATCGAAGACAGACCATGAATCGATGCCAACAATAACCGGACCCGGGCAATTTTAAGTATTTACAAAAGCGCAAAAAAAAAAAACAAAAAACAACAGCAAAGTGAAGGAGGAGAAACAAAAAGAATGGGCCAAAGACAACAAAGCACAAGTCAAAGGTTCGACAAGAAAAACACTTGAGGCAAATCAAATGTCAATTTTTATTTTTCCCTTCGATGATTGTACCGAATGGAACGCTATCTTGTTATTCACTTAAATACTATATGAATTCATGCTACACACAGTACAAATATATATATGTATATAAATGGTACATATGTACAGTCAAGTACTTTATTAATAAGCAATTGATTCTGATGAAGAAAGAATGTAAATGTTGAGGTAATTGAGTAAAAAAATGGGTTTGTTATAAAAGAAAACAAATTCACCAATCTTTCTTTGCCATATTTTTAGTTCTATTTATCAAAGAATAAATGTACCAAAACCCATCTGAAATGGTACTTAAAGGGGTATTAAAGTTTAGTATTTAGTCTCCATAATTCAATAAAATATTAAACACTATATACTGATGTGTACCAATAGAACGACCTGGCTAAGTGATCGAGTAATTTAGATACCAATAAGTTCTAGCGAGAGTCTACTGTGTCTGTGCACACGTGTTGCAATATGCTCAATCGAATGATATAGAGTGTTGGTACAGTTAAAGTTATACGACTTGACAATAATACCAATTGAAATTATAATGGCATATTGAATAAAATGTGGATATCATAGTCTTTCTCGTACGCAAAATCAACGAAAAAGAAAGGAAGGAGTGCCTACGGCTAGGGTTACTTTTACGGAATTCGCAAACGATGTTTGGTACTTTAATATTACTTAAGCTTAATGGAAGCTGACATCGACTTGGGCATCTGCTACTTTCCCAGACATTGATCCGCATCAACAACAGCCACAACAACAACGAATAATGATAAAACAAAAGAGAGAGAGAGAGAGAGAGAGAGAAGAAGAGCAGAAGAAACGTATAAAAACAAAGGAAAAAGCAAGGGAATTGCTTTTTATCGAATAAAATCGCATCGAGTGTCGGTTGACGTCGCGCTGTCTGATTAATTGGAGCAAAGTTATTATTACAGCTTGTTATTGGAGGCGTCTCGAAGTCTCAGTGCTTCGCACCCAGAGCTTTAATCAGATTCCCTTTGTTTAATGAGACTGCAAAAGGGAAGATAATAAACAAAGCGAGAGCTCGCCAGAAAGGGAGTTAAAATGTCTGTTAAATAACTTTGCCTTTACCTGGGAGAGTTTCTAATTGATTCTCAGGCTTCTTCATTTATTACATGAGATGTGCAAGCATTTAAACGTCTTCCTTGATTTTTTTTTTCTTTTTTTCTCCTCGCAGTTTGCAACCAAAAACAAATCCCTAAATTGCATAACATATCGCCCCGCGACGAGCACCATTTATCAAATTCAAATGAAAAGGGGCAAGAACAGAGACTACTCCTATCGACACCAACAAAATATAAAAACAAAAAAGAAAACCAAAACAAAAACGAAAAGTGCAACTCGAAAACGAGAAACGGGCCGGTAAAGTGAATTCCCGCGGAGCGTTTAATCAAAATTTACCGGCGAACGCGTTGCTGACAATGAGAAATTGCAACAAATTCGCGCACAGCGAAACAATCCCTGGGCATACAAAGCAAGTGGGCCAACGGGGGTTCCTATCGCTGGAGTGGTTAGGTGTGCAGCGGGTACAGTTGATATAGATGGAATGAGAGGTAAGCTTGGTTAGCTCAAAAACAAAGCGCTTTTTGGAGGCGCACAAACAAAAGAAATGCAAAAAAGTAACTGCTATCACGTATTCGCACAACATTGGCCAGAGTGGAGGAGTTGCAGTCTCAGTTGCAGTTGCAGGTTCAAGTACAGCTTCAAGTCTAGGGGGGGAGGGGGGTGGGTGGTTTCAATTGCAGCTCCCGCTGTTAGCTGCTACTCGATTTCCATGCGACTGCATATTATTTGCTGGCAGTTGATGCTTGTAGTCTTTTGCCGCGGATATGAAAAATGATGCCGCAACAATTTGAACAACCAAAAGCGCTCAGCGTCTCTCTTCCTCTTTTCCCCATCTCCCATCATTTTGAACCAGCTACGTCCTTACCGCCTCTCTACTCAAAGCAAGTGAAGTGCAGCTCTCGTCCTCATCGCATTCGAAGTTGATTGATGGCCAGCAATGGGAAAGGCTCGCTTACCTACATTCTTGTGGGCGTTGCGCCGCAGTACTAGAACTGAAAATGCACCAGATGGAGGAAATGCAGAAGGTGTAAAAGGTGCACGAGAGACTATCGAGTCGTGCAGCGGCTGGCATGAAATCAATCTGGCTAAACGGTAGCAAATGGGCGTGTGTAGGCTCCCATGTAGGCGTAAGTGGTAGCCAAAAGTTATGGATAGTTATGTATGAATATCGATCACTATATCAGGTGGGCAGCCCACAAAAAAAATTCAAGATGAAAACGAGAGAGCTAAACGGGATCAGCACTCCCAGACACTTTTCCAAGATACCTACTTTAATTAAATTCGCAATAATTTGCAACGAATTCCTAAATGTTAACAATATGTAAATGTAATGTAAACAACCTAGAGATGAACGATAGTAAACAATATATACATTATCTATTATCGGATTAATAATCGCAGACGATACTTAACTATATATTTTATACATACTTTTCGCTAGATTCAAATAGGGCAACGACTTCTAGCTCTACTAAATTTGCCAATCAACTCCAGCACTGCAATTACTTATAAAATCCGATATTAATATCGAGTGAAGTAGCAAATAACAGCTAGATAGAGAGAGAGAGAGAGAGAGCGATAAAGAGAGTTGTTAACATAGCTCTAACATGCAATGTTAAAAGCTTCACTGTTAGCAATTGTTAAGGCAGCTTTAACGTTCGTCGTTTTATTATTATATTTATATTTATACAGTAAGTTATTATTTCAATCGATTAGCGATAAGGTAACGACTATTCATAGCGACAATTCATCCATATGCAACAATCTATTAAGACTTACAAACATTGCAGGGCAAATCAAATTGAGTGGGCAAATAGAGTGTTGGCCGTATTGCAGATAAGTGTATAAATATGTGCCAGCATTGAAAAGAGTCTCGAATTTCGCCACATGAGCCGCAAAACAAAGTTATCGTTGCTTCAACACACACACACATACACACACATATACATATACATATATGTACATACACAGTTGTAAAGAGCCCTGAGTCACAGGCATTCGCTCAGGCAGCTTAAAATTGGAACACAAATGAAAATTGGAAATATGTCAGGGAAATAAACAGTTATTGAGTTGACTTTTTGACACTTCCCGCTGCGATAGGCATACATTGGCCAATAAGAATGGCAATTGGAACTGGTCCATAGCACCTGGCCAATATTGAGTATCGCTCTACTATGTATGGCACACTTGGCGCTCTATTAATTAAATTAAATTTCGATATAAATTCAAATGGGCAAAGCGTGCGCGATTACGAATTCTAATTGGAGTCCACAGTGCGGTCTGGCCAATTAGACTTACTTGGAACGCTGGCCCGCCCACTGTGTACCCATAGCCATAATTCATGCTGTTCCATTGTGTATGTGTGTGTGTGTGTGTGTGTGTTATGTAAGAGTATATATGTATATATCAGTGGAGTTGGAAATGTTTGTGGAAAGGTTTGCAAGGTTTTTTCTTTACCTTTCGCCTGACTTTCTTATTTGTGCAACTCTTTTTTTATTTTTTATTTTTTTTGGGCGCCATTCTCCTAGCACAAGCATTAAATTTCATTAATCACGCAAATGCTTATCGTCCAGCCAACAGCAGTTGGAACCTCTTTCTCGGTAAGAGGCCTACAGAGAGTCCAACAAGTAGTCATAGTTGTAGTCACAATCGTGGTCATAATTTGTCTGCTCTCTTAACTCCACCTAAGTGTGTGAATGTGAAAATGCGCTTGCATGACCATCACCATCACCAACACCAACAACAACACCATAACCATCTTCATCCACATTCACATCCATAGCCCAGAATCATCTAGTTCATGTCCAGTCATTGGAGTAAGCCTAGCCTCAACTCACCACTTCTCATCTTAGCACCCAACCAGTTGAGTGTTTGGGTCCTGCAGAGAACAGTACTGCCGGCATGTGATTATACCCATATGCACGTTCTGATGGTTCAATTTTAGACCAGTCCGGACCGATAGATACGTGTAGGTGTGAGGTTTATTTCTGTCTGGACTGATGCCTGTGCATTGTGTGAAATTGCTGTAGGCAGCTTAGATGTGATGAGTATATCTTGAATTTTCAGTGCTTGTTGCAGCTGCATCTAGTGATAAATGTGCCAAAAAAGGCACACATACACATACACGACCCATACACCACGTTAGAAACAATTTGTAATACAGTGGGTTATGCCAGAACAAGTAGTAAGGCTAAGAGCAGATTAGGTTGAATGAATAGCCACTAAATGCGTCTGACTTGAGTCTATTAAGTTGATCTTCCTTAAAGAAGCGCCTTAAATGTACAGTTCCCTTTAAGAACTCCTCTATCTATCTAGGTATATAAGCAAGTATGTATATTTAATAGATAAGACAAGAGATTAGACATTTTTTAGTCTGAATTGGATATGAGAAAAGAATTCTGTTTATTGTAAAAGTAAATTTGAAAAGCGTATGAGATTTTGATAATAGGTATCAAGCTCTTCCAAATACAAGTGGAAGAGAGTTAAAAAATCGATAATAGTAGAATAAAAGAGCATACTTAAAGTTCAAATAAGTTGAGGAATGTTTAGAAAGAGCACAGAGAAAGTTTTAAATAAGTTAAAACACATCCACTAATTCAAATTATGTTGTATTCAACACTTTTCCTACGTACAGTAGATCGCATCTACAATCCCATAAAGAGAAATATTAGAAGATGAACCGATCTAGCTGTATAAGTATAAATGATGTTCTATATGTTTAATCCAAGTATCACAAAATACTCCCAGAATAAAATTAAGACAATATTTTAATAAATAAGTAAATACTTCTGGTTAAGTTTTCAGATAATTTAATAAATATAATTTTTAATGATAAATATTATCCTATCAATTTGTATTGATTTTTGGTGGACTGCTTCAAAGTTAATATATAATAATTTAATGTTAAAATTAAAATTCATTTTTTCC
Source organism: Zygothrica quintamaculata (assembly GCA_037044455.1). NCBI lineage: Eukaryota > Metazoa > Arthropoda > Insecta > Diptera > Drosophilidae > Zygothrica > Zygothrica quintamaculata. The sequence continues at coordinate 301,238 of JBAMBS010000281.1, read as the reverse complement.
CCCTCATTTTAGGTATATATATACCTATGTATTATTAATATTAACACGTACAATCTGTATGAGGAAATCTACAGGCATTTTTAGGGTACTATTTTATTTGTACCGCATTATTCAACGGTTGTTCGTCGAGGGTTTTGTATTATTTGGTACATATTCTACACAAGAAAGTGAATTATGTACAGTTTGTGGTACATTAATCAGTCACACTCACTTGCTAACGGTACATGCACATTTTTATTGGCATCTATTAAGTTAATGTATTGAAAATACTTGATAAATTTAAAAGATTTGGTACAACTTCTTGGTACAAGTACACAGCACATTTTGTTAAAGCCTTAAGGTAAAATATGGTTGATATATTTTGGTAAGATGTGACAGATTTGTATCTATCTACAAATCTGAGTTTATTTTTCACTTTGTGTCTTGCCAAAATGCCAAAGGTGTTGATGCAACATAATAAGGATATTCGAGGAAAAATAAAACCTAAGTTTATATTAAAGTCACAGTTATCTAATTAAGATATCTGAGTGGATGGTATCAGCAACATATTAAAATAAATGCACCCCCGGCAACCGTAACTTATGTCATTTAAGGCGTCACGACGTTCCTATCTCGTGGCAATGCCCAGGAAAAAAAAAACAACAAAAAAGAGAAAAAACGCTGGAAGTACGTTCTGCTCTTTTGGCTGGGACCAGTGGCAATATGAAGTATATATTAGGAGTAGACAGGATAGGGAACTGTGGACAACAAGGAGGCACGAGGCCAGAAGTTTGTGTTAGCCTTGTTGACGGTTCTTTAGGTGCCAGTACTTCATGACTATTAGCAAGGCAAAACAGGGCACAAGGTGGCACAAGGACACGTCCAGAAGGCAACGAATTTTGGGTCAACAGCATCCACGGCGAGACGCCAGAAAGTGTGCAATACAATCTTGAAACTTGAATAACGGAAATAAAAATTATGAGCACGAATATTTTAACGTCGTTGCGATTTGCATAAGAAAACCGTTAGGAGCTCCTCTACCATCGTCGCCCCAGCCCCATTGCCCAACTGGCACTCAACAGTGGCCACAAGATGAAGTCGCCGCCATGTTTCCAACAACAAAAAAATTTGTATGGCACAAGCAATTTCTGCCGTTAGCCCTAAGCCCCCTCCCCCCCCCCCCTTTACCACACAACCTTCTCCATAGTCCTAAAGTTTATTGTTGTTTGGCGTTGTAATTGATAAGTTAATTTACATTTTTATTGAATGGCCCTCGCAATTGTTGTAGGTGTCGTTGTGCGTCTTGTCACGAAGTTCCATACTTTGCATATTACTTGTATTTCGGTACACCCAATGCCGCCCCTTTCCCCACATTCCCTTAAATATATAGACTTCATTTACTTCTTTACTTTCTTCTTTGCGTCTAAGTTTCAATAGAAAGCATTTGTGGTTTATGTTCTTAGCCAATCGACCATAGGTAATGCTTAATTGTTCTCAAAAAGAATCCAAGGGCTCTGTTGACAGTGCTAAAAAGCGTTAAAATATTTAACAAAAAAAGGAAATAGCTGCCAGGTGCTGACAATTAGGTTAATTAACTCACTGAAAATCAGAAATATACATTAGAAATTTTATACAATATATAAGTGGAATTCTCATCGACGCATATTGTACAATTTGCTTTTGCACTGACTTTTCGCTCATTTACTTAAAAAAGGGAAAACCGGTAAACACTAAACTTGTGTTAACTATATATGAGCCAAAATCAGGAATAATGTACTATATAGATATGTATTTAATAATCCATATCCTGAACGTTTTACCGCTGTGAAAATAAATACGTGAAGTTCCACAATATAAAAGTTATATCAAATCATAAAAGAAAAAATATTAAAGCTATAAATTAAATATATTGAATATAAATAAGATAAATTGAATTAAATAAATTAATTTAATAATAAATTAAATTTAATAAAATAAATAGCAATAAACAAAATAAATAAAATAAAAAAAAAACAAAATAAATATTATAAATAAGTAAATAATATAATATAATAAATATATATAAATTTAATAAAATTCAATATAATTTTGACTAATAAAATAAAATAAATACAATAAAATAAAATCAATAAAAATTTAAAAAATTAAGAATGTAAATAATATAAAAAATAATTGAAATAAATAAAATAAAATAGAAAAAATGCGCAAATAATTATTAAAAACTAAATAAAATAAATTAAATTAAATAAATAAAAAGTGAATAGAATAAAATAGAATTTTAAATAAAAAAATAAAAATAATTGAAAAATTAACTTAAATAAAATAATTCTAATAAAATTTGATTTTCTATGGTAGCAATTAAAAGTTTGCTTTGTTTTTCGTTAAATTATAATTATTAAATATTATTAATATTATTAATTATAATAAAATGTTAATAATATTAAAAAGTTTAAGTGGAACTGTTTGGAAATTTGGAAAATATCTTATAAAAGTCAATTTTCTTTTTTCCTTAAATCAAGCTATATTTATATGGTAGAATCGTGCTTTTTTAAATACATTCCTAGCATTATTTATCAAAATTTGTAATAAATAAACAAAATGATGGAAAAAAATGCAAAATATGGAAAATTTGAGCTCAGACGATAATTATGAACGTGTTGAAGGAGGCGAATGGAACAATCGTCCATCGACACGCTATGAATCACCGGAACGTAGACAGTGTATAATAGCACTTGTAGGATGTTTGATAGTTATACTCGTACTTCTCACACTTTATTTTTATTCAAGACAATCTCTATAAGTGCTTATATCGATGCATTATTTATGTATTTAAGTGAACTGCAGATTTTGTTGATATATATAAACGGTAAGGATGTATTTTATTTTCCATTAAATTGAAAATTGTCACAATTTTCTTTTTATAATATTGCAGATCTTATGTTTTGTAGATTTATAATAATGGGAATATATTTGTTACGGTTCAAGCAAGGCCCCATCAACCAACATTGCGATTTCAATCGATTATCCCCCATAATACAAAAATATCGTTTATTCTGACAACAATATCCAAGCAAAATCTCAAGGATATATGGTAAAAATTGTGAACTGTAATCAAAGTTAGTTACCAAAAAGTCCAAGTGGAGTTGGCCAATGCAGAGAGAGAGAGAGCTGCAAACAGTTACAATAATATCTTACCCTTATGAACTCTATGAAGTGTAAACCTTATCCTGGTAATATACAGTAATCTCTGTATGTTTGTCCTGTAATATTTTAGTTGAAAGGAATTGAGGGATAACTGGCAAGTATTTTTTTTTATAGATCTGGAATATTAATATATTGTTCAGAGAGTTATATCGAGTATCATTGATTATTTGTTTGATTTCTGGCCGTTGTCTCTTTGCTTTGCTCCTTGTCTCTTGGCATTTGGTCTGCAGCTTGTTCCCAATCATTTGGTTTTATTTTTGTGACTAGCTGCAAGGAACTGAATGTGTCCATTTTATGTGGCATGGAGCAGCCGTGCATGAAAAGTTAACGAGAATTGATGTTGCATGTTTCGCAAGGCAAAACAAAGCATAAATTTCTCAGTTGCAAGTTACCAGTTACCCAGTTGCACAGTTGCTGGTAGCCAGTAGCCAGTTGCCAGTTGCCAGTTGCCAGTTATATGTAGTTGCGTTTCGAATGCTTCGCTGTCAATATCGAACTGTAGCAATAGCCCTTACTGCGCCTTACTACCTCTTACTACCACTTGCAACAGCAGCCTCCATTCTGGGTGCACTACCAGCGCGATGGTGCATAAATTTTCAACCAACGAATTCAATTTGCGTAACGCATGCGATGGCGATGGCAATGGCAATGGCAATGGCGATGGCGATGGTGACGTGGATGCCAATGCCAATGTATATGTGGCATACTGGTATTGGGGTGTATTGCCGAATTTTACGATTAAATGTTTCATCTGTTTTTTCTTCTTTTCAATCGCTCAAAGAGCGGAAAGAACTGGCAGCGTTACCATTTTTACTGCAATGCGCCGAGAAGTCAGTGGAAACCGCAACCACAGCTGCAACTGCAACTGTAACATTGCCTGCTCCCCTGGCTTCAACAAATTTCTCACGCAATCAGCGCCTAATCTGGCAATGTCTCCACCACCACCTCTGCTTTCCATGTCTTCTTGTTGTTGTTGTTATTGTTGTTGCATGCAAATCACCTCGTTGACTTGCGGTCACAGTGGGTGGCAGCTGTGAATCCTTTACCAAACTACAGCCTCTCCTTTCTCACTCTTCACATGCTGCCATTTCAGTTGATGAATTGCAGTTTTTGCTCAGCGACTAGCAGCACCATTTGGAGCACTGCAACAACTCTACGGACTTGCAGCTGCCACTCAAAACAAAGCAACGATCGAACATAACCTAAAGTAGATAAGTTAGACATATGCATTTCATTCCCAAACAGATTCTGCATATGTCATCAATTTGTTGTATATTTAACTAAAAAGATTATAAAACCATTGCTTATTGTTAGGGTATCTGCTAGTCGTATATTTGGATGTGTTTTCTATTAAAGTTTTGGCAATATGCTAAAAAATTCTATAAGTATTAAACGAGTTCACAAATTCTACTATAAAAACGCAATTAAATATTTAACCTTATGGCATTTTCAATTTGATGGCTTGTTTACAATACCAACAACAACAACAACAACATTAACAACAACAACAAACATAAATACAAATATTCAACAAATTGAAATCGATTTGCCTGCGCGCCTGGCAAAATTCATTGAAAGCGTTTTTCAATTAAATGCAACATTTTTGCCTCTTATCAATTTAATGCTTAGCTGACGCACAAGGGCGTAGCTATGCTATACACAAGGGGGTTTAGGTTTGGCTATATGTTTTATTTATTACAACATTCTATGGACAATAAAGTAGCAAAAACCAACATAATAAAATAACAATTAATTCTCTAAAGGAAACAAATTATTGAATACATTTTTATAAACCTCTCAGGAATACTAACAAATTCAAGAGAGCGAAACATATAAAGAAAAAATAAAAATTATATTTCAATTTATGGTTTAATAACTTAAAGTTAGTTAATCGACTCGTTTTCAATCAGAATTTAGGCCTTAATCTTTAACTGATCACAACTAATATCAATCACATGCGATACCTTTAATTACCATCGAACATGTTCAGCTAACGTCGAACTTGTTGTGGCTGCCATCCAGTTGTGTTTGTTAGTCTGTTGCCTTAATATTGCTTGGGTTGCTCTAGGGTACCCCCCCTGGACTAAGCCCTTGTCTGGCTCAGTTGCTGCTGACGTTGACGTTGCTATTGGCCTTGCCTATTATTAGCCGCCATCTTCTTCCTTGTTGCTTCCTTGAATGCTAGACAAAGTTTTGGCTCTTCCTCTATCTCTGTTTGACGCTATCCTCCTCTCTATGCTCACTCTGCTCTTGCTTCTATTTGCTTCTATCAGCTTGTTGTGCTTTGTGCGAACGGTTATTGAAATTGTTTTGAACATTTTACGCCTTCCTTTTGAGCAGGCCATTTGAAGGCAGTGGGCGTGACTATTGCCAATATTCTATATACAGTTTTTTCTCTTTTTTTTTGATGCTGTCTTTCGACTTTGTCACGTGTCAATATAGCATGTGACAGAAGAGAGATAACTAGGACAGAGAGAAGGGAAGAGAGAGACAGTTTATTGGCATCTGGAGGACATTTGCGTCAGCTCATTTAAATTTTAATTTGTATTGCGCTGCGTCTTCTGCTTAACTCAACACCGTTGTCCTGTCTAGAAGCAGCATCCATGCAGCAACTCCACCTCAAAGGCCACTTTTTGGTGTAAAAGTTTCCTCAATTGGCAGCGTTGAAAACTTTTAAGGAATTCCCATTATATTTCAAAGCGTTGCCACTTGACTGTTTGGCTAGCCCCATGCATATATTTGATGAGTATTGATTGAATAAAATAAAACAAAAGCCAAAACTGAATAACCTGAATAACTTTCGGTATAACAAAGTTTCTGCTCTCACAATTCTCATTGCTAGTTTCAAGTAGAGAAGATTTTAATAAACAAATTTTACCTTTAACTTGTTTTATTGCTGGTTTCCCTCTCTTTAAACAAGAAACTTTATAGTTTACTTTCAATTCCTTTGTGGCCAACAATCCCTATGATAGTTGAGTTCAAAGAGAAGAATCAGTTTATATTATGTGGGCTGACAATTTTATCAGATCAAAGCGGGAAAAGAAGAGAGTATTGTATGCAAAGGATCTCCATTGATTGCCTTCTTAAAAGAACATTCAATATATTATTCCGATGTTGTTCAAGGGCAATCGCCAGCAGCTCCCAAGAAACTTCTCTGGTAATTGAGGTGAAACAGCAACCGCCCTGTCTAAAGGATATATTATGAACTGATTTTAGCCGGAAACTTAACCAAAGACTGTAGAGTGAAGAGCCAATTAGCAATTAACTATTTAAACCTACAAGGACTCTTTCTCTCAGTATCTTCTCAGGAGCTTAAATGTCAAGGATTACTGATTATAAGCCCTGAACTGCTGTCCCATTCCTAAAGTGCATTGCTCTTTATTATAGCTTTTTCATTAGATTATACAGTTTTTTTTCAGTTGATAGTTCAAATATATATAGTTGTTAAAGAGCAGCTGAAATCGCTTTAAATAGAAATGTGAACTCAACTCTTAACCACATTGAAATGTGGTTTAAAAAATAATATTCAAATTCAGAAAGCGCTTAAAAATTCGGTGTCAATCAATAAAATGAAAAAATGTGAGCCGAGTGCACAGATTTCATAGAGATAACTAAAAATCCTGGCCAAAACGACAGTTTGCCTTTTATTTATGGCCCGACATTTTTGGTAGCCAACAACACGATGTCCCCACACGACATTAGGTGCGTTTCAAAGTTATTTTGCAATAAAATATTTTCAATAGCAAAAAACAAAAATGAAATATAAAATTCTAAAAAATTAATTCTGATAAATTATTATAAAAAAAAAAACGTTAGTTTTTGATTATAAACTTTTTTTACATTTTAAAATATAAATTCAATTAAAAACTTTTTTTTCTATTGATTTTTGTTTATTATTTTAATTTATATTCCTTTGCTTCTTTAAGTGTTTATTGTTAAATTAATTTATGGCAAGGGCAAATCAGTTTTAATTAGACAACAATTAAAGATAATTCTCATAAATAACAGAAGTAATAATAAAGAAAATTTACATTATAAATGAAGAGAAAAAAAATTAAAAAGAAAATATGATCGAAATATTTAATCAATTTAGAAATTAAACAGAAGTCATTAACCAGGATTACCCCTAATGTAACCAACTAAAGAGAGCTCAAAGATTGACATTAAATGATTGAAATCTTTAGTCAAGTCTGCTGTTAAATAAACTTATCGATATACATAAAATCGATTGTTTATTATCAACCCTCTTAATAGATAATTAATTACAATATTTAATTATCAAATTTTTAAACCATTTATATGTTATTATTAATATTACTCTTCGATATTTTTATGCTCTTCTTTTAAATGATTTTCATTTGAATTTTATTGAATTTTGTTTTAGGCTTTGGAAACGCACCTTATGGTAGAAGAAGAGTGCAGAAAATAAAACTAAAATACAAATGAAAAAACATCTTTAATCGATTTATGAATTGTTCAACATATGCAGAGCTCGTTATAAACATATTGCATACAGTCAAGAGAGCCGAAGAGAGCTGCACTGGAACTGGAAAAGTGTTACGATTGATGCATGCAACTTGCAACTGGCAACTGGCAACTGGCAACTGGCAACTTGCAACTGCCAACAATGAACCAATTTCATTAAAATCGCATAAATTCAAATAAATACCAAACCATGGGATGGCACAACAAATACATAAAGTGACACGAGACACGAGACACGGGACACGAGACAAGGGATAAGGGACAAGGGTTAGAGCTAAAGTGTTGGCGGGAAGGAAGTGGGGATGACTGTGGAGAGTTGTTGCGGAAAGAGAGATTGAAAGATCGGGTTGCTGGTTGGCAACGACAAAGATTTAATAAAACGGGCAACACAAACATAAAAATCAATAAACAATAAAGTTGATTTATGCGTCAAAGTGTCAATTGGCAGCAGCAGCAGCACAGCAACAGCAACAGCAGCAGCAACAGACGTTGCAACGTTTGGGGCATCCATCGCGTATACGTAATTGCATTTGAACGTTCAGCGGCATGAAACGCGTTTAAGTGCTTTATTCAATATTCTGATGCTACACAGCTGCATTGTGTATTACGTTCATACCCATTGACATCTACAGCCACACCCACACCCACACACACACACACACCCACACACCCATAGTCCACTTTGTGATCAGTAGCATCAATTTCGCCACTGTCTCCCCACCCCTCCTTAGCCATTCGTCATCCGCTTTGACCCCCTTTTTGTCATTTTATTCGAAATATTTCTGCCATTGCTGTTGCTTGATTGAAAAATATGCTTTTGATTTTATTGTCGTTGACCGGCAACTGTTGCTATTGTTATTGTTGCTGTTGCTATTGCTGTTGCTATTACTGTTGCTGTTATTGTGTTGTTGCTGATATTATTGATGCTGCAGTTGGAGTTACAGTTGCAGTTGCAGTTACTGTCATTTAAATGTTTCTATTGTTGTAATTGTTGCAATTGTTGTTACATGACTTTGACGTTTGTATCAAACTGAAACGAGTGACTGACTGAACGACTGACCGACTGACCGACTGACTGACTGACTGACTGACTGACTGACTGACTGACGGACTGACTTACGACTGGCTGACTGACCGACTGACTGATTGAGCGAATCACTAGTTCCACAATTCATCTGTCAACCAAATCAATTTTGTGGCTTCAGCCATTTATCTTTGTTAGAGCTCGATTGACGCTGCTACGATTGATGCCATAGCTAGCACTTGCCACTTGCCACATGCCACTTGCCAGTTGCCAGTTGCCAGTTGCCAGCTGCAACACAGTTGCAGTTATTGATTTTCAGCTAATTGAACAACTTTTAAATTGATTGGCTTTTAATAGTTTAAATTACACAAAACACAAAAAACATTAAAAACAAAAGAGTTAAAAAAAAAGGTAATAGAATTTCTAAGGAATGTCAAGGATAATTAGCTACACGCAAGCCAAAGCAGCAAGGATCCTTTTGTTTTAATCATTAGTTACAGTTCGCATCAAATGCTCCTACCCCCAGATGACCCACTGATCCATTGGACACGTGTTTGCTGCCTGAGCGGGCGTAGCTATAAAACAACTCATGTCTCTGCATGTGAATGCTATACATGTATACACGCACACCAATACACACACACAGACACATGCTTATATATATATATATATATATGGGTGTATGGTATATGAAGACTTCCATTACACAGCGAATTCCTTTAAATCTGTTGAGCTAATATGACACAACGCTAATACGACCGACTGCCAGGATTCCACACATGTCTGCCGCCTCCCCAAGACCCTCTCCCCCCGCGCATCCCCTGGATGTTTTGGGGTTTTAATCTGCACACCGACAGCATTAACTTGCCAACTAGTTCTAGTTATAGTGTAGCACACACACACACACACAAACGTACAGGAATATGAAAATGGTTTTAGTTACACTGAGAAAAATTCAAGAGAAAGTGAACTTTTACCTCGCGGATTTCTTATTTTCGTTTCTTTCAGTGCAAACGGTTGAGGATGACACTGCAACCAATAGAAGAAACAGTGCCAATGAGCAGCATAAGTTGGTACAAGCAGCAGCAGCAACAGGAGCAGGTACTAAAGCCAATTGACAGCAGCTTTAAGCCTCATACCTCATGCCTCATGCCTCATGCAACACTGATATAGGTTGAACAGCCGCCAGGCGACACATTTCATGAGCAGTTTCGGTGTGTCCAACCAAATGCCCGGGGAGCTCTGTTGGACATGTCAGCGCGCATATTGAGCGTCGGCTACTTAGGCAACAGCCAAAAAGTTTAACGTGACAAGCACAAAATGGTGCTAGGGATTCAACACACACACACACACACACACACAGTTGCCCCTGGCTACTATCTAAAGCTATAAGCAATTTTGACACACACACTCACACACATAGGGAGGGAGAGCGAGAGAGAGAGAGAGACATGTGAATATGCGGATAATGGTGAACTGTCAGGATACAGGAGGAGCTTTGTAATGCTCTAAAATGGACTTCCATGCTCATTTATTTTGCACTTGCTAAACTTTCTGACCAGCACTGGCACCTCAATAAAACAATTTAAAAGTCATCGTCGTACCCATTTGCAGCTACTATAAGTACCTCTTCTAACCTCTCTCTCTCTCTCTCTGTCTTTCGGCTCCTCTCTTCCTCTACCACTTCCCACACATCAAACCGCAGCCGTTGCCCATCAACTTTATCACGTTCTGGCTCATTCCCAAAACGAAGTAAGTTGTCAGTTTCTCCATTTATTTTGTTGCGTATTAACTGTGTGGCAAGGAGTCAGCAGCAAGTCGACTCGAGTGGCAGTTGCAACTAACTAAGCCACTGGTCAACTCATTTACGAGCCCCACCAACCCCCACTCTCCACCAACCCCCAAACACAGATCTGTAGATAGATTCAAAATTCTACTTTAAGCGTTTAAGTTCCGTTTTAAGCGTTCTATTCGCCATAGAACATGTTCGTCAAACAATGTTTGCTTCGAACAAAGACTTGCCTTTATTGTAGCTGCAATTCGCTGTTTGTCAATTGTTTATAGAGAACCTAGAAATGTTCGACAAACATGTTTATTCTGGCACTAATCCATCGAATCCGTTAAATCCTTCCCTAAACCTCTCCACTAATTTTCCCACTAAACTTAAACTGTATTCAAATCAAACGTACACATAAGATGAAGGGCGTGGCTATATATCTATATCTATATCTATATATATATATATATATATATATATATATATATATATTATATTCCAATTTACAATTGTTTCAATCTAAAACTTTTAGCAGCTGAATTGTAGGCAACTACCTCAAGGCAAAAGTTTCAACATTTTTTTATCCTTTGCTTTAAGCCCTGCAATTGGGCCACTTTTTATGAGTTTGTCTAACTTCTCTTGGCATCTTGACCACTGTCAAGCATTTAGTTGGACTTAAACAATTCTTAAATAATCTTAGATATAGCATTCAAATATTTGTAATAATATATGTATTCAATATATAATTTAATTTATTTAATAACTATTAGCCCCTTTGCCTTTTTGTAAAAATGAAGCAAAGCGGAGCAATTGGAAATATGCAAAATTCAAAAGTATGTAACACATAGAAATAATCATCGGAGACCACATAAAGTATATATATTCTGAATCAGGACGACAAGACGAGTCGATCTAGCCATGTCCGTCCGATTGTCCGTCTGTTCTCAGAAACTGTAAGAGCTAGAGCAACCAAATTTTAAACCTAGATTTTTTATTTTTTTTACGCTATACAAGTTTGTTTTTGATTTTTCAATTTCCTCCCCTTACCCCCGCAAATCGATAAAATCGATTATTAAGCACAATTTTCAACCGATCAAATTTATTTTTGGCACACATCATAATTAGACCACTTTTGATCCATGTTGTGAATCTGGGTAAGATTCAACTGCAGAGACACGTATTTCTTGAGCATTTTGTACAAAATGTAATTTTTAACTTTTTATATTTATTTATTTTTTTTCCCCATGGTAGGAAAGCATAAAAGAAATTAGAATTCGTAAAATCCTAGACATACTAACTATTTGATACATCGGATATAGATGATACATAAATTTTAATATTAAAGGAAACTTATAAAGGTAAACCAAAGTAACCTTAACATTAAACGATAAATCAATAGTCAATTGTTTTGAACGTCGGTATAACCAATTGGGAATTATAAGTAATTTCATTTGATTGTTAAATCATGTTGTCATTGGTTTAAATGTCACTTTTTAGCTTTGTTGCCATTAATTGATACTTTCTGTTATGCTAGCTAAGCATTTCTTTTCTGTTAGTTTTAATATTGTGTTGTCCTTGGTCCCAAAGAGGAAAACTTATTGGTTGACCAGTTGCAAACCAAATATGTGCACCTACTTTGGCTTGGTCGGTGCCCGATCTCCAATACAATTTTTCGATATTCATTTCCCTAAGATAATTATTAATATAATTCCATTCTGTGATCGTCTCAATTGAAATTAACTCCGCATCGATAAGATGACAAGTTTCATATGCATCGAACCAATTTTTCTTTGATCGGTTAAAAATTGTACCTTATAATCGATTTTTAGCCCTTTTGCCTTTTTGTAAAAAAGAAGCAAAGCGGAGCTATTATCATTAGAAATAATCATCGGAGACCCCATAAAGTATATATATTCTGAATCAGGACGACAAGACGAGTTCATCTAGCCCTGTCCGTCTGTCCGTCCGTATGAACGCCTGTTTCTCAGAGACTATAAGAGCTAGAGCAACCAAACTTGAAATCTAGATTCGTTATGTTCGTAGGTTATACGGGTTTGTTTTTGATTTTTCAATTTCCTCCCCTGACCTCGCAATTCGAAAAAATCGATTATAAGCTACAATTTTTAACCGATCAAATTTCTTTTTCGCACTCATATTGAGTAGACCATTCTTCCTCTTACATATATATATATATATACGTGCAGAACTGTCTGTATGTATGGGTATGTGTGTGTATGGCTGTATATGTTTGCAAAGGGGCTGTCGTAGTCGGGTACACTCGACTACAGACTTCGTACTTGTTTTTTTATTAATAAATTCAAATGCGAATTATTTTTATTCACAATTTGCTTTTCTGTCAACTTCTTCAAAGTTGCAATGGAAATAATTTACTTCTCTTATAATTATTAACATTTTTAATTCTTTTATAATCCTTTAATAATCCCTGCCCCTTACCATCTTAAGAACAAGATTTATCTTTAAGTTTAGCTTAAAGCAAACTTCATCCTTTTCTTTAATAAAAATTTTTATTTGTAGTAAAATTTAAATTCATTTTTCTATAAGCTCCTACTCCCATTTCTTCCATCTTATCGGTTGGTTTTTCATATTAAAATCCATTGAATTTAACATTTAATGTCTGATTAAAGTGCAATAAAGTTAATTTTCTAAATTAATGCAGAAAATGTGCAGCAAAAAGTAGAAAATGTAAAAGAGAATTTCCTCTATTTGCACATGCATGAATTCTCTTATATGAGAAATTCTTTTTAGCATCAAGTAACACTCATCCAGCTGAAAGCATTTCACTTTCTCTATATTTTCTATTTTTTTTTGTGAGCAAACACATTAGTGTTGTGCACACTTCATGCTGCATTCAGGTGTCGAAACGTGCCCCAAACACGAGTTGCAGCTGCGAGCTTCCCTTTGGCAATTATTTGTAGGGATTTCCATGTCAGCTTCAAATATATAGTTCTAGCTGGAACTTCATTGGGTTAATCAACATCGGAAGTATATATAGACTGGCATATCAGATTGTAAGTGTATCTTGTTCATCTCCAGCATATAGTAGAGTAACGGGATATGCATTTAAATTAATTATGTGAAAAATTCGGAGTAATTTGCATTTTTTGTTTTCCCCTCGCGCTGTTTTTTTTTTGGGGTACTTGCAACACAACATATGAATAGCTCTTATGTATGAGTTTTTTGTCTGAAGAATTTGTGCATTACATGGCCTGAACTGACCTGACCTGGCCTGGTCAGGAACGGAATGGCTTGGCTTTGTTGGGGCAGTGTCTGTCGGTGTGCTCACTTCAAAGTTAATTATGTTGACATAGTCAGTTCCAGTTATTTCTTTCTTTCTCAGCCCTTTTGCCAAACGTACGGCCACGCCCATGCCCACACACAGCATGCATTAAGAATTCATGCCACACCCGATGTTCCAAAGACGCCCACGGGCTGGGTAAAAGGTAAGAGTGAGACAGAGAGAGATAGAGTCAAAGTGGGTGGAGGGGTTGCCCGCAGCTGACTGAAAAATCGTCCAAGCGACTGCCTGCCAAGTTACTCAAATTAATTAAGTTTCGCCTTTGCCAACATTGCGCATACGCCCCTTACGCCAGCGACCAGATCCGCCTGTCAGCCCCACCTCATGTTCCTGCGGTGCTTGCTCCCAGGGGGGTTTGGGCGTCCAGTGAGCTCCAGTGCAACCTTTCAATTTTTTAAGTGACATTTGCCAGACGTCGCCCAATGTTTAATATTTTCTAACCGCAACGACATCCACGGCCACGCCTCCCTCCCGCCATAGCCCCACTAAACTGTCTCCAAAACAACATAGAAACAGCTGAAATTTAAAATTAATTGCTTTAGCGCAGTTTTAATTATTAAAAAACTATTGATGTTTCCGCAGCCCAAAAAAAAGGGCAAACTTTTCTACTTAATTTCGCAGTTTACTCTCGCTCTCTCTCTGTCTCTCTCTCTTGCTCTCTGTCTCTCTCCCTTTGGCCGCACTTAAAGAACAATTGCCACAAAGAAATTCAACCCAAAAGGAAGTTTCTTAGCCACTTGTTGTGGCAACTTCAGGTGGATTGCAGTGTCTGCAGATAGTTACTAAGTACTTGCGGCCTTAACTTATTTCTATCTTAACTACAATACAAAGCAATAAGAAGCAGAAATAAAGAAAATCTATATAAATAGTTGACTTGTCGAACTTTAACAATAGAAAATGCATATTCACAGTGTTAAAGAGTATTTTCTAACTGCCATTTTCTTCCGCTAATAAATCTGTTATTTTCATAAAATATTTTAGTCAATATTAAACTAATTCAAGCTTATTTATAGTATGCATAGCTAAACGTTTAATTGAAGTACAAATAACAAACAAATGAAGATAAAGTCGTAAATATATTAACTACTTTTCCATCTTCAGCAACTGAACACACCATAAGCCTCAGCTGAAACCTGTTTCCTTTTAGGAATGAACGAAAATTGATTCCTAATACTTACAAATTATTCTAGATTGAATGAACAAAACTAGAGGATACACATATAAATAAAATAATAAATTTATATATTTAATACGATTATTAATTCATTTTATTTGCAGTTAACTTGCGATTCAATAATAAGAATATTTAATAATTTTAAATAAAACAATTTATATGAATTCCAAGCATTATAGTCAAATATTTAAACAAGATCTTTCCGTTTCCTATTAAAGATTACAATCTACTACCTATATCAGCTCCTATATTGCAGCTCATATACATATACATATACATATACATATACATATACATATTTCAATACTTACAGGTGTTGATATTGCTTGATATTCAAATATATTTCTCTGCCTGAATAAGCAAAGAGAGCCAGAGAGTAAGCTGGTGATTGAACTTCTACCTGCTACCCAGTGCAATTATTGTACACATAGGCGCAAGTGAAACAGTAGTGAAGACGCAAACCATTTGCATGTGTCGTTGGAGAAGCAAAAACTTAAAACGAACTACGCCATTATATGATGTCTTCTATTGCTGGCAGTGCTGTCAGGTTTAAAGCACGCTAGTATGCTAGATTTGCAATCAGAACATGCCAAAATAAGCTGAAAATCGAAGAAATAAGCTAAAATATAAACTAAACGATAAAGTATGAAAATAAATGTATGAAATTCCATAAATTTTGATCGAATTGGAAAGTATATATATTTATCGGGACATTTTCAGGTGAAAAGAAAAATAGATCGCTTCCTCAGTTTCTATGCTCAATTTGAACACTTTCTCCTTCAAAAAAAATATGTTATTCATAAATCTAAATATGCTAGATTTCAAGCTTATAGCTAAACACAATATGTATAAGCTTTTTTTCACTTACAAACATGCCAGATCTAGCATATTACCTGCTAAACTGGCAACACTGATTGCTGCTGAGTTCTTAGTTTGCTTTACATTCCGTGTGTACACACACACACACATACGCAAATAAATATATGCAATAGAATACAATAAGAATTTTATGCCGTATCTTCATGCTGTGTATTTTTCCATTTTATGTTGTTCGCCATGTTTGATAATTTGACGAAGGGGAGGGACAAGCAGCCCGAAAAATAAAAATATAAAGAAAACGACAACATTAAGCAAATTAGACGCTACTTTAACTTCGGTGAGTCAGTCTGTTAATTGAGCTCAACGTAGAGGCAGGTTCTGGGCAGGCTGGCCTTATTAAGTAATGTGCCTATGATGATGGCGGCAATTATGGTTACTATCGTTGCCAAGTGGAGGGAAGTTTGTGGTGGCTGCTGGTTGGGAGCTGGTCAACTGCACGTGCGGCTGTCGTTGTTGCAAATTCAATTTGGATATGCGCAAAATTAGCAACAATTTTCTGCAAATAAATATGTGGCCGTCGCATTTGCCACCATAAACAGCCGTTACAAAAGCAAAACTATTGCCAAATATGAAGAGTATACGACTGAAAAATGCTCTGTACATAAATCTGTAATGCGTTCAGTGAAGCTTAAGGAACAGTCTACAATATATATATAATCATATGCATATCATTTCTCAGCTATTAAACTATATAAAGATAAATCTTAGAATTTATTAAGATTTAACGTTAAATACGTAGACAAGTCGCCATTGTACCCACTCTTACTATTTTTACAGGGTATTCTAAAGGCAAACACAAGGGAAAAGCATACACAAAATAATTGAGTAGCCCTGTGTTTGTAAGTGCGACTGCATGTGTGTGTGTCTATGTGTGCCTGTGTGTGTGTTTGTTGTGGATGCTGAATGCATTGGAGGCAGCAGCTGGCCAAGCTGTGGCTGGTCTTTACAGTTGCATCTGTACGACAATATCAATGTTGAGTCGAGGCTGTTGCAATTTCAACATTTGTTAACGAATTTGTTTGCTTGTTGCACAGTTGCACAGTTGCACAGTTGCTGTGAGCCGACTGTTTGTTGCATTTGCTGATTGTGTTGTTGTTGCTGTTGCTGTTGGTGTTGGTGTTGGTGTTGGTATAGTTGCTTTGGTTTGACACGCATGCCACGCCCCGTTGCAACAAATACCATCAAGCTCAAGGGGGCAACTCGTGGTCAACGTTTGGCTACGTGCCTCGTTGGCAATGCGACGCGTTTAAAAAACAATCAATTTTAATTTCAATTTAAATTAGTTGCTGCTGCCTCTGCTGCCGCCTCTTTTGTTAGCCTGTCCAAATGCCATACGCCACACCACACCACACACCGCTCCACCCACCTTCCGCCGCTGCATTGACCATAAAATTATTTTTGCTCATTTGTGTTCCTGGCTGCTCTTTGTTGGCCATTGTTCCTGTTACCAATTGTTGTCGCATTTGTTGTTTTCATTGTTATTGTTATTGTTGTTGTTGTTTTGTTGAATGCAATTTTGCTTTGGTAATTTCAGTTTTATTGTTGCTTTTATCCTGCATTTTTTTTGTTTTTATTTTTGTTTTTTTTTTTTTTGTTGCGTTTAATTGCATTTAATGCTAAGCTCCGGCAATTGTTGCGAAAATCGCAATAAATTTTACTTAAAACAAATACAAAATACTCAAAAATAAATTGCTCGAATACTAGTTACCCCTTATATACATAATAGACAATAAAAATGTATTTTAAATTCAACATTAAATTCATTTTTTTTATATTCAATAAATCTTTTAGTTCAACTTTAGAATATTGACAAAGAAAATATGTAAAAAAATATATGATTCAACATCCTTTTGTATTAATAATATTTGCAGTTAGCACAAACTGTTACATATTTATATGCAGCATGTATAATCCTTTCTATAAGTTTGCTCTGCTCACAGGATATAAAAATTCTATGCATTTCAAATGCATTTCATTCAAATTTTTAGAGACCTTTATGCACTTTTATATGCTTTTATTAATTGTTTCACACATTGCACAAAAGATTTCTGTAATAAAAAAATGTAAATTGTTGCAACATTTTTACAGCTTTTTTTTTTATTTATATATGCCTTTATTTGAATTCATATATACACACACACACATATGTATCTATATATATTTTTATGAATTAGAAAAATTAAATTCTTTTCAATTGCATATGAAATTTGACTATTTAAACAGAGAAAATTCTATGAAAATTTATTGGAATTTAATATACAAAAATGATAATAAATTTTTAATGAAAAACACAATTCACTGCCAGTTCTTATATAAAGCTGATTCACACAGATTTAAGCCACAATATACATTGCTAGATTACTGTAAATATTAACTAGAATTTGCAAATCTATATAGAATATATAACCAGCATTCTCTGAACATTTAGAAAGAAAGCTAAAAACAGCTGCCAAACGAACTCTAAAAGAAAATAAATCAAAATTTTAAAGGGGTTTCTGGCAGCAAATTGTAAGCATAAGTTCGATTGTAGAGTATTCCCTTTATAAACCTATTATATACATCTCTAAATCACACATATATCTAAATATATATTCCTATATATTAGCTTATATTTTACCACCTCTGTTTGTATTTAATTTGTAATGTTATTTAGGGTTAAGAAATTGTTAAAGTATCTTGAAATTTTCCTGCAGGTATTTGACATTTCAAAGTGCTAAAAATTATTTAACCTTTATATATATATATATATATATATATATATATATATATGATATGTATACTTACGTATATATGTGTGTATATTTTACTGTATCAGCAGACTTAAGAGTAAAGCAAAAGTTGTTTGAGCCATTGTATGATGATGATTTAGTTTTGTGAGGCAAAGAAAATAACTAAAAGTGATTTGTACTCTGGCAAATTGGGATTAAGTGTGCAGGTTTCGTTAACGGTTTTACCCGTGGGGCTTAAACCCAACCTAAATCAATCAAGCGAACATGCGAAGCGACGTGTCAAAGAGTGAAGGAGGCAAATGCCAGGACTCTGGCACGCAAATCAGTCCCAGCCACAGACTGGCATATAGGATTACAGATACATTTGTATGTCAGTATATATATATATATAAATATATACATATATATTGTATATGTTGTTATTTGTTTAGCCGCTAGCACAATTCTACTTAACAGCAATTTAACGTAATTTACGTCTTAACCAGGAATTCAACATATGCGTTTAAACAAGCTGCAGATACCTCATGGCCCTAGTAGCAGGCAGCAGCAAGTGTATCCAACGGATACATTGAACAACCAATGGGCGGCCGCGTTGCCAGCCTCTGCCACAAAACATGTGTTCCTTTAAGTAGTGGCAAACAACTTTCAGTCTCTGATGTTGCCTGGATAAATTATTTCACATACTCTTGTTGCTGTTGCCGTTGTTGTTGTTGCTTTTGGTGTGTTTATAGTTACAATAGAACTGAAAATGAGAAGGGATACGGGGCTTATTATGCATGAGGGAGAATGTAGATAAAACAGCAACACAGCAACAACAACAACAGCAACATTTGCGTATCTGCGGTTGCGTGGTCTTAACTTGTAGCTGAATCAAAGCATTTAATGGCGCTTTTAATCTTGTTAATCGGCCTTTTGCCTGGTTAACTGAGATTTCAGATAGTTTCGACCATATATAGGTTTGTGTACATGAGTCTGTGGGGCGTATTTGGGGGGCGTGTCCATTGAAATTGCCATGTTTAATGCAAATGAATACGTATGTAAAATGAACTATAGTCGGCATTAGGTAAAGCCTAATAGGCTTATATATAGGCATAGCATACAATACAACAATTTGTTGCATACTTTTGGGCGTCTTTAAACCTTTAAACATATTCTTAAATTCAACTTCAACAACCCTTTCCAAATTTATCGGCTTACGCTAACTTTAAGCACATTATAGAAAATAATATTCTGGGCTCTATATTTGGGATACTTTAATCTGCTGGAACTCGGCTTGGGGGCTCGTCAAGGACATTTTGTGATATGCGAAAACTGAAATCCCTTTTTGTTTTTTTTGGCCGTATACACGGCACGAAATGAATATTATTTCTTTATGCAAATTTTTCCAACTGCTGCCACTTGTTGTTGTTGTTGGTGTTGTTGTTGGTGCTGTGACTGGCTGTCAAGTTCTACAGTTTCAGTACTCAGTTCTGTTTCTCAACTCTCAACGCTCTCTGCTTAACACTCAACGCTCAACTGGCAACTCGCAACTGGCAACTGGCAACTGGCAACTCGCAACTGGCAACTCGCAACCGGCAAGTGGCAAGTGGCAAGTTGGCCATTCCCATTTGCGTGATATTTTGTTGAGCAAGACAAATGATTTCCATTTAATTTATTTTCACTGCTTATTCTTGAGACTGTAAGTGGCTGGGCGAAAGGATTTAGCTGAATAAATTATAGGTTCAATTGTAATATCTTTGTCATGAGACTGTTAAGAAAATGCCATTGCGGATACGCTTGCGGATGCGGATACGAATGCGGATGCGAATAGCGAATAGCGGATGCGGGTGCTGCTCTGACAAATGTTTAACTACAATTTTCAGTCCTGCAAAATGGGCGATATGGCAAAACTGAATTTATAGTAATTTTATGCTTGCTGCTGCTCCAACTACAGACACCACAATCCAAACCCAACACAAGAGAGCTAAGAAAAACTGAGAAAAACTGAGAGAAGGAAAGAAAAAGAATACAAGACGCTTAAAACAGTCAAGGAGACAAGTCAAGAGGATCTTAAAATAGTTAAACTACAGTTATAAATAATTCCAGTTGGGGGCGAAAAACGTATAAAAGCTACAGCATTTAAGTATAAAATCAGCTTACAAATAGTTTGAGCGGATTTCAAAACATTCTGGCCAATCGACAATATGGCATCGGTCCAATAATAGAGGATTACGCCACATTAGATACAATTGTTAGCTTTAAGTATGTATAAAGTATGTGGCAAGTGTGGCAAGTGTGGCATGTTTGGGATGACTTAAAAAAGTTACAAATTATGATCTAAATATATGGATAAAAATCTATTGCTTCACAGATAAAATGATATATTATCTTTTAAGATAAATTGGCAACAACTCAATTTGAATGTATAATATGCAGCTTCCAGCATTAAAACTTTAGCCAAGTTACTATCAAGTTCCTGCCAATGTTTTCATTAACCTCAAGTAAATAAGAAATAATCCAAATAATCCAAATATATATCAAATTAGGCTAATATTTAAAAAATTTCCAAATTATCGATATATTTATAATAGCTTAATGATCGATGTACAATTAGCTTACGCAGCTTTTACGCCTTCGTTGCTTACCAGACTCTGGTCACACCTTGTGCCACTTTGTCCTTATTGTATAGCTAAAAACTTGTGCTGATCGGTAGCTTCCTTTAGTATAGTTTTCTCTCGATTTAAGTTAAAACTTTGATTGTCTGCCTGGTTCTATATATAAATAATTAGACTTTTGGAATATTTTTATAATATTTTTTAAAATTATAAGTAAAATATAGATGTTTAAAAAATTCATTTGAACACAATATTTATTATTAAGAAATCTATTTAGCCTCTTTGCCTTTTGTAAAAAAGAAGCAAAGCGGAGCTATTGGAAATGTGCTAAATCCAAGAGTATGTAACACAAAAATAATCATCGGAGACCCCATAAAGTATATATATTCTTGATCAGGACGACTAGCTGAATCGATCTAGCCATGTCCGTCCGTCTCTGGTCTCCCCTGACCACTGCAATTCGTTAAAATCATTTATAAGACACAATTTTCAACCGATCAAATTTCTTTTTGGAAATC
This sequence comes from Zygothrica quintamaculata, assembly GCA_037044455.1. Taxonomy (NCBI): domain Eukaryota; kingdom Metazoa; phylum Arthropoda; class Insecta; order Diptera; family Drosophilidae; genus Zygothrica; species Zygothrica quintamaculata. Next base: position 279,559 of record JBAMBS010000281.1, on the reverse strand, counting down.
TTATTAAATAGAAGTAATAAAATGACTAAGTACATGTAGAACTGTGTGTATGTGAGTATAGCTGGCAAAGAGGGTCTCGTAGTCGGGTACAGTCGACTACAGATTTCTTACTTGTTATTATTCTTTATAAATAAACAAAAAATAATTTTTAAGTGTTTAATTACAATTTAGAACAAAAGTTAAATTTGCATCCAATGTTTCTGGGGACTTATACAAAACTATGCTGTTAGTAACGCTTTAGTCAATGGCTTCAGCATGCATTGACCTACTTGTGGTGGAAGGGTAACTCTCCTATTAATAGTTCTACCAAAGTTGAACTCTAGCCCTACTTCATATTGCGACCCCGCTTGCCATGCAGCATAAGGCAGAGGTTGCGCCTCATGCGGATCTCATATATCGTCCCAGAGATGCTCGCGTGTAACGGATGCTGTGCCCAAAGCTTGGCCAACAGTATTACTTTATATTATAGGAAGCAGTTGCCAAAGTGACTAGTTATTAGTTTGCCTATATTAACTTAGATACTTCTTTATGATACTCCAGTTTATATTCGCAGATATTCAACTATATATTATTATAAACTGAAGTTCTTAAGGAGTGAAAAGAGTTGCCCCAATTCCTAGTTAGCTGTGTAAGTTATATTATATATATAATAATTAATAATAAGATAATAATATAATAATAATTCAATACCAAATAAAAGAAAACTTAAAAAATGTATATATAATATTGCTTAAGTTATTAAAGCAAAAAGTAAATCGGAAAAGAATATTCGACGAATAAAATTTAGGTATAACTGTTGTGGCTTATCATTAATTACTTAAAGTTATTTAGTTATATGCCAGTAGTTCCTATAGGCGACAATTAGCTGAAACATTCATCCTTTTGTTATGTGATGATGAGGTTGCATGCGATTAATTTTCCACTTGAACTGCTGATATTCAGAGCATAGAGAGTGCTTGAGAGTTGCTTAGTTCATAAATCATATGCATTGTCATTGCCAGTTGCAAGTTGCAAGTTGCCAGTTGCCAGTTGCCAGTTGCAAGTTGCCGAGTTGCCAGCTAATCTTGACTAAGAATTAGGAGGTGGCAATCGCGCAGTTGCCTACTTAATATTTCCGCTTCTAAGTTTCCCTTTATTCCCTTTTCATGCCACCACCGCACCATTTCCCCAGCACATCCAACTACTATTACTATTCCATTCACTTCTCTTTACTCCTTCCGCCCCGCCCCACACTGTGATCAGTCGACTCATTCGTATCGCAGACTCACGTCAGATGTCACTAATCTAAATTTATGCAAATTGCCAACTGTCTGAGCTGGCTCACATGCTACATGCTACATGCTGCATGCTGCATACTGCATACTGCATACTGCATGTTACGAGTACAAGCTACACGCTCTGTATACGCCTGGCATTTGGTTGTGCCCCCATCAGTGCCACCCATATACAAATATATATCTATATATATATATACATAACACACACACACACACACACACATACGTCTACAGCCACTTGCAATGCAGATGCATTTTTAGATGAAGGCGACTTTGCAACAGTTGTAAAAATTGCAGCTAAATTCAAATTTGACATGCGGCAAGCAGCAAGCGGCATGCAGCAGGCGGAGTCAAAGCCGCGACTCGCGAGTATTTTCTTTGTATTTTCTTTATTGTATCTATATACCCTGTAATTATATTAAATGAATGCCAGAAGCAGATATGATGAAACTTATACAAGCTATGTGATTATTTATATATCTACTATAACTTTATATAGGATCTGATTTATATATAGATCTATTTATATATAATAGACCGTATCATACCTAAACTTACTTCGTTTTTAACAGTTAAAGTTTTTTATTTAATTTATATGAAATTTATAAGAGACAAATTAAAAATGCATTAATTTTCTTCAGCTAATGACTTGAATTAAATTCTTTGTGTGTGTGTGTGTGTGTTGGTGTGTGAGTGGAAGTGTGTATTTTAGGCTGTCTTTGTTACATATTTAGGGTATCTGTGAAGCATGTTGCAGTTGCAGTATTCATATCAAAGTTGATTTTTTTTTCTTGCGCTTCTTTCCAGTTACGAGTAGCTTTCAGCTTCCATTCATTTGGGATGCAGTTCTCGTGTTGCAGTTGCCAGTTGCAAGTTGCCAGTTGCCAGTTGCCAGTTGCCAGTTGCTTTGGCAAGCTCTTATTAAATTAAAACGAAGGCGTTTAAGTGCGCCCCAAGCAGCAGCTCAATCTGATATGCAAAACATTTTTGAAATAACTCAGCCGTAAATGCTACTTACGGTTTTAGTTTGGATAATGGCTAAGAACACTCCCAGACACCCAGACACCCAGGCTGCCAGGCTGCCACGCTGCCAGGCTAGCAGGCTGCCAAGCACCCAGGTTTTGGCCAAATTAATTGAAAAACTTACACGCATCAGTGGCCGAAACACAGCAACTATAGACTTTAACATCAATGTTGATTTCTTGGCCAATATATATTTTGTCTTGGCCAGTTGCTAGTTAGCTAAAGCTGAAGCCAAAGCCAATGCAATCCAATGGCCAGCTGCCAAACTTAACCATTTGTCTTACCAACTTTAAGCTCTAACAGTTGCCTTTCAGTTTCAGTTGACTTCAGTTCAGTTTTAGTTTAAGTTTCATTATCGCGTCTGGCACGCGATGCCCGCCAAGTTGGATTCCATTTACAAGTCGGCGCCTTTTGTAATCATCCACATCTTCCTCCCCGGCCTCAACTCTTTATCCACTCTTACCACAGCGCGACAAAGTGTGAAATTTTAGACCACATTCTGCTCCACACATATTTGTGTGACAATGGCCAACAAGCCCTTTGGGCATTTATACAGTTAACAGAGCTGTTCCCAGGAAAAGGCTTGACTCTATATTGTTTATATATTAAATCCAATTTTATCTCTATGTTTTATTAATTTATTATAAATATTTACTTATAAAATTTACTAAACTCAACTTAGCCTAAAGTTAGTATTATATGAAACTCGTCTACAGGCACTTGTTTTAGCCCAAAACCTTTACCATTTATTATATAACCAATTTAATAGTGGGTATAATCTATTATTGAAACCCTACTTGGATGCAATTTTTAATCATGTCTTGCGATTCCAATTGATTTACCCATGGCCTAAATGCTGCTTCAGTTGGTTTAGTACTATACCAGACGGACGGACGGACAGGGCTAGATCAACTCAGGCAATCATCCTGTTCAAGAATATATATATTTTGTAAGGCTTCAGATGATTATTTCTACTTGCTACATACTTTTCGATTTTGTACAGAGCCGAAAGATCCCTTTTACCTTTTCTAAAGGATTGTTTTGGATTAGTAAAGCATCTTTCATAAGTTAATTCTCTAACTATATACTCTTAATTCGGAGCTTAATTCGCTTTCATCAATTGGATCGTCTGAAAGAAGCAATCACCCAGAAGCTTCGAGCTTTGGCCAACAGAAGGAGAATTGTCTTTCAATAGGATAACGCCAGAGCACACATATCGATAGTAGCTTACAAGAAGTTCCAAAGGAGGTTAGGAGGTTATGCACTCTCCTTATTGTCGGGACATAGCCTAAAGTTATTACCAACAATTCCTATCTAGGTGTATGTCGAATAATTCCGATGATGCAGAATTGAACTCAGGAGAACTTTGACAATTGAAACAACCGGAAGTCATATGAAATAGTAACAAATAATTAAAATGGTAACAAATAATCAGGCAAAAGGCTTTAATCTAATGAAAAAATAATTCATTAGTTTTCTTTTTATTAAGCTAAAGGATTAGCTTCTGCGTAAAACGTTTTGTTTTTGTTTTTAATTTTTTGGTTTCATCTCTTCGAAGCAAGGATGCAAAAATATCTGGGGCTTCTTATTCGGGTCGTTGTGCTCGTGGCCCTGGGCCCAATCATATCCCAAGGCATATGCATACACCTGGCCGTTGCTGTTAAAGCAACATTTGGTAATTGGTTGGTCCATGGGCTTGCTGGTATAGAGCTGTACATGCTTCACTGTATCCCAAAAGGTGTAGACACCATCGGATCCAGCGGTGACCAGTGTCTTATGTATTGGATGATGTTTGATGTCATTAACGGGATAAATATTTTGAACACCCGATGGACATAGCGAACGATGACATTTAAACAAATAGGGACTTTTGGTCACAGATAGATAATGTACAGCCGCTTGACCTTCAATGCCGCCCACAACAAACCCATTCAACATATTTCGATTGTCCTGAAACATGTCTATGCAGCGCAATTGTTGCTTCAATTTTGAATCTCTAGTATCATTCTCTGGTGTTACCTTATCCAGTGAGCAAGTAATGATGCTATTATTGGCACAAGCAACAACGGCAGTTGGATAGATAACATCGGCGGCATAGCACCGCTCTGGTAGTTTAATGGATAGCATTGGGTTTGGGGTACGTAGATCCCAAAACTAATAAGAATAATAGTTACTTTTAAGGATATACATATATATATATATATATATATATATATATGTATATACAGATACCTGCTGCTTACCTTTAGTGTCTTGTCCCAAGAGCCAGTCATTAAGCAAGTATGATTACCTGATTTAATCCAATGACAGGTGCGTACACCTGCCTCATGGACACCCACTTGCAGTACCTGATTCGACTGCAAATCCCATTGATACACCTCACGTCCAGTTGTACTCAAATAGATTTTGGAGGTCTCATCGTTCCAACATAAATCCAAAACTGGATTGTTTACGGTACATAGACTTATGGGCACTGTACTTCCATTCATTTCCACCTTCCAGATGCGTGCGGTTTGATCCCAACTAGCCGCGCACAGAAGATTACTTGCACTTGGACAAAACTCCATTGCCGATATGGAATCCGTTGGTGGGGAACATACTTCAAAGTCCTTTCCCATTATTAGAATTAGAATTTTGCTATTACGCTATTGCTTAACACTTGTCAGATAGGATAATAAAAAGCGTAGATTTTGAAACGTCAAACTTAAAATATATGAAATCAGACAATAATTTTATCGATATATTTCCGTATATATTTATTTTTACAGTTGTCATACTTAAAAACATTGATCCGGTTAAAATATATAATGAAATCTTAACAATTTATATTTCTAATAAATTTTCCATTATTATCAATTTTCTTTATTTACTCAAAACGATAGTCTAATATCGATAAGCAACTTTAGCTCCACTGCAAATTTGTATTTAATAGTCTGGCAGTACTTTTTTTGCTATTATAACGCTTATAATATACGTTAAGAAAGTAAACCAATATATATATTCTTATATTGGATGTATATTCAACTTCTCCATATAATGTATATCTTTCTTTCAGGCAGAGGTTTTGATTGCATTTTAATTATATAATGTAGTCAAACCTTTTCATAAAATTTAGGGATTCCCCCTTGGGTTCATTTCTGGCAGGTTGAAGTTTTCAAATTGGCTAAAAATAGTCGAAAACAATAAAAAAATATTCTGGGCCAGATGTCATGGACGCATGATTTCCAATGAAATGTTTAATGAAAGTTTTAACTAGCTTTTAAATACTGAAGCAGATAATTCTATAATTATTAAATAGATTAGTTTTATTGCTACTTATATCAGCAATATATACAGTATGTAGCTGGAGGGATTGCCTGCAGAGATGTGACCTAGTCACAGATGCTAGGTTTTCGCTAAGTTTATGGATAGATCACTTCTCAAGTATTAAAGAGGGCGACGATTTGAATGGTAACACAGGAGAAACTGATCCATGAACCCCAATCAACGATGATATCGATATACCAATCCCTAGCCATGAAGAAATCGGGTCCGTAATCCAGCGGCTCAAAAACAGTAAAGCAGCAGGCGCTGATTGGTTATTAGTAATATTTTTCAAGGCTGGAGGTGAGGAGTTGGTTTATTAAATGATAAAACACTATCCACATTTTGAAACCTATCACTATCAATGAAATAGCAAATATTTCACGACAGGAGAATCAGCTTTTATGCATTTTCTTAAAAACCGTTTCTGTTTGGGAAAACGCTGACCGGATAGATAAAGAAGAAATCGTCAGTCAAGTCATAGCTAAATTACTCCTCTGATTGCATTACGTTTCACCGAAGGTTGGGAGATTAAAAATTCCCGACCGATTTGAACTCTAGAAGTATTTATAGCCGATCTCCCTTAGGATTTATAAACATATAAGTTATAGACGTTACGATATACAGCTGCCCACTAATGTCTTCGTACAGCAAGTAGTTTGGTCTTTATGGCCAAAAATGAATAGCATTTAAGCCGAAATTCGAAAATATTTAAATACAATCTTTCGAAATAGATATTTTTGTAATAATATAACAAAAAAAAAATTCAATTTTATTGATTCAATTTTAAATTATACCCCTTAAAACTAAGAAAACTCATGAGTTTCGCTCCACTTAAGTCTTCGTACAGTCATACATTTTGCCTATGATATTTTAGTTCTAAATTCATGTGAACGCTCAAATTCCGAGAAAAAGTAACGGTAAAATGTGTAAAATGGGAACAAATAAAACACGTTGGATGTAATTTTTAGAAGGTTCATCCCGAAACTATACGCAGAGCTGAGATACGTACTATGAGTAGGCTTTGCACACCTCGATGTAGCCAGTGTATTTGGGGTTGGATACTTTACCTGGCTTTTGCTACATTCTCAGCCTACCACCAGTTACAAATATACAAAATTTGGATAAATCGGAAAAATTACTTTTTTCCATAACTCGGGCGGTGCGTTTTGGTATTGATAAGCGAACTCCAAACGCATTTTCAAGTTAGATAAATTAACAGGCTGCTTCGGGATAAACCTTCCAAAAATACATGCAACGTGTTTCATTTCTTCGCATTTGACACTTTACCGCTACTTTTTCTTGAAATTTTACCATTAAGAAGAATTAAGAGCTAAAATAACAAAGACAAAATGTATGAACTGTACGAAGACTTAAATGGTGCTGAATTCATGACTTTTTTAGTTTTAAGGCCGTAATTAAATAATGAATCAATAAGATTTGAATTTTTTTTTTATATATTCTTACAAAAAAGTTTATTTAATAAGAGTGCATTTAAATATCCTAAAATTGAAGCTTCAATCTTACACGTTTTTGGCCATAAAGACAAAACTACTTTCCGCACGAACACATTAGTGGGCAGATGTATTCAATTTTTTATTATATACAGTATGGAGAGTATGGAGAAAACCATTATCTTTGGATAGTAAACGTTTATTTCTTGCAACTCTTGATTTGTACTTGTTTTTGTTCGGCATTTTTCTTACACATTCGTGGGATACAGTGACATCTAGATCTTCTTTCAGCCTATCAGTAAGGGCCCTTAAGGAAATCTGGGAATTTTCTTCGACTTTTGTTATTAAAATTCTTCTTAATCGCTTTGTAACAACGAAAGAGCGACAATTCGATGAATTTCGCGAAACAAAGTATGGAGCAAAACAACGCGTCAAAAAAATTAGTTGACTAAGAAATTCACATGAAGAGCGTTCTTTTATTTATTTTTTTTTGTTAATAGTTAACAATATAAGAATTCATACTGTAAAAAAAAAAAATGTTCAAATTCATAAAATATAATATTTTGTCAATTGAAACTATAATTATGCGTTTTTCTTTATAGTCAAAACAATTAGTTGACATAATGTATATATTAATATTATATATACAAGTACTAAATTTTTTTTATTTATTTATTTTTTTTTTATTTTTATTTTTTTTTTTTCCTTAATAATAATTAAATTTTTAACTTAATAATAATATGGATAGACAGTTTTGATGTTCATTTAAAGAAAAAAGTTAATTCATTTAAATAAAAAAGTAAATTATTTTGAGAAAATAAAAAAATTTGAAGTCTTCGCTTGACAAATGATATTCCAATAATATAGTTATAAAGCAATAATTAAGCAAAAAATAATATGAAATAGAAATATTATGTAGATAATGATAATTTCTTCATTTGGGATAAACATTTTTCAAGCTTGTTTTTCTGTACAATCTTTTTTTTAATTTTTTTAGTCAATAAATTTCCGTTGGACTTGCATTGATCGATAATGTAATTAAGTTCTTCATTTTGCCTAAGACTACTAACTTTACCAATTAAGATTAAAAGCGATTTGGGTCGTGACAAAAGTACATTAAGTCGTCGGGGATCGGAGGCAAATTTAATATTTTGAAAAGTACTAACGAAGGATGCCATTATAATAGGTTTCTCCCGACCCTGAAAAGTATTGACTGTGCCCACTTCGACGTTACTGCAATCAGCTTTTCTTAGCTGCATCTTCAGTAGATTAGTTTGGGCAACAAATGGTGTTATGACACCAATATCCTTCTGATTTACTGTTACGCCGTTGTCAAGTCCTCTTTTAAGAATTTTCTTAACATACGAACAGACTTTGATTGCTTCCTCTGTATTGTAACTGCTAGTCATGTTCTTTTTGCGTTTTGTTTCCCCCCAGGTATCATCAAACAAGATTGGGTATTTCCCATTTGGTAATAAACTCGAATTGGCTGCCTGGTTAACATCTGAGAGAGTTGCCATTGGAATTAGCTCATTGTTATAATATAGTGTATTATACAAACTAACGATCTTAGGATGTGATCTATAATTTTGACGTAAGCGTGTCTGTAATCTAATATCATAGCTACCATTTTGTTGCACCTTATACAAATCGTTGAGCAACAGGCGTTCCATTAGAGATTTATCAAGGCCCAAAGAAGTTGCTCGTTTACTCTTGACGACTGCACCCAGTTGCTTATGATCTCCAGATATAATAATATGACATTTTTTGTGCTTAATGCCGACAATGCCTAAAAGAGCTTCTGGTTCAGTAGAAGCTGCTACTTCATCAATGAATACATGACTAAACCTGATACATGGCTGCATCATAGACAAAATACTTGTTGTGCATAATGTGGCCACAACGATAGAAAACTTATCTAATTCTTTCCTAAATTTCGTATTTTTTTTTTTTAAGTCAATACTAAAATAGTTGGAATATTTTTTAACCAACGGATGCACAGAATTCATAAATTTCTCTTGCATTCTTGACATGGAAAACAGTCGTAATATAGTATATTTTCTATCGTTTTCTTCTAAATCAGTTTTCTCAATGTACTCGCATAATTTTAAAGCAATTGTATCGCAGGCAGAGTTTGAACCTGCAGTTACAAGTATCCGATTTCCACATTGAAGATACAATTGTAGAATGGCCTCAGCAATTGTTGTTGTCTTGCCAGTGCCTGTTAAAGAACACGTTAGCACGTTAAGTGAATAAACTTCATCAAATAAATATATTTATTATTTACTCACCTGGTGGTCCAAATATAATATACGGCCCCTGAGTGCTGGGACCATTAACAATCTGTTGCACTGCCTGCAACTGTTCAGCGTTTGTTGCAATAAAAGCATTAATGAGTGCAATATTTTCAAATGACTTCTGTTTCAACGTTTGCTTATTGTCATTGCAGATTGGAAACAGATAACGAAGTAAGTTAATTTCATTTCTAAGCAAATTAAGTGCTCGATACATAAGTCGAAAAGGTATGCGATGTGAACGAAATATGACTGTAAATTTCTTTCCCACGATATTTTCTTTAATCCATTTTCTGCCATAATCATAAGAGAAATTTAGTTTGTTTTTTTTGCATATACGAAGTATTTCTTTTTTGCTTAACTCGCAATTAAATTTAACACTTGTATCATTAACCTGAACAATTTTACAAACAAAACGGCGATCTGATTTATACAAATCGCTTTTCTCGTGAGTGTGCGGTATTTGTGCCAGTATAATCTGCTTTGGAAGCGGTGAAAGAAGCAAACTGTCTTTGGGTACAAGCACCAGCTCGTCCATATCAGCTGTTAATATATTTATTGGATTAACTTTTAATTGCTTCAGATTAATTATAAAATTATTATGTTTATCTGATTCAACAATTACGTTTTGCTGCATAAGTTGTGCATACTCTTGCATTGTGGTGACATCTTCTAGATTTATAAGAGTCGTTAGAATTGAGCAAATATTTTCACACTTTATTTCAGGATGCTCCAAGTATAAACCGAAATCTTTGTTAATTTTTATTAAACTACAATCATTAAATTCTGAATACATAGCTTGTATTATGGATTCACTCGGAAAATAATAAGATAATTTATCCATGATCTTGTATTTTTTTTATATAAAATATTTTATATTAAAACCAATCCTATAATTCTCCACTTACTTCTCAGACTCGCGTTTTGCAATAAACTAAGTTTTCTGATAAGACTTTTCTTCGGGAAGTCCCATTTCTAACATTTCATATCGATAATAGTGCTTTAAAACATTTTAGTATATACCTTGTATTGGTATACAGTTAATACTAAATACTATATAACAATTAATATTATTAACTAACTTTTTTCATGTGACGTTTATGTATAATAATAATATTATTAATATTAATATTAGTAATATTAATAATACCAGCAACAATAATATTATTATTATCAATAATAATAATATAAGTATTTATAATAAATAATCAAGTAATAAATTTAATAGAAATTACATAATGTTAGCTTTATTTAACTATTTATTCAATAAAATACATTCCGCTTAGGCAAATCGATCACTATGTAAAGTTTACAAATCGTTATATACAACTCACTCTTTAGTCAACTGTGTCAGAACTGTTTAGCAACTGCTGTGGAAAAAAAATGTTGTCGTAAGCTTTAAATACAAAAAGAAAAAATAAAGCTAGAGAGAGAGATAGAGAGAGAAAGTTGATAAGGCATATTGAATAATTCGCTACAGTATACACAATTTGAAACGAATTACGATTTGGCACGTTGCTATTATTATTTTTTTTTTTTAAAGGGCAAATGGCTAAGAACAATATATATATATATATATATACATATATATATATTTCCTTTGTCATATAAAATAAATTCTATTGTATTTTATTCTTTGATAGTAAAGAATAGATGGAACACATTGTCTTGAGTTTGCTTCTCAGTAGTTGTTTTCTATAAATGACTACTGTAGTTCACATTTATATATAATGTGCTGAGTTTGTAATTAAAATAAATGCATTTGTTTGACTTTTATACTGTACACTGTGCTCTGTAAGCTAAAAAATTAAGTATATTTGCCCGTAGAAATCTGGAGAGGCCTCTTCAAACTGATACGCGGCTCTAAGAAAAGTACTGTTTGAAATTAGTAATGCCGAACGTAGATTTACATTTATACTATATTCTTAATAAGTATCACTATCAGAACCGGTTGACTATCCGTCTGGGTGAGTACCTGTTTCTCAATGACTATTAGATATAGAGAAATCTTAGGTGGAATGAGCGTTTCTTATGAATTTAAATTTTTTGGTCATACATTCACATATTTGGGGTTAACTAAATATATTTATATATCATATTTTATTTATTTATTTGTTTATTAAATATCAACAATGATCAGAAGATCAAAAATTTTATTAAGTATTGAATATTATATTAAATTATATTAAAATTAAAATTAAAACTGGGAGTCTTGAAGCTTGGCATCTTGTTAAATAACCATTATTGGATCAATATGTTAGGTATTGCTAATTAGAAAGTTAAGTATCAGATTTTTCTTAGTTTCTAAGTCTAACTCGGCCGTGATGACCCTATAGAGTTTGTTATAGTCAGACCAGAGAACACTGAAAAGTTCTCGCAATGAGCAATATCGGAGATTGGGTTATGCGATTAGTAATATTGCTTAGACAAATACTAGAGTCTAGTATTTCTTAAAGTAATTTATAAGGTAACGTAACTCTCAGCATAATACGACGATTAGTAAGGGATGGAAGGTTCTACAGGCGTATGAAGGAAGATCCGTAGCGGGAGTCCAGTTAAAATCGTAAAGTGCTAAAAGAAGAATATAGTCATACATTAAATATATATAATTAAATACATCTGAGTATAATTAATTGCATACAGTTTATGTATAGAGACGCAATTCTACATAAATATTTAAATATATTGAATAATCATACAATATATTGTTAAATAAAAAAAATGTTTTCAGTCTTAAGTTATTGCTTAATCTATTACAATTTACCTTTGTTTTATATATCAATTTAATTTAATTTAAAAAGGGTATCGTATTGTCAAGGATTTACAGACTAGCTTAGTATCTTGTTACTTGTGTTCCGCATATCTTTCAATAAAATAAACAGAAGAGAACCTAAATGGAGAAAGTATCTAGAAAGTGTGCAAATATTTTAACTAAAATAGCAGCGAGTTACTTTTATCTGCTATTTCAAATAAGAATAAGTATTTTTGGGGTTGCTGTAACACGCCCCCGTTTGCCATTCAAGCCCTTTCCCCCTTTCCCCCTCTCACCAGCCATCAACCACTACCCACCAACCAGCAATACAGTTGTGGGAGACGTACAGAAGATAGCAACAACAAACACTGCGCCGCTGTTTTCAGTCAACATAATTTTACTACTTTTATGGGTAAAGTGTAATGCCCGTTGCTGTGGCCATGGCCATGCTGGGACTAAATCCTACAGATGCTGCTGCTTCTACAATGGTGGTTTCGGATCCTCTTACCACCCATTCTTGTGAAATTTGAACATTTCCTTTCATCTCACGCGTCTCGCGTGTGCAATATACAACTGAATGTGTTTTCTGCACATTCACGGCCACACTCACACACACACACACACATATATATATATATATATATATATATATAGTATTGCTCTGGCTCCTCTTACGCCTCTGTCAGTTTATTGGCCTCGCAGCATACTTTGAAATTTACTGAGCTTCACTTGTAATGCTTCGCTATATTGAAATTAATTACAAACAAAGGATGCTGTTGGGAGCAACTGTATCTTCTACATCCTGGTGAAATATATATACTATACCATTTGCTTGTATCTGTGTGTGTGTGCATATGTATTTTGGTCGGTGTGTGTGTGTGTGAATAAGTGTGCTCTGTTGAGCTTCCCGAATTAATGTTCCGCCTTAGGCGACTTTTGCTTTTCTAATTTCTGATCTGTGCTCAAAACATCAAATGAATTACATTAAAATAAAATATGTATTCATGTGTGCAATCAGTTTTTAATTTTTGAATCCCCATTCCATATATATATATATATAAATTTATATATATAGATTTAGAAAAGATAACACTGCAATTTATAGTTAAGAATATGCGCCTAAAGTATACTCTGTAGAAACACAACATATATACCTTCTTAACTTTTTTATATCATTATTATAAATTAAATAAATGTTGTTCTTATATTATTAGCCAAAGATAATATAGAATAAGTTTCAATCTTAATTAGCATATGTCTACTGTCCATGTTTAACCAACTTTCGTTGTATTATTTATTATAATTATTGTTTAAAAGCTTACAGGGTATTAAACTACTAATTAAAATTCAATTTGACAATTTTCGCCAAACTAAATTAAATCATTTTAAATTCATTTGTTCAATCGGTAATTGTGATACAATGAATGAAATATTTCCCCTCTTCTGTCGTTATATAAACAAATGTATATTTATTTATTTGTTATGTAATTATTTTTATAAAAATTAAATATAAATAATCCATTTAATACAAATATTAACGTTGAAATTATTTACTAAAACTTACTCAAACAAATCGTTGCAATTGTATGTATTTAAATATAAGTATAAATTGTAATCATCATATCATAATTAAATTATTGCAAATTAATTTAAATATAATATAAGAAATAGATATAAATAATATAATAAAAATTATAATGTAATATATATATATGTATATACACTATATATCGGTTAAAAGGTGTACACTTTATAAGCAAATATTGCTTAAACAAAAAATTATGTTATTTTTAAACATTATAAAACTATTTAACATTGAATTTAACCTTATAAATGCAAAAAATTGCTTATAAGGAAATATTGTGTATAAAAAAATAAAAAATTTTGGAATCAGTTCATATAAATTTTATCGGTTTTAAACAAATTATAAGCTGTAGGACAGCAATATTACAATTTATAATATTATTTTATATTTTATATTAATATTATTATAGCTGACGAACAGCATAAAATATAAATTTAAGTAAACTTCTAAACCTGTGCTTTATTTTATAATAATCATTAAAATACAACGTATTTGCATATAACTCATGATTGCTTAAAAGGAAATATTGAATATATGCAAAAAATTTTCTGTGTTAAAGGTTTTGTATATAACCGGTATATACTGTATATTAATATATTAAAATACAAATAATGTAATTTGAAAAAATATATTTAAAATAATATTTAAAAATATATAAAAATAATTTTGACTAATAATATAAAAAATATTAAAATCAAATTAAATGAATTTTTTTAATAAAATGTATAATAATATTATTTTAAAAAAATGTATGTAATAAATATAAATAAAAAATTAATACAATATAATATAAAGAAAATAATGTGAAAAACTATAAATAATAAATATACATAAAGTTAAACAACTTAAAATAAAAACGTTTGTTTCAATTCCATTTAAATAATAATTCATATATATATATATGTATATGTCACATAATCGATTCCTGCCGTCATTTAGAAAGCATTAGAGTTCCTGTATTTGGTTCCCAACCCCCATCCCAACTCCTTCCCTTTCCCACAGAAGTTAACATTAAAAAAGTTTATAAATTCTTTGTAAAATCTAAATTTAAAATATGATAAGAGTTCCGAGCTTAGTATTTAATACTAAATCTAATATTATACATAAATAATAAATAAATATAAATATATATATATATATATATATATATATATAAATATATATATCATATTCATATAATTTGCAATTAAAGCAATTTCAAAAAATATTTCGATATTTCGAATTTTCCGTTAAGTTTAAGTTGCATCAGGTTCGATCGAAAAAAGTTGAATACTATGCGTATTCAATTTGATCAAACATATTTTTCCTGCAGATAAAATGGATATTGTTTGACGACTGGCAGCCTTGCCCAATCATGTTCTTTGTAGCTGGCTCTTGGTTTAAGTGTATTTTAATCAATGAAATTGTTATATTCAAATTTAAGATAAACAAACAAAGTTTTAAAATTATATTAGACACATAAATCAAAAGCATATTATAATGAATTAATTATTATCTAATTATGAATTGAAATAGTTAATTGAAATGAATATATTTTAATAATTATATTAAAGTATTTATAGAATTTGTAGGCTTATTATCAGTTTGTAATATTACACAAATTTAGATAAATTGTATATATATAAAAGAAATAAACAATCATATAAAATATTGCAAAACTAATTAAAATTATATATAAAAAATATATATGTATATACATAAAACTTATATACATACAGGCAAACAGTGCAAAGGCAATTTTCCAATTGTGTAAACAAATTTGAAAGATAAACAAAAGCGTTTTAGGCTCGACAGAGGGAAGAAGGAGAAGATTTTAATATTTTTTTGTAAATACATATATATATATATATAATTGTATAAGGACAAAGAATATATGTTGCATGGTTAACTTTTTTATAAAGACAAACACGCTAAGAGAATGCCAAAAGCCGCTAACAAGAGTCAACATGGCAGAGAAGAAAACGAGTGGAAAAGTTGTCGAAAAATGGCAGAATGGCAGTAAATGCAAAAGAAATTTTATATGAAGTAAAATGAGAAATTTTCTTTATGGCAACAACTATAAAATATCCTGTAAAATTAATGCTTTGCATTCCTTGTGTATACCAGGCTGAATAATAAGTAGATTTTACAGGATTCTATATAAACAGGCAATACATATAAATAATGAAATCTGAAAAGTTGCCGTTATTTTCCAGAAAATTCGTTATAAATTAATTTTTTTAAATGAATTTCTTATAAGCTTATTATACCCATTTCAAATGGGCTTAGGGTATCTTAGAAGATATTCAGAAGGCTGCTGCTGATGCTGCTGCTGCTGCTGCTACTGCAGCATGTTTGCATATCAAATATGAAGATTTTGTAGGCGACAAAAGGCGTGGCAGTCAACGCAATTAACAGCACAAGGACTGCTATAATTTTCCCCAAAGAATGCCAAAAGCAATTTTTGGCTACAATTTTTGAGTCGTCGCCTTCATTTTCACATAACATTTAACAACACAAAAAAATAATGTTACATATTCAGCTGTCTACAGCATTAGCTGTGCCTCCCATGCCACGCCCACACTTGGAGTTTAAAGAAGCAGCAGCAAAAATTACGCAAATCAGATTTGTGCCAGACACAAAAGTCGAAAATAAAGCAAAGTCTTTACAACCAAGGGATTTCATATTATGAGTATTATGTCTAGTCATATGGTGTGTGTGTGTATGTGTGTGTGTGTGTGTGTGAAAAGCTAATGAAATTTGAGTCTTTATGGTATTGAAAATTGTTTTTCCACCCATGAGGCAACCCGCTGATAACTAAAACTAACATTCAATTCAATTTGACGCGAAATCTCTCGCAGAGAGCGCGCAAAGCAATTTACTAGTTTAAATTAGAGATGAGCCCATGGAAAACGGTTGGAAAACTTTTGATTGTGAAAATCATATGAAAAGTAACACAAAACACACACAACTAAGAAGAGTGGCATACAAATGTTTCCTATGTAGAGAGTACGATGTATCACATTACCATCTCTAGGCCCAAAAGAGAGGACCTAATAGGCCATGTGGATAGAGATGGAAGGATAGAGGATGAAGCTGGGCGGTTGTGGTTGAAATTAAAAAGGAATTTACCCAAATTGCTATTGAAGCCCACGAAGCGTTTCGAAGCGTTTGCGAGGCTTTTGCTTTTGCTTTTGGTTTTGGTTTTGCTTTTGCGGTTTGGGCAAAGTGCCAGGCGCAAATGGAGGCAACTGTTGCAACCATTTTTAATGCTTCATGGTGGTGGCGGGGGGAAGGGTAGTTGAACTGACAGGGGAAAAGTAAACTTTTTGGGGGCGACAGTTTTATTGGGTTAGCAACATCAACGGGCATCGTCCCATCGTCAGATCATTGACGCTGACATACCATGAGCTGATAGATGGATACGGATAGCGGGGTATGCTTTGTGGTATATAAGAAATGAGGGAATAAAAGGAGACTCTATACAGTCCAATGAGTCTATAGAGTAAAGTCAAATGGACTATGGAAAACCATAGATGATTGCTGGCCAATGCCAATGCCAATGCCAATCCCAATCCCAATCCCAGTCCCAATCCCAAATCGTAATCGACTTTCATGCTCGCACCGTTCGCTGGATTATTTGGTAATTAAACGCAAATGCAGCGCCTGGCGTTGGTCAACCTTCTCCTGCCCCTGGGGACAGCAGTAGCAAGGTTTTCTCTTGTCTCTTTTTATTCGGCTGTTGGCCTGGCCAAATGAAGCGTAAAAGCGTGGGCGTGGCAAAACGTGGCCAATGTGGCAAACGTTGTTTTGCTGACTGACCACCAAAAACGTAACTCGATTGTTGTTGGCCATGTTTACTGACTAATTAATGACACTTGAATGCTTGATTTCACTCTATTCTGCTTTAAGCCACGCACAATTCCATTGACATGCCCTATCCCTAACCCCTTCCTGACGCCTCCCCCATATCACCGTATATCTGCATTTATCAAACGTTTCATGCTGTCCATGTGAACGGACAACTTCGTGTTTGCGGTCAGTTTTGTGCACATTTCCAATTCGCATCCGTATTCCTGAAATGTTAATGACCTTGTCTGTGCCTGTACCTGATCTGCGCTATGTAGTTTCTACTGTACTTACATCATTACTCTCCTCTTAATTTGAAATTCTACGAGTTTGTTTTCCTAACTGCCACAGCCACAGCCACTGCGACTGCCACTGCCATTCACATTTTGACAGACAGAATGTTTTCGAATAGCATTTGGATTGCAATTGACCAGAGATCGATTTCTGACCATTTAAGCTTTCAATAAAGTACATATACATTCAATAAATTCATCCTTATTATCCTTACTTACCTCAGCAGTATTATAAATTACAACTATATAGCTAGCATAACAACTCTCTTTTACTATCTTTAATCCAAATAAAAGCTCTCTTTAATAGTAAATGGATCCCTATTTTGTTACAAACGTTTTATTCCAACCTTGCAGTAGAATCCTTTAAATTGTTTATCTTCTGATATGATTCTCAAATAAAGTGTTAACTGGGTAATATAAAAACTAATTAGCTGTTAAAATAACTGTTGGAACTTTCAATCTGTTGAAAGAAATATCAAATTCAATTGATGTTCATAAGATATCTTTAAGTTACATAATTTTAGCAGAGTTGATGGAGTTATTTAAGGAAGTCCTCTTTACCTTTTCGTAGAATCCTTCAGCCATAGTAACTGGCAACAGTTGGAATGGAAAGTAGTATTAAAAGCAAGGACTTCACACATCCTTTGCATTAGGTGTTAAGTGATATTATTTGTTGCATGGTAAATTAAACATGAGTTCCAACAGCAGAGTACCAGCTAGTTGTGCATAAGTGCAGTCATGCAGGACTCTAGGCAAGCAGGATATGCACCGAATGTAGAACTATATAAAGCCAGACAGACACAGAGTCCTGCAACATAATTAATTCAATATGAAAATTTTCTCTTTGGCGCAACGTACGCGCATTTTTACACATTTGGCGAGACGAAAGGCAGTTGGCCAAATAGATAGTTGGTTGGGTTGTTGGCCAGGTGGTCAGGTGGCTAGGTGGCCATAATTATGTGCGGCTTTTAGCGTCTGCCATATGTAAGTACAACTGTGTTTGCTTGTATGGGCTGTCTGCCAGCATAATAAACTGTTTAAATATTTAGTTGTAACGAGTTTTTAATGCTCGTTTGCGCTTTTAACAGCTGCTTTTGGGTGCTTGGGTTCAGTAACAAAAAGGACAAATTCCATCAAAGGTTCATTGTATTTGTTGTTATTTTTGGTGTTTTTGTTGGTGAATTCGCATCGTGAAATCGCCCCTACATAATTACAGATTGTGATTCCAGTACGGTTCGCCGAATCAAGCAGCTGCTCCATGGATGCTCCAAGAGCAATTCCAGCAGCCGCTTATTAATTTTTAATTATGCCAAAGACGGCTTGACCTTTTTTTCTGCAGCACTGAACAACAGCAGCAGCAGCAGCAGCAACAGCAGTAGCACTTTGAGTTGGCAATGTTTTAAACATTTCTGGACATTTATCTGGTCTCCAGGATGGAGGCAACAAATAACGATTGTTACTAAAGGTAATCAGCTCAGCTGTTCAGCTTCTTAGCTGGCTCAGCCAAAGGGATTATGGATATTTATATTTAAAATGAAATTTGGTCTTAAAACCCTTTAACATTTAATTTTTATAGTTTACATGTGTGAAGCGTGGCGTATACGCAATTTATATGTGAACATAATATTTGTATAGAAAACGGGACACAGTTCAAAAGGGCAAAGCGCTCTGAATATGTAAGAATAAAACAAGCTTTTTTGTATCTATTTTCCAATTGCCTAAGCAGAAAATGGAAAAAAAGAAAAACTGATGAAAATATACAGAACGCTGCGTTCGGGATACAATCTCAGAAACCTCTCGCACCATTTTTAGCGTTGCGCAATTATTCAAATTGCCACTAAATGAAAGAAAGAGATGAGAGAACCTCTGTCTATCTCTACAGCTGTCATTTCTCTGACTGCTGCTGATTACATGGCGTCAAAACTGGTAGACAAAACAACCGACTGACATACAGTGAAATCTGTCAGCTGAATCAGTCTAGGCCAAGAGCTGGATCAGTCTAGACCAACAGCTGGGCCAATAACAAAATTGCTTTATATAACCCTGAGGCCTGAAATCTCGCCAATGAATTAAAAAAATGTCTGTCAAAATGTTATACATATATATATAAATATATTTCAATCTATATGCAATTGGTGTGTTTGTAGGCAAGAGTCAGTTTAAAGCGACTATAACTTCAGAACAGCAAGTAACATAATAAAGTTTATTTTAATCAATATAGCTAAAGTTAACCATTGATAGATTGCTTTCAATCATTGATAGACTTATTTCAATCAACATAGTTTAACTTAACCATTGCTAGATTCCTTTCAATCATTGATAGACTTAATTCAATCAACATAGTTTCAGTTATCCATTGATAGATTGCTTTCAATCATTGAAAGACTTATTTAAATCAACATAGTTTAAGTAAAGAATTGCTAGATTCCTTTCAATCATTGATAGACTTATTTCAATCAACATAGTTTAAGTTAACCATTGATAGATTCCTTTCCATCATTGATAGACTTAATTCAATCAACATAGTTTAAGTTAAGAATTGATAGATTCCTTTCAATCATTGATAGATTCCTTTCAATCATTGATAGATTCCTTTCAATCATTGATAGATTCCTTTCAATCATTGATAGATTCCTTTCAATCATTGATAGACTTAATTCAATGAACATAGTTTCAGTTATCCATTGATAGATTCGTTTCAATCATTTATAGACTTATTTCAATCAACATAGCTTAAGTTAACCATTGATAGATTCATTTCAATTGTTGAAAGACTTATTTCAATCAACATAGTTTAAGTTAACCATACTAGATTCCTTTCAATCATTGATAGACTTATTTCAATCAACATAGTTTAAGTTAACCATTGCTAGATTCCTTTCAATAATTGATAGACTTATTTCAATCAGCACAGTTTAAGTTAACCATTGATAGATTCCTTTTAATCATTGATAGACTTATTTTAATCAACATAGTTTAAGTTAACCATTGATAGATTCCTTTCATATATTGGAAAATTGTATTCATTGTATCAGTACAGTAAATCATCTATATATCCGTGTATATCCTTGTTTGGATAACAAATGATTTTTATTGAAAGAAACTGAGTAATATATACTTTAGCTGATACTCTATTACATTATATAAACGATGTCACAAATTCTATATATATATTTTTATCCTTAATCCTTCAGGCTATAATCCTATATGTAAACATATTATTGTGTACTAGAAGAATGTGCATCTTTTTGACTGACAACTTTTAGTGCATATAAGAGAAAGAATATTTCTTTAAATAAACCGCAGTTACAACACAACAATTCAAGTGGTTTCTGTTCTTAACAAATGTGCCACTAAAAGTTGCACAAACAGCAACCAATCATTCAACCAGTCAGTCAGCCAGTCAGTCAGTCAGCGTGTTGGGTTACAGATACAGACGGATACGGACACGGACGCGGAAAACATTCTCTGTCAGCTGCATCCCTTATTTTCAGCATTTTCTTCTACCATGTCTATGTTTGAGGCAGCTTCAGACGGGAGGTTTAACGGGGTTGTATGCGGTTTCTAAAAAATACTTTCGGTTTGAACAAAATGCAATTCACCGGCAAATGGTGCGTGCCTCTGACTGACAACCATTGTACGAGTAGAAGCTGCTGTTTGTGGAGAAAGCTGCTCTTTGCCAGAGTTTCTGCCATATTTTGTCTCTCAACGGAAGCCACATTGCAACACACAGTTTAGCTGACAGCCTGCAACCTAATTGAAACGCAGCTAAAGAAGGATACAGCCGGACTCCGTACCCCGCATCCCGCAACCAGCAACAAACACCACAGACATCGTTCATACTCCAACTCTAACCATTGTGTAATTGGGAAACAAGTGAAAAACTATTTGCATGTCGAAGCGGCTGAAAAGAAAAACAAAATTGGTAAAGTGATTGATAGATAGAAAAAGAAAATTTACAAATTGAACACTATGTAAGACTGAAAATAAGTAATTTTTAATAGGCTGCAAATATTTTATTTTATTATTTCAATGAACTTATTACTTCAACTTCAAATCAATTCAATTTCAACATTTCAATGAACTTATTACTTCAACTTCAAATCAATTCAATTTCAACATATGAAATACTTTTAGCTTAGATTAAATGTAAGCTCTAGTGCATTGAAGGTATTTTGACAGCCGTTTTAATGATATCTATACCATTATCTACTTTTGAAGTAAAGTCATCAAATAAAATCCAAAATAGGCTTCCAGTTTGCGAGTCCCGTTTTTGTAAACAGCTGACGAATGGGCGTTCCCTGGTCAATAGTGTTAGGGTACTTGGATACTCAATGAAAGTGATAAAATGCATCGATTCAGCCAGTTGTATGATGCGGTTTATGTAGCGTGTACAAATCCATTTCTGCAACGAATTCTATACAATATAGTTATGATTCTGATCTTTAAATATATATATTACTTACGGTAGAGCCTTTCTCTTTTCCGTAAATAATATTCAAAAAACTTGCCTTAATATATTGCATACAAGTGAACTCGTTTAACTGCCAAAAGTAATTACAATTATAAATATTGTATTCAATTTTTTATTTAACATAATTTTACCTTTTCCAGTTGGCCAAGAAACACTACGGATTGTTTGGCAACCTGTGCCACAGCAAGTTGAAAGCATACCAGCAAAATATCCTTAATATTATGATCGCAATGGTCCCAAAATATTCCAACACCATTCCTATTCAGTTTAACGATGGTACGCACATTGCATAAGTCCAAGTCATCCACGTTCTATGAAGAAAGTAACACCTATATTTATACTTTTGTATATAGTGCTTATGATATTTGGTTTTGAATATAGATTATGAGAAATGGAATTTATCAATTTCAGTTTACAATGTAGGCCCTTGGACCAATTGGAATCTTATTCAGCAATCAATCTTTTACCAGCGGTAAGAAAATAATTCCAAACTTTCAGTTTGCATTTTACCCCGGAACAACTCCACAAGCCGGTAAATATCATACTAAATAAGTGTTTATTATAATTATTATTTTTTTTTTTTAAAAAGAAACAGAACAAAGAATTAAGTTTCCAGAATTCAGAAAAGTCACGGCAAAAATAATTATATGTAAAGTCTTAGACATAATTTAGGGAGAACAACAATAATTGTATAAAATATGAATGTTTCTAAAACTGCATTAAATGATATTTTAACAATTGAGTACAAACTCAAAAATAATGGGATAGTTTAAAAGTTATAGGCTATGTAGTGTATAAGACGGATGTTAAGGTAACGGAGATTATATTGAAGAGATTATATTATAGAGTTGATACTTACCAAATTCTCTAGAGGAGTATAATCTTTGAGACGTGGCACAAAGAACCAAACAGTATACTCCTTAATAGTTATAAACTCGAACATGACACGAACTTGCTCGAATATAGAGAGAATAAAGCGACGCTCTGCAAGACGAGTTGTTTCATTGACCTCCAGACAGGCGGTAGTTAGGTTATAGAATAGATTTATTTCCTGTTTCTTAATGAGCTTACGCTCAAAGAGCTTGGCAAATGTGTCAAAGGGACTGCCATCACCTCTGTGTAATGAAATGTATATAGATTGAATCTCTTGTTTAATACTATACCAAATACACTTTTTACCTTAGAATATTGCAGTTATTGATACTGGTAGTATCCTGTATGATTTTCATCCAATTATTTACGGTTGCTTCTCCAGCACCGCGAAGTAACTCAGAGGAGTGGTGTGTAGTGTTAAAGAATGTGTTGAAGTACTCCTCGAAAGGTACATCCAGCCATTTACCATTGTTGACGCTATACTGGACACGGCCTAAGTAATATACATCATCAAAGCGACGTATTACATGCACTTCCTTTATATTAGTTTTTTTAGTATATAAGTTGTAGCCCCGTTTTTGCTGCCTTTGTTGGATTCGAAACTTTTCGCGCTCAAGTGCCTGCTTTGATGTACATGGCTCCATATCCAAATCGCTTTCCGAGTCAGAGGACAAGGTCGCCTCTGAGTCTGAGTCAATCTCATTGGGATCATATAGCACTGGCAATGTCATTGTCATATAGACTCTACCTTTGCCAATTGTCAACAGCGACACTTGTTGCAGGCTTTCTGCAGTGGGATATTCCATGGTGCACAACAGCTGCATAGCTTGTCCAACGGGTGTAACTATGAATGTATCTGTTAACGGTATATATTCATTGGGATTGTGCATATTATAAAGCAAGAGGTGCACATTGTCATTCGAAGAAAATGAAAATTTTCTACCTATGCAGCTCAAACAATTCTCAATGGTCAACTTTTAAATATTAAAAGCAATTAAAATATGTTATTACACTATAAGACATTTCATTTTAATGTCTACATACCGACTTAATGCGCAACATCTTGCAATTAATAATTAATCTCTTATTTTCTTTGTAAAGCAAAAAAAACAATTGGAATTCGCTTAACTTTTCAATTTCCTTGAATTTGCTATTCGCCAAACTGATCAAAATGCTTTTTTGAGGCAATTATGTTAACAACATAACAGATAGAGCTACGCATATTTTAATAACATGAAGTATGCCATAACAGCCATTTAACAGAAGAGCAAAATTTGAATTATACAAAGCTCTATATGGAAAATGGAATAGATACAAACTCATTAAATACTTTTTAACATGTTATTGAAAATATTTGTAATTTTTCTTATTATAATCGGGCACAGGGAATACGAAATTAATTAATCTCTGCCATAATCGATAAATATTCTTTAGAGCAAGCGAACGTTAACTGTTAACTAACAGAACAGAAGCACATGGATATGAACATTGAATAATTAATCAAGCTACGTTCCTTGTGAATGGCAAATCAGCTGATCTAAATTTCTGTCAAAGTTTCTTTAAACTTAACTGTTTTTTATTTATACAATGTGTAAGTGCGGCATGAAAAAAAGTAGAAATATAATCAATTGATGAACAAATATTGGAATATTGCAATGAATTTGAATCTATACTGAATCAATAGATTCAGGTGGATAAATGAGTAGAGAACAAAGTTCTAAATAAATAGAAAATTTTATTTGATTTGAAGAAACTCTTTTAAAGGTAATTTCATACACCATTGATAAGATATGTAAATGTTTACACCGTTTTCATTAAACAGGAAATTGACAGTTTTCAAGTTGATACAGGCTTGGACATAAGTAGCAGTATTAACGGTATAAATCCCTCAGGGTTTAATTATTTGGAAAAGGCAAACTGATGTGTCCACTCCTGTTCATGGTATCCAAATGGAATTTTGTAAGCCAACAAGGAATTAATACTATCGACGCTGCTTGGACGAAGTGAGCCATTAAATTGGAACCAAGCCCACATAGTACATAAAATTAGGATTAAGTGCTTTCTAAGTGCCATCATCAAAGCCCCCAAAGTGTGGAGTCGGAGTGTTTCAGTTTGGCTCACTGTGCCTCAGTGTCTCGCAGCAACAATTAGTCCGACGTGGCATATTAAAATTGCCATAAAATGGACTTTTCAACATATAGAAAACTTTTTAATTCACCATCGACTTTCCTGCATCGTAAAAGTGCCAACAAAGTAATATTTATTTTAAACAAATAAAACCAAAAAAAAAATTTGAATTTTCTTTTATATTTTTGTTTTTATTTTATTTTCGAGTCTGCTGCTTTGCCTCTTCATTTGAAGTACTCGAACTAAAGTGTTTCCTGCTGTTGGTGTCTCTTTTATGACTGCCCTGAAAATGAACCAAAGAGCAAAAATTATATACATAAGATGAATCCGACTTCGTCGCTTTTGATGCTTTTGCAACAAGTGAAAACTGAAACCTTCTCTCCGAATTGAGAGTCAATTCGACACCAAAAAAATATTAGAATAATGCATGAATCAGACATATAATTGTACAATATTAATAGGTTATCAAAGAAATTCTAAGTTTGATGAAAAATAATTTGTTTTGAAATAAAATGATATAAGTTGTATTTAAATAATTAATTTATTTTAATAATATCAGTTTAAATAATTTATTTAATTTTATATATTTTATTTTCATTTTCAGAAATATTTCATCATAATATAATTTGTTAATATGAATTCATGTCTTGACTAAATAAGAAAAAAAAAACTTCTCTAGGGTATCTGTAAGCCGTATATTAAATGGTTCTCTACATTTTACGTTCCGTCTTGTGTCTCTGAGAATTTTAACGATGATTGCGTTTTGGCGCAATGCGTCTCCCTTGATTTACAACCTCGCTGACCAGATGCGTTCTAGGGGTTTCAGTGTTTCATTTTAGCTCTTGGTTCATTAGGTTTTTGGTACAGATTTGAGTGAATTTATAAATATATATATATATAGAAATATAAATTTATATATATTGGGACCACACGGTTAGTTTTTAATTGCAAATGCTTCATTTATTGGTAACGCCAGCGGCAGCTATTGGTAAGAAAATCGGCTTAAATAACTGCAATTCATTATCCATTACCATAACGTCAGTAATTCAATAAGAGTTAAAAGTCTCATAAAATGTGTTTCCTTTCTTCATTCCATGCATCCCGAACCACTTAAGTCACCTTGCCTCAACGGTTTCCTTTAAAATATTCGTTGGCTAAACAGTGCGGACAGTTGCAATAGAGCTGTGGCCACCTAATAAGCCAACTTTGGCTCCTCCACATGGCCAGTTCGTAATGCAAAAAAAAAAAATGATGGCAATTTAACGGACGATCGCAACGATTCGCAACTCTTCGTCTCCCAATGCAATTAGATTGGTAATTCTGCCTCGGGACTATGTGGACCTCTCTGAATCTCTTTGGATTGGAGCTTGGTCGGTAGTCGTTGAGATTTTTATCGCAAACATAAATTTCCTCAGATAAAAGCGCGAAAATGTTGCTCATGACTGGTTACATGTCCATACAAACATACGAGTACATACATAGCACACACATCATCATATACCGATTCAATTCCATTTCATGGATACCATTTCCCCACATCGCCACTCCTCCTTCCAGATATCAACCTAACTCTGATACCATACGATCATGAAGTAAAAGAAATTATAGCAATTTGCTTGTCAAATTGTTGCGGACTTGAACAATAAATCGAGCGCTTTATGGGATCCGCTCCGCATTGCCAGGCGATCGCGATAGAGTTGTTTTAGAAATAAATAATCCTCAAGGCTTAACTGGTGCAACAGGCACACCAGAGGAGCATTTCCAGTTGGCCATTGTAGGAGTACAACCTGGTCGTCGTTTAATGCCCCTAAACTTGTAAAATATGCAATTTTCATTAACTTGGCTTCAACTTAAACCGATCATTTGCCGCACTAATTTAATGGTGCTATACCATAAAGCACTGCAATTGAATACTTGTCAGACATATTGAAATACAGACAGTTGAAACATTGTTATATTGATTCATTGATTAATATGCGGAGTTAACTAATTTGATTTTCAATTGATCAATTGAATAACTTTTTATATATATGGAAATAAAACCAAATTGAATTGCAACAAATTAAAGTTCTACTGCTTCATTGAAACAATCATTGACCATTGCTTTAGGTTCAATGAATTCCGCTTCTTTTGTCTATTCGATTCCATTGCTCCTACTGCAGCTTAGGCTCTTAGGTAATTCAAGTTGGTTCCCATCTGCAATTACGGGAATATTTTTATTGTCTCTTTGGTATTGGAATGTGGCTTGCATCTGCTTTGGTTTTCAGTTTCTGTTTCTGTTTTAGGTGCTCCTTTTGGTTTGTTCTGGATCTGTTGCCATGTGCACAACGAACATCGATGCTTCCATTGGCAACGTAATTTGAAATGTTTACGGTACATTTAATTTCATTTGGATTATTACAATATGCTTTAGTAGAAGGTTACCTGAGAAATTGTTTGGCTTGAATCACGCTCTTATGCTCCATTTGCGGCGCACTTGTCCTCACCGCCCACCCCCACCATTACCTCCGCCAACACACACACACTGTCAGACCGGAACAATGAGCCATGAAGTGTACGCCATTGCTGTAGTTGTATGGTAAATGGTAAATGGTAAATGGTGTTGGTTAGCTATCAGTCTAACTTACAGTCCAGGTGTTATACATATAAATACACATACACATACACACATACATACATATGTATATATGTCGGCATAGTCGTATTTCATTGTTGTTGCCAAAATGTAATTGCGATTTTCAGACAAATGTGAAATTTGAATTTACAATTTTAACTTTTCTTGTAACGAGCAAAATCATTTGTTTTTCTCGCTTGCACACACATACACACACATATAAACACTTCAACTTCTCTATGTTACTGTATGTGAGTGTGTGTGTGTGTGTGTGTGTGTGTGTGGTTGTGTGTCGAGTGTGCAGTTGGCAATTCTCGACTTAGTTCATTTGTTCCATTTCAACGCTCCTAGCAGAAGGCACCAGAAGGCAGGCAGCAGGCAGCATCCGTCGCACTTCTTCTTGGCAGGCCGCATAAACAAATGTACTTGCCGGTGTCCGGAATCCTGGTCGTAGCTGCCCTCTTTCCCTCATCCACTCCCACTTCATCTCTGTCTCTCTCTCTCCCTTTCTCCTCTTCTTTTTCTTCATGTAGAGCTCTTAGCCTCTTCATTTTGACTACCATGTGCCCTCAGTACATTCAATCTCAATGCTTCTTTGTTTGTCCTCATTCGTCGCAGTCGTCGCAGCCGTCGACATCTCACAATGGCAACCGTTGCCATATTTCCGCCTGTTTTGTATTGTGCGCTCCTTGTGCTTCTTATGGTACACTCGGATTGAATTGAGCTGAAGTTAGGGGTCACAGCCTGGGAACATAAAGTATTATTCGTATATTAATTTTCAACTGTTTGTTCAAGCAATCAAAAGGGTTTATTCCTTCCAAAACAGCTGATATAAAGAAATATTTTATATAGTTGCAGTGGAATTTGTTTTTTATTTTTTATCTAATTTTATTTATTAATTAAAATAAGAGTTTAATATAATAGTTTTTCTCACTTAATACATAGTTCTTAGTATATATCATCGAAAATAATTCATATATTCTTAAGTCACTTTTTAAGGGAAGGACCTAAAAGGCTTCTTTACTTCAATTCAAAAGAAAACTTAAAAAGGTATAAAAAATACAGTATAATCATATAATATATTATAAAAAAAGAGTATTTAGTTTATAATAAATATCTAATGGTACTTATTGATACATTGATGTATTGACAAAATGCACATATTAATGTTCGCTTTGGCAGCTTAACTAAAGCTCTTTATTTGGAGTTTTGTAGGTTTTGTTGAATGTTTCCATAATTTAGTCAAAGAAAAGCAATATGAAATGTTTATTTAATTATAGAGTATTGCAAATTCGTTGAGTTATAGGATTCTTAGCATTCTTCAAGTGGCTTTTGTACATTTGTTTTGCTTCGTGTACCATGGCTAGCTATTGTACTGGAGCGTCATACCGAAAAAGTTGCATTTCACGTATTGTTGGCTTTGGTTTTGCTTCTTCATATTTTGCTGCTGCTGTTGTAGCATTACTTTAGACCATGGAGGAAAGCCAAAGTGATGCGTTTCGGTCTGCGGCACACCCACTATTTGCCGCCCACTATTTGCTCATACTCTATACACACACACGCACACACACATACACATATACACATACATTCACAAATACAATTAGAGACTTGGTTTGTTTGGTTCAACTTGTTTGCTTACATTCAAACTTACTTCAGTTCTACAGCGATATTTTCTTCTTCCATTTTGTAGGACTTTCTTTATCCTTTCTCTATCTCTCTCCCTCTCTTTTTCTTTAGCCTTTTCAGTGTATATCTATCTTTGTTTCTCTTAAAAGTTTTTGGGCAACTTTGTTCTCGTCATTGTGTGAACGCCTTAACTTAATTTTGTGGATTTCTATGCATTTCTCTACTTGTTTATTCCCTCCGTATGTGTGTGTGTGTGTTCGAGTGTGTGTGTGTGTGAAGTTTTGTGTTTGTTTAAATGTGGTATAATTCACTGATTTCTTCTGTGGCTTTTGTTATATTTTTGTCGGTCTGCATACATACTACTACTACGGACTCTGTGATTAAGTTTGCCATAAGATTCGGTCACATGGTGCGTATGAGCAATGTTCGTTTTGTTTTGTGTTTTTCGTTTTTATTTGCTTATTTTGTTGTTTTTGTGTTTACTGACAAATATTGTAAAACGCATAAATTGAAGTGATAATCTTAGTAATGTGAAAATATAAGCAACAATATAAATGATATAATCATAGGGTTTATTCTGCTTAATATCCAAATTTCATTTATAAAAGTTGAAAAGTTGATAATAGAAATCTATCTCAAAGATAAATTTATATTATTATATTACTATTTTATGCTTTTTTGATATAAAAATATATATCTTAACTGTTGGATTGTTTTACTTTGTTTAAGCTGCAGCTAAATTCAAAATATGCAACGGATCATTATGGTAATCCACATCAGAGTCTACAATTGCTGTTCGGAGGCTATTAAATTACCCCAAAAAATACACACACATGTGTGTGTGTGTAATACACATACCCCTTAGTGGACAACATGCAATGTAAATTGTTGTATCCAAAAATTTATTGGCAGCACTTATCAGATTCGCTCATAAATCTGAAGGAAAAGCCGTTCAAAGCCGATTCCCCACTTGCCCAAGCTCTCGTCCTGCATATGGAATTGACACTGGAGTTATATTTACAATTGGATTTGGTATGTGAATTGGAATTGGAGTTGGAGCAGGAGTTGAAGGTGGAGCGTGGAGCGTGGAGCGTGGGCTGTCTGGCAGGCAGTGAGACATTTATTTGCATGCCGTCCGCACTGTCCAATGTTTGTCGCACAATCCACAAATTAACATGACATTTTTACAAGCCCAAACATGTGTATACATTGGCCAGCCCCCGGTCAGGGTATGGTCCTCGTGTCCGAATACAAGTCTGGCCACTCGAAATTAATAGCCAAGCAGACAAACAGTTAAAACAAAAACGACTAGAATAGGAGTAGGCCAGAGTAGGCCGCAATTGTGCCGAGTGGAGCACAATGTAGCAGAGCAGAGCAGGACAGGCAGAGGCACGGGCACAGACATGGGTACTGGCGAGACATGGACAGTTATGGACATGGGCCAAAAAGTCAAACATTTGAACAGCATCTGCGGCTAGTGAATATTGAGATCGAAGCGAACAGGTTGCCAGTTTTATGCATGTGCCGCAACCTGACCATAAATCTAATTACCCCAGCAACCAAAATGAGCAAAACAGAAATCCATTAGATCAGGTGTGGGTGATATCTAGTTCTCTCTGTCTCTTTGTACATATTACTGTACTTATTTAAGCCCTCTGCTGCATTAATACTAAGCCAGACATGCGATAATCTGGTCCAAGTGATGTGCACACACATCTCTGCCCACACACAGATAAACACACACACACACACACACACACACACATTCATATAAGCAAAGAGTTCAAAAATGTTCATTGACAATACTTCATAAAAGGCAAAAGCATCATGATATACGTACACACACACACACACACACACACACACACACACACACAAACACACATAGAACTTATGGCAAAACATTTGGCCAACAAGTTTTACTTTTTGGTTATTTTTTTTTTGGTTCTCTTGTGTTTTTTTGTAGTTTTTTTCTCGTTGCAAATTTGAATTCATCATAGGGCCAGCACGTCGAGTACGATGATGATGAAGTTATCAGCAAAAACAAGCAAAATGTTGGCATACTTTCAAAAATCCAAAACGGAAAAAACGCTTGAAGGAGAAAAAAAATGAAACAAGGAAAATAAAATCAACAAGCAACTTGCAGCAACGAACAACCAACAGGAACTACAACAAGGACCAACCAACAATGAAAAACAACAATCAAAAAAGCACACGGCAAATTCTCTAAAACAAGACAAAAAGTTTTGACTGCAAGAGAGAGAGAGAGAAATGCTAGAGCAACAGTAGGATTAGCAGAGTGAGGGAGGGGGGGGGGGGGGTGGTTAGTGGGATGTACCGGCAGGAAAAGAAACAGCTGAAATATACTCAGAGTGTCTCTGTAAGAGCGAATGTCAAAGCCGTAAATGCTTTGTGCAACATTGCAACAAAATGTTGCAACAAATGACAAGTTAAATTCATGTTGACTTTCATGTTGCCCACAAAAAGTAAAACTAAAACTGAAATAGATACAGAAATACAAACTTCTCCTCTTTACTCTCTTCCACTCATTGCCACTTGCCCCATCCCACACTTACCCACTTACCAGACTATTCAACATTTCAATTCCCCGCCAATTGCCACTAACTTGCGGCTTACCAAAATCACAGACAAACCATTCAAAAATCTGACAGACTCAAGAATCAAGTTAAGGCATCTGCCAGCCATTACTTCATTTTATTTGAGTGCCACTTGTGGTGTTTTACTTAGCTGCTTGCCCCAACTCAGCTCTACTTAGACTCTACTTACACTAAAATAATTGAGAGAAGCAGAGAGAGAGGGACTGAAAGAGAGATCTGCAAAGATAGCAATAATAATTTCATCAACTTTTTTAATTACTTTTGATTTCCAATGTTATTAGAAATTTTCTTATAATAATATAAATAAAGATTTAAAAATGTCAATTAAATAAAAAACATAATTAATTTTTATTTTAATCTCACACACAGCAACAATATTAAAAATTAAATATTAAATATTTTATATGTATTTTTTGAAAAATATATTATTTGATAAAGTATTGGGAGTAATATTATCTAAAACTTTTTTTAAATAAAAAATATATTTTTTTAAATCATACAATTGATTAAAATTTAAACTAATGTTAAAAACAACCAAGTTTAAAAACTGTAGTCGGATATACCCGACTACGAAAGCCCCTTTGCCAATATACACATCCATTCACACAGTTCTTTCCGTACTTTAGGGTATTGAGCGCGGCTTTTAGATGAGCTCAGCTAGTCGTCCTGATCTAAAATATATATACATTATAAGGTGTTGTATGACTTTTTCTACCTGTTACCTACTTTTCGATTTTCCACAAATCCAATTACTGCCTTTTACTTTTTTTCGAAAGACAAAGGGCTAAAAATTGACATGTTAAGCAAGTATAACATAGCAACAACATTAGCAATCACTTATAATTCCCAATTAGTTTTAGCCACATTTTAAACATTTGACTATTGTTTTCCAACTATTGTTAAGGTTACTTTGGTTTACCTTACGGTTTATCTAAGTTGTGGTACGCTACTTGAATTATTGGAGAGTGTTTTGAAATTCTCCTCAAATAATTTTGATTTGCTATCATATTTAACCTTCCATTTTTTTTCGTTCTGTTTGGTACCTGTCAATGCACTCAACACTTGCTTTTGTGTGGCAGCTAAATATAAACAGCATTTTGATCTAACAGCGTGTATCTGTATAAAATTCCAATAACTCTCCGGTAAAAATACTATAAGATTGAAGTATCCCGTTTAATCTCCAATAACTTTGTGATAAAACTCTATGAATTTCAATGCCATATATCTCGTATCTGTATCTGTATGCCTCATATGTAATTCGGTATATAACTTCAATATCTAGAGGTATCTAAAGGTATTTGATGCCATTTGTTGTTTCATTTGTAAATTTTACTATCGAAGTCCGATTTGCTAGGATCTCTTCCAATTACCCGTGAAAAAATTTAGTACAGTCCGGAACAGTTCCGAAACAATCAAATACTCGAACAGGGAACATCTAAGAAAACATCCAGAAAAATTCCACTGTAATTCACTGTTAATAAAATTAAAGTCTGTCTCAACGCCAGATGTTCACCGAAAAAATTATCATCAATCCGAAACAGCTCTTAACTTAGCACAAAACCTCCATATCAAACTCAATCCTGTACATGCCCAAAATAACATGTCCCCTGCTTGGCTACTCGACCGCAGCTCCTGCATTCTGGATCTAGCAAAGCTTCCAAAAAGATTCACAAGCTCACAACACAATACCGATCTTTCTTCTCTCAAATTAGTAATGACCCTACACATCGCAACAAAATGTTCCTGTACACGGATGGATCCAAAACGGATGCCTACACATCTTTCTCAATAGTTATAGCTGACAATACAATAATTTCATCCGGAACACTAAATATGCAGCGGCCAGTTCCCAACCACACGTTATATGCACCGATAGCTTCTCATCTATTTCATCAATCAGCAACTTCAACAGCACCAACCTCTTAATTTACAAAATCAGAGATATTTTAATTAACAACAAACACATTCAACTAATGTGGACTCCTGGTCACTCGGGAATCTTTGGCAACGAATTGGCGGACAAAACTGCACAGACTGGAACAATTTCTCTCACAACTACAAGAACTTCAACCAATTTGGCAACTAATATTCAAATATTCCTGCAACGTTAACCCTCACCATTCAAGAATTTGTACCCGTCTTCGCATTGGCCGCTCCGCCATCACCCACGGCCACCTTCTTAAAGGAACCAACCCTGCTTCCTGCTCTTTTTGCAGTTTATTTCCGTTAACTACAATTCACATTCTGGATAGATGCACTAAACTTAATCATATACGGAAGAACGTACCTACACTGCCCTCAAACACTCTAATCAATCCTATAGAAACAACATCCGTATACTAATAAAATTCATCACCGATATTGGTCTCTCCAACAAAATTTAAGCTTTTATAACTCTTTTAGCACAACATTAAGAATATATATACACTTGTAAATATAAATGTAAATACAAAGTAGAGCTGATAGCCCTGGCAGCTAGTGCTTAAACCCTGTAGTAGGTTAATAATAATATTGTTATATAATAAATAAATAAATATTAAAAAAAAAATAAGTAAACAAGAAGAGTGTAGTCGAATGTACCCGACTACGAGAGCCCCTTTGCCTACATATACAGCCATACGCACACATACTCATACATACACACAGTTCTGCACGTACTTAGCCATTGCGCGCACCTTTTAGCCCCCCACGCTCTATATCGCGGTACTTAATGTTGTATAACTTCCGTGTTTATTATTCAATTTTAGCGAAATTCACAACGTAGATGAAGAATAGTCTACTTAATATGTGTGCGTAAAAGAAATTTGATCGGTTAGAAATTGTATAACCTGAAAATCGATTTTTTCAAATTGCGGGGGTCAGGGGAGGAAATTGAAAAATCTAAAACAAACTCGTATAGCGTACGAATATAACAAATCTAAGTTTCAAATTTCGTTGCTCTAGCTCTTATTTTGAGCGCACTACTATACCGCCCTGGGGCCCAGAACGCCACTTTTGCTGATGTATAACTTCCGAGATTTTTGATCAATCTTACCCAGATTCACAACATCGATCAAGAATGGTCTAATTATGATGTGTACCAAAAATAAATTTGATCGGTTGAAAATTGTGTTTAATTATCGATTTTTTCGAATTGCGGGGGTCAGGGGAGGAAATTGAAAAACAAAAACAAACTTGTACAGCGTACGAAGATAAAAAAATCTAGGTTTAAAATTTGGTTGCTCTAGCTCTTATAGTCTCTGAGAAACAGGCGTTCATACGGACGGACGGACGGACGGACGGACGGACAGACAGACGGACAGGGCTAGATCAACTCGTCTTGTCGTCCTGATTCAGAATATATATACTTTATGGGGTCTCCGATGATTATTTCTATGTGTTACATACTTTTGGATTTTGCACATTTCCAATAGCTCCGCTTTGCTCTTTTTTTACAAAAATGCAAAGGGGCTAAGAAACTGTAGTCGGATATACCCGACTACGAAAGCTCATTGCCAATATACACATCCATTCACACAGTTCTTTCCTTACTTTAGGGTATTGAGCGCGGCTTTTAGATGAGCTCAGCTAGTCGTCCTGATCTAGAATATATATACATTATAAGGTGTTGTATGAGTTTTTCTACCTGTTACCTACTTTTCGATTTTCCACAAATCCAATTACTGCCTTTTACTTTTTTCGAAAGACAAAGGGCTAAAAATTGACATGTTAAGCAAGTATAACATAGCAACAACATTAGCAATCACTTATAATTCCCAATTAGTTTTAGCCACATTTTAAACATTTGACTACTGTTTTCCAACTATTGTTAAGGTTACTTTGGTTTACCTTACGGTTTATCTAAGTTGTGGTACGCTTCTTGAATTATTGGAGAGTGTTTTGAAATTCTCCTCAAATAATTTTGATTTGCTATCATATTTAACCTTCCATTTTTTTAAGGGTCATTCTGTTTAGGAGTTGTCAATGCACTCAACACTTGCTTTTGTGTGGCAGCTAAATATAAACAGCATTTTGATCTAACAGCGTGTATCTGTATAAAATTCCAAAAACTCTTCGGTAAAAATACTATTAGATTGTAATATCTATATACATTGTATATGTATGAATCTGTATCTCTAGGCCCCGTTTAAACTCCAATAACTTTGTGATAAAACTCTATGAATTTCAATGCCATATATCTCGTGGCTGTATCTGTATGCCTCATATGTAATTCAGTATATAACTTCAATATCTAGAGGTATCTAAAAGTATTTGATGCCATTTGTTGTTCCACTTGTATATTACTATCGAAGTCCGATTTGCTAGGATCTCTTCCAATTACCCGTGAAAACAGTCCGGAACAGTTCCGAAACAATCAAATACTCTTGAACAGGGAAACATCTAAGAAAACATTCAGAAAATTCCAATAACTCTGTGAAGAATCTGTATGTATTCGTTTAAACTCCAATAACTGATTGATCTGTATACCCCCAATGTTATTCAGTATATAACTCTAATATCTATCTTTATCAAAATTTAGTGGGTAAATCTGTAAATATGTGCAACATTGTCGTGTCGGTTGGTTGTTTCGGTGTGTTTGTTATAAATAAATTAAATAAAATAATTACATTTTATCTCTTATTTTATGTCATTTTAATTTAATTGTATTGATTGAAAGATACTAAAGAAATTATAAGCACAAATTTAGATAGAGTATTTATTTTTTATTTATATATCGAGAAAAGTTTATAAAAACAGTCATAAATAGATCTGAGTATATTTTAGGGTGTGTGGCCTTCGCTCACCTAGGAAAATCTATAATTTGATAATATATTAAGCAGTTTATTGATTTATTATTTTATATTAATGGAACAATTTATTTAACTAAATATTTTTGAGCAGATTAGGCAAGGTTATTAAAGTGTTTTTTTTTTGTTGAAGCGGGTTTTTATAAGCTCTTTGCAACTAATTAAAGCTTGACATTTGATTGTTGCTCCTTTGGATGTGAAAATATTTCATTTAAAACCCTAAAAGGATATTGCAAAATGTTTTACATTCTTCAAGTGTTGTGTCTCAGCAGCAATGCACCTGTCTCCAGCTGTGCCACCCAGACTTGCCACCCACAGTTGCTGCTGTTGTTGATACTATCTTTGCAATAGAACTGAAGTCTCCATAGAATATGACGTATGTTGATGGTAACATGAAGTTACCCGCAAAAATAATAAAATGATTCTAATAAATTTTGTGCTACGAAATATTCACATGCTATTCTTTATCCTCCTACTCTTCCTGCTCCGTTTTTTCATAGGACGAAGCTGAGGCTCTTACTGCCTTCAAGCGGAAATTGCACATTTTGCAGAAATTGTGGTATTGGGTTATCTGACTATGGGTGTGTATGTCAGTGTGTCTGTGTGAGTGTATGACTGTATGAGTGGACTGCATGCGGAGTATAAAAGGAATTAGGAATGCAATTTGAGGTTATGTTCGCAATGTGCGCCCAGCCAGATCGGTAGTCAGTCCCGGTAGTCGCCTCAGTATCCAAGCAACCGCATTTCTATTATATATAAATGTATGTATATATATGTGTGTGTGTTTCACTGCGTATGCGTGTGTATATATATTTGTGTGTGTGTGTGTGTCAGTTAGACAAACAGACAAATGCTGTGGCAGTTGGACAGATGCATATGCAAACGCAGCAAGCTAACCCTAATACACGACATGCAGCAGGAACAGGGCCATAATCCAACCGTAGTCGACCCCTACACACACATTTACATATACACTTGGACACACCCAAAACAATTGCCTAGATATTAATAGACAAAATTTTGAGTATTGCTTCCGTCATGAATAACATTTTCATGCCAGCAACGCATAACCAAGGACATTTGGTTTTCAACTTTTTGACAAGCAACTTCTTTGGGGCTGCTCCTCCCCATCCCCACAACACACGCATACACATTTATATGTATGTATGTAAAGAAGCCCCAAAGTATGCCATAACTATAGTGGACTGCACTCTATTCACAATGTGTTTCCTTGGCTTCTGATTCTCCCAAAACTTTTCAAATGTCCATTCGTGGAGCATTCAACGTCCATTCAACTGTCTGTTTTTGTGGGTTTTTTTTCTTTATTTTCTTTTTCTTTTTTCTTTTTTTTTTTTTAATTTTAATGATGCCTCAGCTGCTCTCATGAACACTTCCTGTTACACCCGTTGAACCAACAACCCTCTTCCAACCTCGGGCCATACACAATCCCATCTTCACTTCAGTGAAGAAGAATGTAAAATACTTGAGGGAGCTGCTGCTTGCTGCAAAATTCTTGGCCAAAACAATTTTTGGCATGTGCATTTTATATGCGCATCGGGACCCTCTACAGATGGAACTGGGAACGGACACACACAGTACACAGGACTCAAAACTGTAAACTGAAAACTGAAAACTGAAAACTCTATGAAAAGTATTTGTTTTCTTCTTTATGTGTGTGTATTGTGTGTGTATTTTGTTGTGGCATCATTTGGATGGCACTTTAAATAGAATTATATTACTTTCTGCATTGTTGAAATTGTTGCATACATTTTTCTGGTTTTAGCTTTTATTATCGAAGACCAAACCTAATCCACAATCAGTAGCTAATCAGCACAAGATTATATATATACATATATAGATTTTATGCTTAACAGATTTCCATTGAAGTGACGCATTGAATATTTTAAAGTACTTTAAAAAGTGAATGAACTGAGCGACGACAATTGGTGGCGCCACAATTTTTCTCTTCTAGAGTTCTAGAGTTCTGTTGAATCAATTCTAACTGCAACTGCAACTGCAATTGGAACTGCCACTGCTTGTGGTAACGAAACGAAAGCACAGCAAAAGAAAACTTGGTTGAATAAACAACTAAAAGATTTATGATATCAAAATAGTGTCACATAAAATATTCACACCTTTTGCTGCCAGAATCTAACGACCAACAAAATGAGTTGGATAAAAAATGAATTTTGTCCCAGTTGAGAGGAGCTCGTCCGATATGTGTATGTATATATATATATAGTATAGTATAGTATAGTATGGTATATATAGTATTGTATCCCGTTGTGGCCTCGTAATGCCAGCTGCTGATGCCATTGGCTCGATAAAGCCATTGTTTATATACGG
The DNA here is from genome assembly GCA_037044455.1 of Zygothrica quintamaculata. Taxonomy (NCBI): domain Eukaryota; kingdom Metazoa; phylum Arthropoda; class Insecta; order Diptera; family Drosophilidae; genus Zygothrica; species Zygothrica quintamaculata. The sequence goes on along the minus strand of JBAMBS010000281.1, from coordinate 240,282 downwards.
TCGAACGAGTTGGATTGCATTTTGGCCATAAGTTGGCAGCATATTTTATGCGTTCATCATGCGGTCAGCATAAATTTTTCATTGACGCCGCTCACTCGTTTCGTTGAGTTTCGTTGAGTATTGCTGGTTAGCCCGTTGGCCCGTTGGCCCGTTGGCCCGTTGGCTGGCTTGTTGCTTGGTTTGGGTAATTTTTTAGCCAAATGTCTTGATATCGTTGGCTGTATGCAGTATGTAGTTGCAACATGTTGCCAATTTTGATGTCTGTATGTCATAAATCAAAGTTGCTTTAAGCTAAAATCCATAGCCAAAGTGAAAACTCGACGCCAAATGCATTTGTGCTACTCCAGCGAAAACTGTGAAAACTTTTACTTACCCCGAGAAACCTTCACTCCGTCACTCGCTCTTGATTCATTCTCTTGTTTGAACTATAGAGAATTCGCTTCTCATCAAATCTACGCTCATTAATTTAATAAAATTTATTAATTAAATTAATAAGAAATGAAAATTTTGTATTTTTATATTTATATAATTTTTATATTTTTATTTATATTTATATTTTTTGCCGAAAGAAGATCACATGACTTTATCTGGCATGTGCATAGGCATATACATATATCTAGAGTATACCGATGCAGGCAAATACACAACTCTTTAGATATGTAAGACAAATCAAAGAACTACGGAAATTAAACGCAAAGTCAAAAAAGAAGAAAAATAATCAGCGCCATTGGGGAGCTTTTTTTCCTACAGGAACGAATAGAAAATGAAAAGGGAAAACGGAAATTTAGTAAGTAGCAATAACTAATGTAATATAGATATATATATATATATACTATAGATTAAATTTTTGTTAACTCACCGTGTAAATTTCCGCTGCTGCCCCTATTGAGCATCAGGGACTCTTGCATTGAGGGTGAGCTGAAAGTCATAAGCATAATTAATTACTTTCAGATATAACTATTATTATAATCTATATAATATGTATTATATGAGATAACTAAAATTAGTTTAATATACTAACTTTAAACCGTTGCGAGCTTCCCTGTAGCCATTCGAGTTAACATAATCAAAGTGTTTTGAACGCTGCGACCTTGACTGTTGTGGCTGATGCTGTTGCTCTTGATGTGATTGCTGCTGTTGTTGTTGTTGGTGTTGGTGCTGGTGTTGTTGCTGATGATGTTGCTGCTGTAGTTGATGCTGATGTTGTGTAGACATGGGGTAACCACCTTGACTATAATTCCACATACTGGGTATAGCCCCACTATAACCACCATTACCATAATTCATCCAATTAGAGCTAGCACCACCAGCCATTCTACCATGATGTTGGGTCATCTGGTTACCTGGAGCCATTTGATTCATGGCAGACATGGGCTGAAGATCTGGTACAACAACATTAACACCGCTACCATCAATACCAGCACTCATACCCATGGGCATCATGGTCATACTGCTAAGAGGTGCTATGGCACCGGGCGGTAGCTGAGACATCGTCGGCATGGCAACCGGCATAGATAGCGGGTTACCCTGGTGAGCTGGCATGCCCATCATACCCATAGGAAGGGACTGCATCATGTTCCCTGACATTGGATAGGACATTTGACCTGTCGGCATTGACATTGGCGACGACGAGTAGTTACCCATAGGAATCTGCATGCCTAGATTTCCTCCAGACATTCCCAATGGCATGCCACCCATTGTCATTGCTTGTCCCTGACCTCCGCCAGACTTCATTCCCATCTGAGACATGGCAATCATCTACCAGTAGAATCCAAATGAAAAAAAAGAAGAAAAATTTTCATTAAGGTCATAACGGTACCTTATTTCCATTATCTTCGGAAAAATCAGCTTCATAAGGTACTTGAGAGTAGTTTAAGCTCATTATGTCCTTTTTGTATATTTAAGAATCCTTTTTTAAGCAAAATATATATAAATATTCTTTTTGTGTTTTTAAAAAGAAACTTTTTCACTAAAAATTTTGATTAAATTTTTATAAATATTTTGAAAAAATTGACTAGTTCTGAACAGTCTAAGGGACAACTAACTGAAAAATCAAAACATAAATACCATTACATATATTTATGTCAATTTAATATTAATAAATTCAAAGCCACCCTAGTTGGTCCTTAACTAACAACATAAAGGAGAAATGGCAAGGCCTTCTTTATGCTTTTTTAAAGATCTTTTACGAATATGAACAATACTTATTAGTTAAATATTCATTTGTTATTCAGTTTATTCATCTCTTCCCTGGAGCATAACGTGACCAACCTTTATATATATACATATGCTTTAAGCCACTTTAATGTGTTAGTGTGTGTATGTGTATCATCAGATCCCAATACTCAGGCTCCAGAGTTTGACTCCTAAGTGTCAATTCTCTCTCTCTCTCTGTCTCTCTTTCTCTCACTACTCAGCTCTATGCTAGCAGCAGTATTAGGATCTAGTCGGGACAATTAATTTTACCTTCGCTTGTCATTTTATTATTTATCAACATAAAAACATAAACACGAATATGTACACGAACACGAATATAGTAGTAGTGAACAAGAGAGATAGAAAGAAAGAGAGAGAGAGAGATAGATAGAGAGGGGAAGAGTGATAGAAAGTTTCGTTGTAATAGACAACACGCTTTGGTGGCAATAGCCGTCAAGTTGAGCAGCTATTGGATGTATCTGTTGGTCGTCCTCTTGCCGGATATCCTTGTCTCTGTGTCTGTATGTGTGCATGTATATAGTGGCCATAGCCATAGTCATAGCCATAGCCATAGCCGTAGCCGTAGCCGTTGCCACACCATTTATGCCATTAAGTCATTAGCTTTGTTTAACAAATAACAAACTGTCAATGAGTTGATTAACGATGTTTTTCGCATGAACTGCAATTAGCTGTCGCTGTTGCTGTTGCTGTTGATGCCTCTTGCTACTTGCCACTTGCTACTTGCCACTTGCCACTTGCCACTGATAAATGGGTGTGATTTTCACCCTGTGTTGCCCTGTGTTGACTTGCTGCCAACTTGGTGGCCGCCCATTTGGCCAAGTTGCTTCATACCAATCTCCATCGTGTCACTTGGCAATTATTTTCTCTTCTCTCTCTCTCTCTCTCTTTCTCTCTCTTTTGATGAGTTGCTGTATATGAAGTAAGTTTAGCGTTCATCGTCTGGCATCCTCAACGCAATTACAAACCGTTGACAAGTGTAATGTCAGCCAATGCCATTATGTTAGTCCCACAGTTCCTTCTACTCTTTCTATATCTTTTAGTTGTTACTGCTGTAGCTGCTACTGCTGTTGACTTGACATGCTTCATGCGTTCCATGCGCTACATGCGCTCCATGACTCACCCTTTCAATTGTCAACTCTCATTTTTCAAGAAGACTAAAGCTGGCATCAGGCTCATTTCGATATTTGCCATTTATTATCCATAGCAACAATAGCAACAGGAGCGCAATGCGGGTCAATTAAAGCCCATCGACTATTAAGACAATAACAATTGAATATTAATAATTTCTTTATTTATTTCATATAATATATATTCAATAGATAAACAGAGAGAGAGAGAGATGTATAGGTAAGGTTTGAATCCTTGCTGAATCCGCTCCTGGTTTGCATTATTCATGCTGTAATTATTATGCACAAGTTGCACTTGTTGTAAAAGTTATATTTACAATGTTTATATTATGAGAGTGCACAAGGTTAGATAGTATGACAGTGGGTTTGTTTGTAAATTGGTCATACACACACACACACAGACACACACATAAACATACGCATACATACACACACAGGCACATAAAATAAATTAGTTTCTGTAGGGCGCTAATTGCCTTAGCCGAAAGTTAATTATGGCTAAAATTTCAAATTTGAAATTTTCCCCAAAATTGGACTTGTCAAAAACATTTTTGACATTTCCCACTCGGAAATTAGTTTTACAAACTTTTCCTCCTCTTCTTTTTGCCTTGTTTTCACATGTTTTTTTTTTATCCCGCCGTATTTTTGATGTCCTTTTGTTCAATAATTTTATCCAGACTTAATGTAATATTTACATTTGCACCAATCATAATTACAATTATTTTGCTTACTGCTGCAAATACCCAGCATTAACAGCTAACTGAAAATTTCCAACATCCATTTCCATATATCTATAGATCTATACGCTCCGCTATAAAGCCAGAGTGTTAATTTAAATTTTTGGCCTAAACGACATTAAATTCCGTTCAAACTGATTAAAACAAATGGAATCACATCTAATTAAGTGCGATGCGAGTGCCAAATAAATGAAATAACATTCAAATATTATAATTCCATTAAAATTCTCCCACTACGAGCTAACAATCACAACAATATAAACATATATATATATACCAATAGATATATATACATTTGATAGACAATGTGAAAGAACATGTCGTGCATTGTATCAAAAATTAAAAAGTAATTATGTGAAATAGAAAATAATTTTATCTGTACTTTAGTTCGTTAATTTTCAGCTTTTCTTTCAATCATGAATGATGTCAAATGATAGGTGAGTGGAATCTTAGCTAATTGAAGGAAGTTTATCAACAATTAAAAAAATATTGTATTTAAAATGTAATTAATAAAGGTTGATATAATTACTGAATGCAGAAAAATAGAAAGAAAAGTTTAGGCTGGTGAGAGAGTCAAAAGTCAGCTATCATGCAACAAATTCGATCATAATGAGAAGACGTTAAATCGTAATTGAAGAAGTAAATCAAGATTTTAATTTCAATTAAATTATTTTAATTTAATTTTAATAATCAGCCCTTTTGCCTTTTTGTAAAAAAGAAGCAAAGCGGAGCTATTGGAAATGTGCAAAATCCAAAAGTATGTAACACATAGAAATAATTATCGGAGACCCCATAAAGTATATATATTCTTGATCTGTCCGTCTGTCCGTCTAAATGAACGCCTGTTTCTCATAGACTATAAGAGCTAGAGCAACCAAATTTGAAATCTAGATTCCATATTTTCGTACGCTATACGAGTTTGTTTTATATTTTTGAATTTCCTCCCCCGATGTAATTCGAAAAAAACGATTAATAAGCACAATTTTCAACCGATCAAATTTCTTTTTGGCACACATCATAATTACACCATTCTTGATCTATGTTGTAAATTTAAGTAAAATTGATCAAAGCATTAAGTATCGCGCAATAGAGCGCGGGGGTAAAAGCCTTAAAATACATGCAGAACTGTGTATATGTGTGTGTATGGCTGTATATGTAGGCAAAGGCGCTCTCGTAGTCGTGTACACTCGACTACAGACTTCTTACTTGTTTTGTTTTAATATGGTCTCAGTTAATTGAAGATGATCATAATGCAAATATTCTCCAACTATATAATATAACTGAATATAATATATTGTATTTGTATATTTGTCTGCATTGAATCAACATTGGACAAAATATATAAATTTATTTAAATGTTGTTTTGTTTTTAAAATTATTAGTTTTACGGTTCGAGGTTATTTGTTTATTGTACAGTATATATCAGTTATAAGGTTTGTATGCAAATATTGCTTAAATGCAAAATTATGTTATTTTTAAACATCATAAAACTATTAAGAACTAAATTTAGCCTCATAAATGCAAAAAATATATATATATATTAGAGAATATTGTGTATAAACAAATAAAAAATCGTTCATTTGGAATCAGTTCACATAAATTTGATCGGTTTTAAACAAATTATAAGACAACAATATTAAAATTTTTGATCTCATTTTATATTTAATATTAATATTTTTATAGCTGACGAACAGCATAAAATATATATTTAAAGAACTTCTAAACCTGTGGTTTATTTTATAATAATCATTTAAATTCAACGTATTTGCATATAACTCATGATCGCTTAAAAGGAAATATCGAGTATATGCAATGAATTTTCTATATTATAGGCTTTGCATATAACCGGTATATACTGTATTACAATAATTTATTTATAATAATTACAGCAAACGGCTCACATTAGAAATCTTATACATAACAAACACACCGAAACAACAAATACTAAACTACAAAACAGACACTGACAATGTAAGTCATATTTACAGACACCTACTAAGAGTTAGATAAAGACTCTGCGTACAATCAGACGAAAATGTAAGTCACAGTAATTAATTGATTAAAGTATTGAAATTACAAATAATAAAATAAAATAAAATCTTATTAATAATAATAAAAACATTAATTAGTTTCTTATTATTTATGTACTATTTTAACATAAAATCATTTTAATAAATTTATTTAAATTAATATAATATATAATAAAATAATTAAATATGATATATATATAATATATTTAAAATCATAGATAGACTGAACTAGTCGTCCTGACCAAAAATATGTATATCTTATGGGGCCTTCTACCTTTTACATACTTTTCGATATTGAACAAGTCCAAGTGATCTGTAAAGCTTCAAACCACTGCCGTCTTGGTATATACTTCCGCGCAACACTCCCAAATGGTTAATCGAGTTGATCGCTTGGTGTTCCGCTAAGTAAAGGCAGAATAATGCCTCTTGTTGGCAAGTTTTTAGTAAAAGTGCTGTAGCAAGGCGTAATTTTTTGGCCCTTGCAATGGCAGATGATGTCATCTTATGTTTTGTGGTTTTTGAGTGTGCATCATTCAGCTTCGAAACAATGCTGGATTTACAATAATTACAAAAGCATTTTCCACCTTCGTTTGGATCTATAGCCAACTAATCTTCATTCTGCATCCAGGCGTTGCTCGTTTTTTGTTTGTATTATTTTGGCATATTCAAACTTATTCTTCCTTTAGTTTATAAACTTCACTTTATAAACTCTCGTAGCACCTCACTTGCAAAATTATAGCTTGCGTTGAAATAGTGTAGAAAACCCGTTACCCGCTATTTTTAAATTTATCCCGCATTTTGCCTTTACAACCCGTCAGAAATTACGGGAAAGAAGTTAAATTGCAACCCTGGAGAAAAGAGAATGCTTTAAACTATAAACTTCAACATGTTCTTTATAGTGATACTTTATAGCAAGGGATATAATGAAGAGAGCGAAACATACAGATACACGGACTTATTTCACTTACAGTGGAATTTTTCTGAATGTTCTCTTAGATGTTTTCTGTTCGAGTATTTGATTGTTTCGGAACTGTTCCGGACTGTACTAAATTTTTTCACGGGTAATTGGAAGAGATCCTAGCAAATCGGGCTTCGATAGTAATATACAAGTGGAACAACAAATGGCATCAAATACCTTTAGATACCTCTAGATATTGAAGTTATATACTGAATTACATATGAGGCGCATACAGATACAGCCACGAGATATATGGCATTGAAATTCATAGAGTTTTATCACAAAGTTATTGGAGTTTAAACGGGGACTACAGATACAGATTCATACATATACAATGTATACAGATATTTCAATCTTATAGTATTTTTACCGGACAGTTTTTGGAATGTTATACAGATACACGCTGTTAGATCAAAATACTGTTTATATTTAGCTGCCACACAAAAGCAAGTGTTGACTGCATTGACAACTCCTAAACAAATATATCTGAAAAAATGGAAGGTTAATTATGATAGCAAATCAAAATTATTTGAGGAGAATTTCAAAACACTCTCCAATAATTCAAGTAGCGTACCACAACTTAGATAAACCGTAAGGTAAACCAAAGTAACCTTAACAATAGTTGGAAAACAATAGTCAAATGTTTAAAATGTGGCTAAAACTAATTGGGAATTATAAGTGATTGCTAATGTTGTTGCTATGTTATACTTGCTTAACATGTCAATTTTTAGCCCTTTGTCTTTCGAAAAAAAGTAAAAGGCAGTAATTGGATTTGTGGAAAATCGAAAAGTAGGTAACAGGTAGAAAAAGTCATACAACACCTTATAATGTATATATATTTTAGATCAGGACGACTAGCTGAGCTCATCTAAAAGCCGCGCTCAATACCCTAAAGTACGGAAAGAACTGTGTGAATGGATGTGTATATTGGCAATGAGCTTTCGTAGTCGGGTATATCCGACTACAGTTTCTTAGCCCCTTTGCATTTTTGTAAAAAAAGAGCAAAGCGGAGCTATTGGAAATGTGCAAAGTCCAAAAGTATGTAACACATAGAAATAATCATCGGAGACCCCATAAAGTATATATATTCTGAATCAGGACGACAAGACGAGTTGATCTAGCCCTGTCCGTCTGTCTGTCCGTCCGTCCGTCCGTCCGTATGAACGCCTGTTTCTCAGAGACTATAAGAGCTAGAGCAACCAAATTTTAAACCTAGATTTTTTTATCTTCGTACGCTGTACAAGTTTGTTTTTGTTTTTCAATTTCCTCCCCTGACCACCGCAATTCGAAAAAATCGATAATTCAACACAATTTTCAACCGATCAAATTTATTTTTGGTACACATCATAATTAGACCATTCTTGATCGATGTTGTGAATCTGGGTAAGATTGATCAAAAATCTCGGAAGTTATACATCAGCAAAAGTGGCGTTCTGGGCCCCGGGGCGGTATAGTACTGCGCTCAAAATAAGAGCTAGAGCAACGAAATTTGAAAATTAGATTAGTTATATTCGTACGCTATACGAGTTTGTTTTAGATTTTTCAATTTCCTCCCCTGACCCCCGCAATTTGAAAAAATCGATTTTCAGATTATACAATTTCTAACCGATCAAATTTCTTTTACGCACACATATTAAGTAGACTATTCTTCATCTACATTGTGAATTTCGTTAAAATTGAATAATAAACACGGAAGTTATACAACATTAAGTACCGCGATATAGAGCGTGGGGGGCTAAAAGGTGCGCGCAATGGCTAAGTACGTGCAGAACTGTGTGTATGTATGAGTATTTGTGTATATGGATGTATATGTAGGCAAAGGGGCTCTCGTAGTCGGGTACATTCGACTACACTCTTCTTGTTTACTTATTTTTTTTTTAATATTTATTTATTTATTATATAACAATATTATTATTAACCTACTACAGGGTTTAAGCACTAGCTGCCAGGGCTATCAGCTCTACTTTGTATTTACATTTATATTTACAAGTGTATATATATTCTTAATGTTGTGCTAAAAGAGTTATAAAAGCTTAAATTTTGTTGGAGAGACCAATATCGGTGATGAATTTTATTAGTATACGGATGTTGTTTCTGTAGGATTGATTAGAGTGTTTGAGGGCAGTGTAGGTAAGTTCTTCCGTATATGATTAAGTTTAGTGCATCTATCCAGAATGTGAATTGTGGTTAACGGAAATAAACTGCAAAAAGAGCAGGAAGGAGGGGTTGGTTCCTTTAAGAAGGTGGCTGTGGGTGATGGCGGAGCGGCCAATGCGAAGACGGGTACAAATTCTTGAATGGTGAGGGTTAACGTTGCAGGAATATTTGAATATTAGTTGCCAAATTGGTTGAAGTTCTTGTAGTTGTGAGAGAAATTGTTCCAGTCTGTGCAGTTTTGTCCGCCAATTCGTTGCCAAAGATTCCCGAGTGACCAGGATTCACCAGGAGTTAGTTGAATGTGTTTGTTGTTAATTAAAATATCTCTGATTTTGTAAATTAAGAGGTTGGTGTTGTTGAAGTTGCTGATTGATGAAATAGATGAGAAGCTATCGGTGCATATAACGTGTGGTTGGGAACTGGCCGCTGCATATTTAGTGTTCCGGATGAAATTATTGTATTGTCAGCTATAACTATTGAGAAAGATGTGTAGGCATCCGTTTTGGATCCATCCGTGTACAGGAACATTTTGTTGCGATGTGTGGGGCAGAGAACTGCTAGAGTACACCGGTACTCAAGGTGCACCGGGTAAATGTAGGGTGATTTTGACACCCAGGTGTTTTTTCCTACCGGACAATTGAGTATAAGTGACAGCCTCACAATAATACATAAGTGTGTGCCGTACTAAGCATCAATATTGATTAGGTACTTTTTTGAACAAGTGTGTGTCTAGTATGCTGACGTGTTAACGTCAAAAAAAAAATGAATAAATATAAATACTCACAAATAGAGTCAAAAATTGTATTGAGTGTGTTGAGTATTAAGGTTTCTCTTTTGCAAGCCTTTGCTTGATTTGTTGATTTACTAAGTGCTGCTCCAAATGCGTCACTAAATGCGTCACTAAATGGCTTTATTAAAATTAATTTTATATTTTATTTATATTTATTATAATAGGAATGGAGAAAAAGTAAATTATCAACAGATTTAGGTGCTAATCTATTTCTTTTCTCCGTTATTATAAGGAAAAAACCCTCTATGCCGCTGCACTGCTTGATGGTATACTAAGTAGTTGTAATGATAACTTAGATAAGAGAGGATAACTCTTCCTTGCTTTTCCACCATTCCATGGGTTCGAAATCCTGGGTTAAACAAATATTAACGCTAATAAGTTTTTGACCTCCCTCAGTCTCACTTAATATCTGATTAACTGTTGTCCAGTTATCTACTATAGAATAAATCATTGTATAATTTGAGTTCCGTCCACATGTCAATCGTTGCCGATACTCCTCCATTATCTGGTGCTTCTTTGATTTCCTTTGAGATCATTGTCCGTTTTTCTTCTGCATCTTTTTCCGCATTTCGGCTCAATGTCGTAGCGTCCGGCAATAGGTCATCAACATTGACGTTACCTCCATAAGCAGTACCAATTTTTATAAAGAATTTCACAAGATTGCGAAATCCATTACCGTTCACTGCGGAAACCGGGCGACAATCCTGAACAACCCATTCGCTGCATTTTTCCATAGCGGTTGTCTTGTCCAAACTTGATACTTTTTTTGCTTCGATAGGTTGTCTTAAAGCCAGACAACATTTGTGTATTGATAAATTCGAAGTTTGATTGATAATATACTTTAAGACTTTACTGCATGCACTGCAAAAAATCCATCCTTCGACAACGGTTTCGTCTTCTTTTAGTATTTCGCGTAGTATATTCCAGATTACACTTTTACCTTTGTAAGTTGGAGCTACGGTGTAATCGCCACGTTCTATTTTATTTTTAATAAATTCGGAATTCATTTTTAAAAATTGTAAAACACAAAGATGAACTTGAACTTGAACAGAATAATTGTTTATTAATCACTCGAGTGATTCTTGTGTGTTTTGCCTACTTGAATTAATTTCTCATTGTCATTTTTGTTACTTTTGCTTTTTGCTTCATTTGTTTTGAGTGCAAGTGCCACCGGCACACGTTGCTCAAAATTAATAAGTGCAAATACAAAACAATAACGGGACCGAGTGCTTGTAAATACGGCCACCCATAGCTCACACAAAATTTTTGATAGGTTTGTGTCTTTGCTTAGCTTAGCAGGGTGTGAGTAGCACCGGGACACAAATTTAATTGGGTATGAATAAGGTGGCATAATGTGACACCCTTGCAGTTCTCTGGTAGGCATCCGTTTTGGATCCATCCGTGTACATGAACATTTTGTTGCGATGTGTGGGGTCATTACTAATTTGAGAGAAGAAAGATCGGTATTGTGTTTTGAGCTTGTGAATCTTTTTGGAAGCTTTGCTAGATCCAGAATGCAGGAGTTGCGGTCGAGTAGCCAAGCAGGGGACAGGTTATTTTGGGCATGTACAGGATTGAGTTTGATATGGAGGTTTTGTGCTAAGTTAAGAGCTGTCTAGATTGATGATAATGTTTTCGGTGAACATCTGGCGTTGAGACAGGCTTTAATTTTATTAACAGTGAATTACAGTGGAATTTTTCTGGATGTTTTCTTAGATGTTCCCTGTTCGAGAGTATTTGATTGTTTCGGAACTGTTCCGGACTGTACTAAATGTTTTCACGGGTAATTGGAAGAGATCCTAGCAAATCGGACTTCGATAGTAATATACAAGTGGAACAACAAATGGCATCAAATACTTTTAGATACCTCTAGATATTGAAGTTATATACTGAATTACATATCGGGCATACAGATACAGCTACGAGATATATGGCATTGAGAGTTTTATCAAAATTTGGAGTTTAAACGGGGCCTAGAGATACAGATTCATACATATACAATGTATACATATATTTCAATCTTATAGTATTTTTACCAAACAGTTATTGGAATTTTATACAGATACACGCTGTTAGATCAAAATGCTGTTTATATTTAGCTGCCACACAAAAGCAAGTGTTGAGTGCATTGACAGGTACCAAACAGAACGAAAAAAAATGGAAGGTTAAATATGATAGCAAATCAAAATTATTTGAGGAGAATTTCAAAACACTCTCCAATAATTCAAGAAGCGTACCACAACTTAGATAAACCGTAAGGTAAACCAAAGTAACCTTAACAATAGTTGGAAAACAATAGTCAAATGTTTAAAATGTGGCTAAAACTAATTGGGAATTATAAGTGATTGCTAATGTTGTTGCTATGTTGTACTTGCTTAACATGTCACTTTTTAGTCCTTTATCTTTCGAAAAAAGGTAAAAGGGAGCTATTGGATTTGTGGAAAATCGAAAAGTAGGTAACAGGTAGAAAAAGTCATACCACACCTTATAATGTATATATATTCTAGATCAGGACGACTAGCTGAGTTCATCTAAAAGCCGCGCTCAATAACCTAAAGTAAGGAAAGACCTGTGTGAATGGCTGTGTATATTGGCAAAGGGACTTTCGTAGTCGGTCAATTCATTTTTACATAGTCAAATACAATTTAATCTCTTTTTATATAGTTTATTTAGACGCAAATCTTTGTTATCTCGTATTCGTATTCTTAGGTAATATGGCTACCTCCATATATATAGACAAAATAACATTTCTTTCTTATGCTTCACATTTAAATTTTAAAGTTTATTATTTTAACAAATAATCTTTATTTTTTAATTTCCTTTCCTGACCCTGGCACTACGAAAAAAACTATTATTAATCAAAATTTTCAAACGATCGATTTTCTTTTTGGTACACATAATAATTACATCATTTTCAATCTACATTATGAATTTCGTTAAGTTTAAACAAAAAACTTGGAAGTTATAAGCATCGCGTTATAGAGCGCGGGGGCTAAAATAAAATACATATTTCTTACTTATTTCCTATCACGAAAGGTACTTTAACAAAATAAAACAAACGTATATAGCGTACGAACATAACGAATCTAGATTTCAAATATGGTTTCTCTAGGTCTTATAGTCTCTGGGAAACAGGCGTAAATACAGGCAGACGGACAGGGCTAGATCGACTCGTCTTGTCGTCCTGATTAAGAATATATATTTTTTATGGGGTCTCCGATGAATATTTCTAACTGTTACATACTTAGCTATTTCCATTAGTTCCCTTTTAGCCATTTTTAAAAGCAAAGGGGCTAAAAACGGGTGAATTAAGCAAATGTATGAAAATCTGCAACATTATTGAATATATATATTCTGGATCAACATTAGCAGATGAGTCAATATAGGTGTCTCCGACTGCTTAATCGGATTGAATTAAAGTTTTAAAAGGACCTCAAACATATTGTGTCCAAATGCTAATATAATCCTTCTAGATTTGATTCTAAATATATAAAGTTTAAAAGTAATATAAATGTTTAGGTTCTATTTGGATGAACAGAAGTGTAGAATGTTTTGTATTTATAACAGAGATTGCAGTGCACTTTGGCATTCTGTGCATGATTAGGTTTTATATATTTATATGGATATGTTTGACGTATGAATCTGTGCATATAATTGTTATCCTTGGAAGGATTCTATTTAAAACCAATTAACAATTAATAATTCATTTTGTCTTACTTGGAAATTGATTTGATTTGTGGCAACTTCAAGGAGAAGCCAATGCTAAACTCAGCTGCGATTGTGTGGGTACACTGGATGAAGGAAAAAGGATAATATTTGCTTATACTGTGTATGGCTGTATGAAATATGTATGACAAGGATACTCGGCTCTTTTATTAATTGAATAAGATAAATGCATTACAGGAGCACAAATCAAATAGTCAAATATATCCATGGATACGATGCGGGTGATACGATAGTTTCGCGCATAGCAAAATCAATTTCATTGGAATTAAAATTCTAAATAAAATAAACAAAGTTGGTGAAGAAACAACGTAGGATTTGGACATGGATATGGACATGGACATGGACATGGACATGGACATGGACATGGACATGGACATAGACATGAAAATGGACATGGATATAGAAAAGAAGATTGAAATGGAGGTGAGTATTAGGTATGTGGTGTATAGTGCATAGGACATAAAATCACCTCCGGCAGCTGCTTATGGCTATAGAAATGGGTTTTAGCATTGAAGTAGTTTTAGTTTTACTTGTACTTTTAGTGCAACAAATCCCAATGCCAATCCCAATCCCATTCGCAATCCCAAGCACAAGCCCAATGCCAATCCCAATTCCAAGCATAAACCCAATCCCAATACTAATGCCAAAACCGCCTGCAGTCAAAGTCGATGTCGTCGTCGTCGTCGTCGTCGCCGTCGTCTCCATCGTCTCCATCGTCGTCTGCAGAGATGCTAAAGCTGATCCTGAGATTGTGTTGTAACAAGTTAATTGAATTTGCACTCAGCCAAGCGTCATGCATCGGCATCACCAGCTGAATGCAGACGAGGCGAATATTCTGGACACGATGGGAGTGCAGCAGAGTGAAATCTTTGGTATACCAGTACAAGTTACTTAGTTTATGGCAACACCAAGCACTTCAATGAGGTTCTCCCCTCCTCCCCCAAATCTGTTTTTTGTTTCCCGTCTTCCGTTTTCTGTATGCGAGTTCGATTTTAGCTTTCATTTTTCCCCTTTCACAACTTTTCCCCCAACAAAACAAAACACACACATACACAAACATTTTGTAGCCCCAATTTTCAGTGCCTTCATTTTTCGACCTGCAAAATTTTGTGATTTGCACAGATTTTTCTCTACTTTTTGTTTTCAGTTTTTTTTTATATTTTTTTTTTTTATTTTCCTTTGCTTCTTTTTTGCTGCTCTGAAACTGGCGCATTTCATTCTGTGCAACATTGTTGTTGCCGGTGGAAGCTTTAGAGTTTATTAAGCGAATGTGAGCCGGTGCCAAAAACAATGACAAACACACACACATTCACACACACAAGTACACATACACATATCTATGTATATCCCTCTGCAAGCATTATCTACTCACCATTGCTTCATCATCCTTCAACAGCATGAAACTTGTTGTTGGTCCTTCCAGACAAATGAGCTGACAGGAATAAGAGTTTGAGTTTCAATGTAAGTGTGTGTTCAACTGATACAGAGAAAGAAAGAAAGAGAGAGGAAGAGAGAGAGAGTGAGAGAGAGATAGGGAGAGATTGCGCTAGCTTTTAGCAGATTAGTTTTCATCATCTTAACATTCCTAATTAATGATGCCTTTGTAAAGCTCTGTTTAGGTGTTAAATCAAAGGCCTGGCCTCTGCTTTGTGTATGCATTATGACTAATGAGTTAAAGATATGAGTCCTGCTGCAGATGAGAAGAGCTAGGAATGAGGATAACATCCATCCAAATATGCATCAACTTAAGGCTGCACTTTGAGCCATAATATTTTCCATTTTACTGTAGCTTTAATAGCCTTCAGTCTGCTTACCCCAAATGTGGCACACGTTAGTCGGAGAATGGTTATTAAATATGCCTTTTGTAGGTTAAAAGTTGGGCTACAATTACAATTACAGGGAGAGAGACACACATAGAAACATAGAAAGAGGAGTAGAGAAATAAAGCTAAAGAAAGAAGAGCATAAGCTGGTTTGAGTAATATGGCATTATTTTCTTTAAGCAGCTGCATATTGACCTTCAATTGGCTTAGCAGCTCCCAAACATTTTGTTCGAATACAGCGCGATACCATACTTTGTCATACCAGAATAACATTGGTTTATCCACTACATATAGAGGTATATAGTGGTAAAAATTAAGATGTAAACATTAAGATTGTAAGAACTATCTCGCCTTTACACCTCACACACTTTAAGTTGTATTATATACAGTGAAATCTCCATAATTGGAACAATCAGTGTACGGCCCAAGTCAAAGTTGTTGCGTTGTTCGAATTATATAAATAAGAGAAGATGAGGATAATTTATTTTAAATTTACATTATTTTTGAATAACAATCATATTAAACCTTTTAATTATCCATTCTATTGTTTAACTAGGACTCTTTTTTGTTTTTAAAAAAAGGCTTAAAGGGACCTAATGGAATGTGGAAAAATCGAAAAGTATGTAAAATGTAGAAGTAATCCGCGGATACCCCATAAGGTATATATATTCTTAATCAGGACAGCTAAATAAGTCCGTCCGCTCGTCCTTCCTTTTACAATCTCCTACTCATTCAGACTACATAATTGGCTTCAAGTAAACTCAATAGTATTTATTTATCAAACTTATAAATAAAAGTAATAGAATTTAATAAACTTTTTGGTTTTATTTAGCAAAACTAATTGCAAAAAGATTTATTATTTCGAAAACAATATAAATATTTTTGTCTGGCGTGAAGCCACGTTGGAATATTAAATAATGATTAAAAATAGACAAAGTTTATATAAATTCAACTATATTTGTATACACAACTATATACACACGTTGACAAAAGTTAGCAGTTAGCCAGCGCACAACTGTTTGGTTAAGGCTATACATTCTAAATTCCAAATTGTCCTTCTCCAAATAACACATTATATAAGCTGGCATAAATTAAAGAAAATTAAATCTAAATTAAGGAATATACGATTTGTGTTATTTCATTTTCACAAGTGGAAAACCGAATGGTTACACTGCCCGAAAAAAAAACAATTTTTTTATAGGGGGTACATTTCATAGTTGAAGAGTTCCGGTTGATAATCTCGCTCTGTCTGAGTTTAAATGGAAACTTATCAAAATTCCTTACTCATCGGAAGAACATAAAATGAATACGTAGGTTAAAGTTGGAAATTACTTAAATAATGTATGTTAAAATAAGTGTATTATTATCTCTGATTTCTGGTGGGGTTCAGCCTGGGAACCCTTTTAACCCAAGAACAAATCCGGTTTTAATATGAAGGAAAAAATGTTGTTTCTTTAATATTGAAACTGTTCCATATATGAATCATTCATAATTTATGGACTGGCCCAATTGAGTAAAGTAAGACGATCATTATGTATTCATTAGCACCTGAGGGTTCACTGTAACCCAAAGAGGAATAGAAGAAAGACAACAATACAGATAAGGAGAAAGAGAAAGAAGAGTAACTTTCAGTTAATATAAATGAAAAGAAAAGGAAAAAAAACAGGGCAAAAAACGTGCACGAGGAAAAGGTTGAGGTTGAGGTTGAGGCCAATGTCAATGGGTCTCAAATTAAAGTTTAAATGTAGACACGCCCCTTGAAAGACGCCTTCGTCTCGACTGGTTTTATCTTTAAGCTTTACTTTTTACGGTCTCGTTTCTTGCTCCTTTTAACTGTTGGTTGTGTTAGCCCCGGAGGGGGGTAGCAGCATTTAAATTAGTCTGAGATAAATTGAGAATGAAGTGGGCTGTGGTCCAGACAGATGCAACAAAAAAACGGAAAGTTCTCTCCTCCCCTCTCTCTCTTTCTCTTTTTGTTTCTTTCACTCTCTCTCTCTCTCTGACTGTTTCGTTGAATTTCTAAATTTGGCAAAAAGCATTGAGTTCCAACGTAAATTTTATTTGCATGTTAACTGAGCGTAACAAAACGCTTTAAAAATAGCGACTAGCGGTGGGTGCCGAGGGTGAAAGTCCTGACTATTCCAGTGATCCGTGGCACGTAAAGCAGCATGCGGTTGCTGCCTCTGCTAGGGCCTTTGCTGCTTAAATCGTTTACTGCAGTGCAATGCGCTGCACGTTCGCCTGCAGTCTGAAACCTGCTGCATTTGCAATTAAATCGACTATTGGGATTGGCAGCTGGCAACTGGCAACTGGCAACTGGCAGCTGAACTGCCACTTGGCTATATGTGTGTTTGAAGGATTTGCAGTGATTTGCAGTTGCTGGCGCTAAACAGTTGGCCCAGACGATATAAAATACTAGAAGTTGGTCTGAGGCTTTTTGGGTAGAAGAAGTGTCAAGTTTGAATCTGGCTAAGCCAGACATTTGTAGCCAAATAATAGGTGGCAGCAATTTCTGCGACAGTTTATGATATCTACCACTGCCACTGTCTGCTGGCAGCTGTAGCATATACTGTATAGCTTGATATCCTTGGGAATGTCACCTTTAAGGCGTCGTCCAAATCAACGTCACGTACCAAATACAACAACTATAAACGTTGCGCACGACTTGACGGATAGTTTTGCTGACTGCTGCACAAGTTGCCTTCTGCCACTAGCCACTAGCCAGTTGCCACATGCCCCATCAGACGGAGAGAGTGTGGTGTTGTGCGTCCGTGCTGTGAGCTTTGGTTCAGCTACGTGTCAGCTCTTGTTACAAGTTCAAAGCAATCGCTCGATGGGCAAGGTCATGGGGTCAGATTGTGCGGGCTCTCTCAGACGGATAGATGGCCAATTGCCTCAACGGGCATCAATAACAGCTTGTTTGCATTTCAAATATGAGAAGTCTGTAAACAAGCTCTATATATATAGGCTATATAATCTGTATAGTTAAAATTAGTATCTAACCAAATTTAAGAGTTGCCAGAGTCTATTTTGATTTTCATTTGTCTTTGGTAACTGAATTGAAACTGGTGGAAAAGTGCCAATGGCTACGGTATTTCCTCTGGCAGTTGGCAAACGGATACGAATGATGATTAGGATGTGCAGCAGAAAAGAGAATAACAAAAAGGGCAAAGCAGGATTTGAGTATTCATTCGAAATTTGAACTTTAAAGCCAAGTGATTCAGTCGATTTTGCAATGATTTTTGTGCCTGTGAATAGTTTTCTGCGGGCCAACTGGCTACAAGGGGCAAAGTTCATCGTTTGTCTTTTGATTGCTGCTAATGTCGTTTCGGTATTAAGACTACGTGTCCAACTGTATCGACATCGATTCCAATTTTCTATCCCTCTCTGCCTTTGTGTCTGTCTCTGTGTCTGTCTCTGTCAGTTTGTCTATGTAGGAGATATATACTTCATTTTGTTGCTGCACTTGCCACATTTGCTGCACGAGCAGAGTGCAACCATCTACGTGTAGCAGACACTCCAACCAGCCTCCCCTACAATCTCTTTAGGCAAACTTCTTCCTCTTCCTCTTCGTCTTCTTCTTCTTACCCGCTCTTAACACTTTACCACTGTGAGTATGGTCTGAGTGTCTGTTCATCGGTTTGTTTCACTTCAATCAGTTGTCGGTCGACTGCTTTCGTTAAGTGCCATCCGTTGAGCCCCTTTTACCAACTTTCCCCCTTTGGCTGTCTATGTGTCTATCTGTCTAACTGTCACTTGGTGAGAGCACGCAATGCACACCTCTGGCAAGAACCTGACCTATCCCCCCACTGGCTCTCCTTTAGCCATAGATTGAAAATCATTTGGGTCTGTCAGTGCCATGATTTGGACTTTTGATTACTTGATTACGTTTGCAATGCGTTTCCTCTGCCAGTACTGAGCCTCCATTTTGTCTGTCTGTTTGTCCCGTTCAGTTTTGCCCTGTTTCCCTATACCGCCCTTGACTCCTGCTGCTGTTCTGGCTTCCACTTGCTTAGCAATCGTTAACCATTGGCTTCAATAGCATCGTTGGACTTCGTCAATGATTTAAATGGAGGTCAAGTCGTCTCTACATTGATTGACGCAGTACATCAAAGCGACGTTTGGATTCTTGTCGTTGTCGTCGTCGCTGTTGACGTATTTCCTCCCTTTTAACCAGCCACATCTGTGCCTCAATCTCTTGGCCAAAATGCAATTTGCACATTGATTACATGTAGAAAATGATTCGAACTGCGCTGCAATTTAATCCGTAAATGAACTGAAACCGATAAGCAATTTGTTGATAGTTTCCAGCATTTTAAGTTGTATTTTCTTTATGATTGCAACTTGCACTTGCAACATGTTAATGTCAAGAGAAACTTAAATATCCCATATATATATATATATATGTATTATATAGCTGGGAGGATAAATAAATCAATCGACAATTTTCAACACTTGCCTATTAAAAACTTGTCTTTCCTCGATAATTTTTTGTCGCCTGGGGCACAGCCTTTCACTGCCTGCCACACGACTAAGAATATATATAAATATATATATATATATATATATTTTAAATATATATTCCATCATAACACCTTGTTTATTTTTTGTATGTTGTTGTCCATTAATTGGTCGCTTTATGTTGTTTATTCTTGGTATTTCAAAGAAAATAATTCATAAATTAATTTTAACATGTTGCCGCATACATAAAACAACAACAACAACAAATGCAACAACAACAACAACAACAACGGCAACATAAAAACTTTACAAGAAATATGTTAAAATGGAGTCGAGTCAACGTTTAAGCACTTTTTGAAAAATCACCTCATAAATTTACAACAACGCGAACACAACAATTATTTTCATGCGCTGCTCCTGTTGCTCCTATTGGTTCCCTCCCTTCGTTTTCCTCCTTCTCCTGCACTGAAAGGTAATTGCAATTGGGTAACTGGGATATAGATTGTTGAGCAGTGGTAAAGGTAAAGGGTATATCAAAAGGTGTTCTATAAGGGAGGTTGCAGTTGAACTTTGCTTTGGGCTTGTGATTCGCATTGGGTTTGCGTCTGGGTTTGGGTTTGGGTTTGGGTTTGAGTTTGTGCTTAGGGTTGGAGTTGCTGTAAACCAAAAACATGTCTCCACGTCAATGCTGCTTACGTGACTGGCTTGAAAAATCAACATTTATTTACTCAACAATTTGGCAGCCTTTTTGTTAACAACTTATCAAAATTATGACCAAATTGCTTACCAATGCCACACAGCCAGGGCCACTTATGGGTTAAGGTTAACCCATGCGAGGTGCACTCAAAACAGCTTAATTTATAGCAAGTAACATTATGATAGAAATAAAATCAACTAGAGAATGCAATTAAATACAGTGAAAACTGTGCTAACAAACTTTTTTAATACACAAAAATATATGTCTTAGACATTTTTCCATCAAATGAATTTCTTTTTATAATCCTGAATACTTCTTTTGACAATAAGAAAGTTCATAGAATCGGATTCTATAACGATATATCTATAGAAGAATCAATAGAAGAGGATATTTTGGTCCAGGTAACCATGTTAAAAGATGCTTTTAAAAGATATTAATCGATAGATCTTATAATCTTGATATATATACAATTTATATACTCATATATATCTCCTTGTATATGATTACTCTCACTTAATAGAAACTGAAACATGTTTTAAATTTTTTCTTCTATAGCCTCAAAGTGTTGTCAATATTTTTCCTTAAGATGGAGCTAACTTTAAGACCCAACCTCGCAGTGGGAAAGGCGTCTTTCCTTGTCGCCGTTGCTGCTGTTGATTGGCATTCAAGCACTTCATTATTGCAATTGGCCCATCGGAACTGGCTGGCAGAAGACTGCCTGCTTCTGGCCAAGAGCAGACTGGGAGCCGCGAATTGAAATTTCACGCAACTTAAACGCAAAAGGGAGCAGCAATAGGTTGGTGTTATAAGGGGAATAGGAGGGTTGAAGGGGAGGTAAGTGTATATGTAATGCAATTTAAATGTCGGCCAGAGCATAGGGTTCAGTCGTTTTGGTCGTCTGGGCGCCACGTATATGCTCCCGTTTGGATTGTTGACCACTGAGTGATGCAGCGACTATTCCCGCCTGACCGCTCGCCTGTGCGTCCGCCTTCACTCTCCGCTGCCTGAATGTGTGCCTTGCTGCAAGTCCTGTCCAGCCCCCTTGTTTGGGCTTCAACTGCTTCGCGTTTTCGCGCCGCGCAAGCCGATAATTTATTAAAAGCGATTATTATGGCCTGGTTCGAATCCCCATGTCTGGTTGGTGGACTTGCGTGTTGTGGTAATTTACTGTATTGAGAGAGGGAGGAGGAGGAGGAGGAGGTGACAGTATAAAGGAAAAGGGAAACAACGAACTGAGACCAAAAACATGGCACATGAGACCCGGCAACTGGGCCCAGGGACTAGGGACTAGGGACTTGGAACCTAAAACCTCCATTCCCCTCTAGGGCTCTACGCTGGGTCGGTGGCATGCGTGATGTTGTACTTGCGGTATTTACATATGAAATGTGTTAAATTGAGCTCTTTTTTAGCAGAAGTTTGTTTTAGCAAACAAATTGCTGAAGAGCTTCCCCCGCACCACTGCTCTACCGCCCTCCACCTCTCCAGGTCTGCCGGCTACTCAGGCCTAGGGTGTTGGCAACGTCTGTTGGTGCCTTTGGTCAAGCACTTTGGTCTTTGGCATTACATTATACTCGAATTATAGTTTCAACATTACAGAAACTCAACTTGCCCCATAATCGAGCGCCGATTTGATTAAAAAATCGCACAATCATCGCTTCATTGAATGGCCAATGGCAAGCGAAAAGGGAAAGGAATAAGGAATGGGCAATGTAGAATGGGGAATGGGCAATGGGGAATGAGGCAGAAGCCAACACAAGTGTTGGTATGTAAAGGTGCGGGAGAGAGGGCCATGGGCAGTGTTTGTGTACAAAAGGACTCCTCAAGTCAGCTGAAGGCTCATTCACTCAGCGCTGGCAAAAATCAAGCAACTAATGAAAAATTTGCATATGCACAAGCTCAAGTGTTGAGGGCAAAGTTGAACTTTTGTTTGTGATATTTGTGGGCGTGCCAGCGCCATATAAAGTGCATTCAACTATACATTTTCGTAGCATATACTTATATATATATATATATATATCCATATGTGTGTAGGAGTATGTGTGTGCGAGTACTTGTACTTTATGTGGAAGTGCGGCATTTATTCAGTTGTTAAAATGCTTTTAAACACGATCTGGAACACAATGAATTTATACTATATATATATATAAATTTAAATAAATAAATATATATGTATATATGTATGTATATATGTATATATATGCATATGTATGTCAGTGGAACAAGTGTAAATGAAACTCAAATTGATTGAAGCTTGTTAAAACTAAATATTGAAATAAGAGCGCCTACTGGCAGGGGCTGACCTTAAGGAAGAAGGGATAATTAAAGGAGATTCATATATATATATATATATATATATATATATACATTTATATATGGATATATAAATTATGCTTAACATGCTATTAATTATACTATAACACAAATGATATCACAAAACCTTCAATTTGGTGCAACTTTCAGTCAATTGCTGCACTTGAGTCCCTTTAATGCAAGTTTAAATTGAAATCAATAAATTATATAGATAAATTTATATGTATATATATATATATATATATATATATATATAAATGTAGCTATAATATTATGTTAAAGTGTTTTAGTTTTTGTTGCCTATTGTTGATCCCTTAAGAGAGTTTAGGAGAGAGGGAGAGACAATATCTTAAAATCTTCTATTCGATTGTCAATTTCTGTTGATTTAGCCAATTCAAGAGACAAAATTTTTGTATTTTTTTGTGTATTTTTTGTGTATATTTTGTATTTTGTGATGGCTTCTTCATTTTGACAAGTTGGTTTTACGGGCCACAAAATTTCATGCAGCTCGCCAGCTTCCAACTCCCAACGGAACTGGCCAATTTGACGGGCGGCTGTTGAGGGACGCACAAATTGAAGACATGTGCTGAATTTTATGGCTTTTAAATAACAAGCCATAAAAGCTGGCAGCAGATCCTTGTGGCAGCAACAACAACAACAACAACAAAGACAGACAGTCAGTGAATGAGCAGCACAAAAGGAAAGGAGTCAACAAACCGGAAATTGTCAAAGGAATCAAACTAAAAACGAAAGCGAAAACAAAAACCAAAATGAAAGCGAAAACGAAAGATACTTTTACTAAGACGAAAAAGATACAGTTTTATGCGAATTTTTGTGTTATTCTTCTTCTTCTTGTTGGATGACCTCGCAGTTTTTTACGCATGTTTTATATAAGGATCGTATTATTGACTAGCAGATTGAGAGAGTAAAACATAGAGAGAGAGAGAGAGAGAGATACAGCGACAGTTCTTAATGTGTCTGTTTTCATGGCTTGTTGGGAACGCATTGCATCGGCTTCTTGGTTAAAATTACAAGTGCCCAGGGAATTCCATTGAGTTCCGGTCCTTCGTTAACTTGGCCACAGGGTCAGCAAGGCAGTGGGACCAAAACACCAAAGCACCACAGCACCACAGCACCAACAGCAGCAGCATCAACACCAAAAGCAGCAGAGAAGGAGAAGGAGAAGAATACGTAATGAAAACAAACGAAACGAAACGCAAAATGTTTTTATCTCTTTGAGTTAAGAGCGCAGCACTGAATGAGGTTCACAGTTCAAATGGGGAAACGGAATGTGGTTAATGGTGATGCAGTGGGAACTAGGGGGTAACCGAGCAGTAAATGCTATTTACACTCTACAAAAAAAAGAGAAACAAAATACCATTCCGCACCTTCCAATCTCTACCCAACAGCATTGCCAATGTCCGAATGAAACAGAGCAAATAAAAAGGCGACAACGAAACGAATTCCGATAGCCAAGTTAAATGCTTGCAGTGATAATGACCAGAGCTGAAAGGCAAGATGTGTTTTGGTTGGGATGGAGTGAGGCGGGTGTGAGGTAGAGTAGTGTTAAAGGTGGAAATGTAGAAAAGCCAGTGGCAGTAAAAGCATTTAGATTTCACTTAAAACAAACTAAAAATGCAAAACGAACTCCCACGAGCAACAACACCAACAACAACGACAACAACAACGGCAATTGCAACAACAGCTACAACAACAACAACAACAACAACTGAGTCCTAGAAATACGAAGGTGCAAACAGAACGCCAACAACTTGGTGAATTCTTTGCTGGACTCCTGCTGTCTGCTTGTATACTACTCCAATGGATGAGGAGTGGTGAGAGGTAGGGAGTGGCATGCCAGTGGTTAGAACCCCAATGAGGCTGCAAGTGGTTGCGGTTCTGGCCAGTTTACTGCAAAAAGCGTGCTCCACAATTAGAGAAGCTGAAAAGTGAACTAGGTGAAAGCCTTGCAAATTTCTCCTTTAATTGTTCATGTGCGGGGCAGACGGAGGAGTTGGGCTATAAATGGAGCTAAGGTGGAACAGGAGGAAGCAAAGTAAAAGGAAAAGAAATATAGAAGTAGTAGTAGAAGTAAAAAAGGAACAGAGGAAATGTACTAGCAGTAAAGTCTGTTTTGTTGCACAAAAAAGTTGCATCCAAATTAAGTCAAAACTCTTGAATCAGGCCAAAACGAGCAAAAGACAATTTGGTAACAAACAAAACAAAAACTTTACTCTGCATACGGCAGAATGCAGGATAAAGGCTAAAATACATTTCACTTGGCTAACTACATGGAAAACGGAAAACTCTAGACTGAAAAACTGTAAAACTGAAAAGTCAAAAGTGAAACTAAATTCTTTTTCTTAATATTTTATGCAAGAAAAATTGCAATTTGAAGTTGAAAATTGTAGACAAAAATTTTCAATAAAATACCAAAAAAAAATATTTTTTGATTTCATTAAACTTGCAACATTTGGAATCTCCTCCATTTGAGTTCAATTAAAAATATAAATTGCTAAACTTTTATTTCTCTCTCGCTCTCTCTCTCTCTCTTTGTCTCTCTCATATTTTATATACATAAAATATTTGAGTTTTAAATTTTTATTGTTTAAGTCAAAGTTAAGCCTGAAATTTATAATGATTTCATACTGAATTCTTCAGCTATGAAATTATTTCAAATGTTTCCTCTTGTAGTTTTTCTTTCTCTCTTTTTTTCCCCCTTTTTGCTTTGACATTTTCGTAAAAGTTTTTAGTTACTTTTGCCAACTTTTGCTTTGTTTAAAGCCTTTGCTTTGCTACGTGCATTAGTCATACGCTATTTCTGTTGATCTGACGATATAACCGATAATCGTCGGCCTTAAGCCTTACATAAATCTCTGGATCTGCCGTATAGCCATTCATCCAGTAAATCGGTAAATACTATTTACTAAGTTTTCTATTGTTTTCCTTCTTTTTTTTGTTGTTTCTCTTTTTTACTTCAATGTAGCTGTTGTTCTGAGGGAGGTAGGGAGATAGGATGGTAGGGGTGTAGTGTGACAAAATCACTTGAGCCGGCTTAACGAGGCTTGTAATTGAATTATGCGATTTTATTGTGATTACTTCAGAGCTCAGGGCTTCGGGAGCAGACAACTGGATAGGGAATATGTATGTATATATAGATGTATAGATATACGAGGGGTGTAACGGGGTTGGTGTTAGATTGACGGGGTGCTGGGGTGTCGGGGTGTCGGGGTGTTAGGGTTCTGTTGGAGTTTCTAAAGTTGTCGCCTTGAGTAATGAGATACGTAAAAGTTATTTAAACTTTTAAATCCGCGTCGCTGCCTTTTACTTTCGCATTCGCTCATTTTGTGCTCTTTGTACTGAAGCTTGTAGGTTGTACGTTGTAGGTTGTTGGTTATAATATCTTTGGTCGCCTTTTGGCAGTAGTAGTAGTAGTATGCTATGCCACATCCTAAACGTTCCGGAATGTCGGCTAGTTAAACGTTTGAAAAGTTTGCCAACTGAATCGCTGAAATGATTTGGAAAATTACAACAACCATGCGATGACGACAACGAAGACTGAGACAAGGAAATACAAATGAGTCGACGGCGTTGATATTGACGTTATACGTTTCCACTCATTCCATATACAGTTACTATGTTGAATTCCCCAAACACTAAGAAAAAAAAAACCCCAAACCCCTATACTACATACACTCTAACCTCTTTCCTCTATGCCTTACCCGCAACCCACAACTCACTACGCTGTTCCGATCTTAGTCCTTGAGCCTTGGTATTCGGTCGTGCATTTTCCACATACCAAGGCAAAGAAAAGGGTTGATTGGCATTTCTCGCAGAGTAAGCAAAAGCCTTTTTTTTGTGCTTTTCTCTGTGTTTTTTGGGCCAACACCTACCACAGCCCAAACATCGGGGTAATAGGCAAAAGGGAACAGAGAACAGAGAGCAGAGCCCGGAGACCAGAGACCAGAGACCGGGTACCGGCAGACATTGGCAAGTGTTTCTGTTTTTTTTCTTTTTCTTTTTCGTTTGTATTTTTTTTTTTTTGGACTGATTGCATGTACGAGAACGAGTACGATGAATACGAGTACCCGTACTCATACTCATACTCATAGTTATACTCGTACTCAGACTGAGAACCATTGCTCCCTACCAGTCTGACACCAGGCTCAGTCAGCTTTTATCTCCGGCCTTGTGGGTGTTTATTTGAGCAGGTCCTACACTTTGTTGGATGTTTCCCTTTTCCCTCTGGTGCTGATGCTGCCTGGGCCTGGCTGCTGCCAAAAATTCATTTGTATTTGGAAATCCCCTTTTGATGAACTCAACAATTTCATGTTTGTCTGCAGTTTTTTGATGCCACCCTTTTCTCTTCCTACATGCCCTGTTCTGCCCTGCCCTGCCATACTGGTTTAATGCGATTGTTATAAAAATATTGTACTATGTACTTTGACAGTGTCCTAAAAAGGAGCCTTTGATTATTTTGGGTTCATCCGAACTGCCCAAGGTTCAGTTAACTATAATGCTCTTTCCCAATTTCTACTGTTGTCCTGTTGGTCCTTTAACAAGCCAGATAGTCTTTACTAAAAGTTCCTTTTACAAAAATTTTCTGTTTTCGATAATATTCCGAATATTTCTCTTATCATTTTTGAAATTGATACCGCAGAGTTTTCCTTTGGGTAGTTTATGTTCTTTTCACTGGGAGAGCCATTCCTTGAGCATTGTTGTTGGGTAATAAATTATTATTTTAATGTAGATTTGTGTAGATTTTTGCCCGCCTTGCCGCCCCTTGCCACCTGCTAGTTACATGTGTATATGTGCTACAGACAGATTCCTAGCCCCCATCCAAGTTCCTCAATCTACCAATTGGGGTTTCGCTTTGTGCGTTTCGACTGCTCTTGTAATGTCCATAATTGCAGGAAGGCCCTTGAAAAACTTTAATTGCTCTTCGGTTCGGATTGATGATGAGCTCAAGCTGCGGAGAGTAGTGGAGTTGTGTCTGGAGTTGGTACTAGGTAGGTGTGGGAGGTAAAAAGGTGGTTCGACTGACTGGCCAAAAACCGATTTGTTTGATTTATGGGCTAGCACTTGTAGGTCCTTTATGCGAGCTGTGGATTCAATTCAAAATACTTCTTTCCCTGTTTTCCCTGTTACCCTCAAACAGACGCTCCCCCCGCTTACCACACATTGCAAGCATTGCATACTATAACGCTCAGTTATAGTGGTAAAATTGAATCAATAAAGCATGCATAAAAAGTTGGTGAAAATAAATTATTATATTTCGCCCCTTTCAGTTGCAATTAATGTCAGACACAAGGACTGAAACGTAGCTGGAGCTGGAGCACTAGCTGTAGCTGGAGATAGGGAAAGAGACATGGAAAGGAGCTGGAGAATGAGAAGAGAATAAAAAACAATAAAAGCGAATTACATTAAAATTACACAATCAGCAAAAAGCAGCAGCAGTTGAGGCAGAAATGGAAACCTTGTTACGCTGCTTGGGGAAACAACAACAAGAAAAAAGAAGCGAAATGATTACTGATGGTACTGATGATAGGAGGAGGAGGACAAGGAGGAGACAGAGAAACAGCCAAAGGAAAATGGAAGGAACTGGGCAACAGGTTCTTGAACCAATTGAAAACGTTGTTAAACGAGTTTTAATTAGACAGCCAAAGCATGAACAGTAGCAGCTATAGCTTTGAGTTGAGGCCAACTTAAAGTTGGTCTAAATATATATATATAACAATGGGAAGCAATCGCATAGATACTAGAGAGTGGAGCATAAGGAAGGAATTGGAATTGGAGCTGAAACGATCCAAGGTAATCCCAAATCATGAGCAAAGCACAAATGGCATACTAATTAGATATGACTGGCGAATGATGTGCAAAAAGTGTGAATGATGTATTAGCGGTAAGCAGAGCAAAACTGAGAGAGAGAGTACATAAGAGAGATAGAGAAAGAGAAAGAGGGAAAGAGGGAATTGAAGAGCGCATCATAATCAAATTGGAAATGCAGCAAAAGAAGTTCGCTTAATTACTTTCTTTTGCGAATTAGCAGTGCGGAAATAACGAGGAAATTAAGATGGACAAGGACATGGAATGGAAATAGAGTAGACAGGACATGACCATAACAAGAGGAGAGAGATGTGGCTTTGCTTGAAACGATTAAGGAACTATAAAGAAATTGGCACGTAATCAGCAAAAGCTGCGCGTATTCTCTCAATACAATTACAATTACATTAACTCTATTCATCATCATACTCTGATTTCTCTCTATCCCCCTTTCTCACTCTCTCTCTCTATATATATATATATATATATATAATTTTATTATGAGCCAAGAGAATAGAAAGTATAAAAACCTTAGTTTAAGTTCTCACCCTCTCTATCTCTCTCTTAGTGAGTAATTAAACTAAATGAAGTAATTAACTGCATTGCATATAATAAAGACATAAGGCAAAGAGATACCTGCCTGACCACATAGCTGCTTCTTCTGCTTCTGACCATATTCCCAGTGGATTCTTTGTTGGTGTTGGCGTCATCAGCTCACCCACTGGTATACAGTATCCAGTGTCCAGCGTGGACAGTTGCTCACAGTTAGGATTGAGATTGAGCTGAAGCGTAACCTCGACGCATATCTCACTGTCGATGGAATTGCTAAAATTTCTCAACGTTTTCGCTGTGTTAAATTGCTAAAATTGCTTCACTTTGCAGTTCCATAGACCGCATCTCGTTTGATTCGCTCTCATCTTGCTTTCCAGTTTCATAGCCATGTCGTTGGCGGCAGGCAGCAGGCGGCAAGCAGCAGGCAGCGATGCATGCCACACGTTTGGTTAGGCCATCCATCTGTTGGCTGTTGCGTGGCTCTGCCAGCTGCTGGCGGTGACTTTTGAGCATTTCAACGGGCATTGGTCAGCGCCTGGTCAGTGCCTGGTGAGTGCCTGGCGACTAGTAACCAGTGGTCAGTGGGTACATTTCGCGTTGGCTGTCAGCTCGCTGACAGAGGAATTGATTTAATGCTATATTTTTTTTGTTGCTGCTTTCTGCTTTATTCCATCCGCACAGGTGGAGTCAATGTAGCTCCACTCTCCACTCTTAATTGGCCTCACAATTGGCGGTGTTTATTCATGCGTTCAACTTGTCCACTTTTTGTTGTACCCAGAAACATTTTAATTATTGCCACACAGTTGCTGCTGCTGATATAAACAATCGAGTGGCACAACAACAGCAGCAACAACCAATGATAGGCGCATAATTGCCATCCATTAACTTGCCACTGAATGTGTGTAAGTGCTGCAAAAAGTGGACACATCTAAGCAGTAGAAGCTGAACACCTTGACAACTCGTACCGAGGCTCCATAGATGTCACTGAATCTCTCACTTAATTGAGCTCAATTAAGTTGCAGCTAGTTAAGCTCTTGTTAGCCGAAACCCTTATTAAAGCTGAACACAATAAAAGGAACTTCAAATAATTCAATTCAAATGATGCCAATAGATACAAGCGATTCGAGTGAATTGTTACCTAATTAAGAGTTAACAATTTAAAGAAAAGAATGTCTTAAAATAGTTAATAAATACAACTGCTTAGCTTTAAACAAACTTTAAGTTTATTTACACACTCTTGCTATCTCTTTCTAACTGACTATAGCTAAGCTGAGAGTATAGTCAAAGCAATAATCAACGCAGTACTCTTAAATATCAGCATCAATTATTTTAAACGATTTCTGTGCTGTTTTTTTCCTCTCTTTATTTTAATGGAATCAAACCGTAAACCATTGAACAGATTGCCCCAACGGGCAGGGTGTAAAGGGAAGAGTGTGAGTATGAAAGAAAGGCAAAAGTATTGAATGGTTTGAGTAACGAGTTCGCTCTCCAATGCTAAATTGGAGAATGTGTAACGTTTTCTGCTTTTTACTCTGTCATTTTTATTGTTAAATGGAATTTGCAACTCTTGTGCGTTCTGTTGATTTTTTTTTTGTTGCTCTTGTTGCTGTTTTTGTTATTTCTTTTTTCAATTGAAACATTTATTTATAAACAACAGTGCAAAGCGACAGAGCAAGAATCCGTAGTCCAGAGCCAGGAATATCAAAAATGTGAGGGCATTTCAATCAACACATCAGAAACGCCCAACAGAGACACAACTACTCGGATTCAATGTAAATTGCGGCTCACACACACACACATATATATATATATATATATATATATATATACATTTTGCTGTCTTATTTTTGATTTATTTGCTGATCAGTATATATATATATATATATGTATTGTTGTTGCACAACAACAATAGCAGCTGTCTGTCTGTCAGTCTGACTGACTAACAGATGCTCTTGTTGCAACAATTTTTGTTTTAATTAAAACTGAACTTTAAACGGAAATTGACAAACGCATCTGCACTTTAATGGACCCAAGAGAGTTGAGAGATGGGAACTGTGGCTGAACCTGAAACTGGAATTGAAGCTTTAGTATTTGTGTTGTAGTTGTAGTTGTAGATAAAATTTGTTGGGCATATAAGTGATTTTGGAATGGAGTAACTGGACAGAGAGATCCACCCAGGGAGACAATTGATTTTCCATCAAACAAATTGAAGCACTCAGTGCTTGAGCAGTGCTTGTGCTTTGCCAAGGCTCTTTTCGACTGCACTCTACTTCAAAAACATTTCATTTTATATAGTTTTATCCAGTGGCTGCCCCTCCATTCATCTGCCCACCCTATATTACTTGCATCAAGCCCTTGGGGGCAGAAAGTCGTTGTTGTGCCATAAAGTATGCAACTTCATTGATAACATTTATTTCAAATGCACTCAAAAACCACTCAATAGTATGAAATTTGTTGCAGTTTACCTTTACACAACTCACCTATTGACTCATATACATACTCACATACAAATACAGTGACATATTTAAACATACACTCACACATACACACACACACTTAAAACATCGTCTCCTGGGGCCAAACGACGCGTGTTTCTAACGTATATCGCCCCAACCAGGCAAATGAGCATACTGTTAAGTGTACATCTGTGTGTATGAGTGTGTGTGTGTGTGTGTGTGTGTGTGTGTGTCTGTTGGGTTTATATTAAAAATAGTTCTTTATTATATTTCCCACATGCTTTGCATGTCTGCCCTCATGCTTGTCCCTGTCTATATAACAATATATATCCATGCTTGTTGTTGCTTGTTGCATAAATTTTATTGAAGTGCGCACATTCATTTCCCGTTCAATATGTTTGCATAAAAGTTTATATGTATAAATATTTCACTGGGGAGGACAATGGATATACGATTCAATCGATTTCATTGCCTAATCATTCAGTCATTGGGTGACTGGACTTATGGGTGTATGTGTGTGCGTGTGTAAAGTTAAACCATATTGCCCTGTAGCTCTTCATTTACACTTTAAGTTTCCGTTGCCTACTTACGAGAGCTACCTGGATATAACCCATTGAAAAGGATAATAAAATATTCACTATCTATCTAAGGCTATACTACAAGATTATCCTTAAACAAACATAATAATATTTATTCAATTTACAAATACAATTAATTTTAATTCCAGATATTGAAAACGATTTGTCAAATTTGTCAAATTTTATTGTTTAAGCAAATCGATTTTCTTGCGATAAATAAATTTGTTATGCCAAACAGTACGATAAAATAAAATGGAAACAATTCCAAAAAAAAATAAATATATAAATAAAATAATTATAAATACTTTATTTTCGTTATCCTTACAATCAAACAAATAAAAATATAAATAGAGTTCTCACTTGTCTGCATTTAATTTAAAAGCAATTTCAATTCACACCTTAATTATATTAAAAAGTATAAAAAAAATTTTGTACATTTAATCATAATATTTAAAATGATGAATCATCTTCACACACTAATAGCATTAAGTGATTCGACAATTTTAACAAATTATTCCAAATAAAATGTTATATTTAATATCTGTTATAGTGGACTAAAATGTACCCTTTGGATATATTAATTTTAAATGAAAACTATACTTATTATGAGACCAAAACTATTTAATAATAATATTATATTATATTATATATAATACATAACAAATATTAAATAATAAATAATAATTAATAAATAATAAATAGTAAATAATAAATAATAAATAATAAATAATAAATAGTAAATAATAAATAATAATTAATAAATAATATATAATGAATAATAAATAATAAATAATACATAATAAATAATAAATCATAAATAATAAATAATAAATAATAAATAATAAATAATAAATAATAAATAATAAATAATAAATAATAAATAATAAATCATAAATAATAAATAAAAAATACTAAATAATAAATAATAAATAATAAATACTAAATAATGAATAATAAATAATAAATAATAAATAATAAATAAAAAATAATAAATAAAAAATACTAAATAATAAATAATAAATCATAAATAATAAATAAAAAATAATAAATAATAAATAATAAATAATAAATAATAAATAATAAATAATAAATAATAAATAATAAATAATAAATAATAAATAATAAATAATAAATAATAAATAATAAATAATAAATAATAAATAATAAATAATAAATAATAAATAATAAATAATAAATAATAAATAATAAATAATAAATAATAAATAATAAATAATAAATAATAAATAATAAATAATAAATAATAAATAATAAATAATAAATAATATAATTATTGATTAATAAATAATAAATAATAAATAATAAATAATAAATAATAAATAATAAATAATAAATAATAAATAATAAATAATAAATAATAAATAATAAATAGTAAATAATAAATAATAAATAGTAAATAATAAATAATAAATAATAAATAATACATAATACATAATAAATCATAAATAATAAATAATAAATAATAAATAATAAATAATAAATAATAAATAATAAATAATAAATAATAAATAATAAATAAAAAATACTAAATAATAAATAATAAATAATAAATACTAAATAATGAATAATAAATAATAAATAATAAATAATAAATAATAAATAATAAATAATAAATAATAAATAATAAATAATAAATAATAAATAATAAATAATAAATAATAAATAATAAATAATAAATAATATAATTATTGATTAATAAATAATAAATAATAAATAATAAATAATAAATAATAAATAATAAATAATAAATAATAAATAATAAATAATAAATAATAAATAATAAATAATAAATAATAAATAATAAATAATAAATAATAAATAATAAATAATAAATAATAAATAATAAATAATAAATAATATTTAAAAATAACATTATATACATGTTTTTCATGGGTGAGTGTGTGCATATAGAGATATATATAGAGTATTTTTTCGTCGTGTAGTTTTAGCTGATTTAAGCATGTTTTTATCTAGTGTTTTAGCAATTTCTTAAAATGTCAAACACATATTAATCTCATTTCCTAATTGAATGACCCTGTTATACACACATACAATCACACACATATGTTTAGAAATCTAATCACACACACACAAACACTCACACATATATATACATATTTACTGTATACAATATGTAAGTTATGTCGGTTTTGTTTACGCTGCCTGCTGATGTGAATTTGGTCATGTTCGACATACGAACCTGTGTTCCAATATGAAAAATTTACATAGTTTATTTGAATGTGTGCGTGTGCGTGTGTGTGTTGTATATTTGTTGAATAGCTAAAATATATGACCAGTTGGCTTGTTAGGGTCGATTTTTGCATAAATTAATAACAGACAGTGACGGAATGAGAGTGAAAATCAAGCTAAAGAAAGGAAGGGAAACTGAAAATTAGGTTACGTCGTCAATGTAGTGGAAAGTAAAATAAATAAACCAAAATGGGTAAAATACTAAGTACGTAAATATGTGTATATAAGTTTATTTGTGTGTATATGTTTGTGTGTATGCTTAAACACATATTTGAATATTATAAAGGGATCTGACCCAAATATTCCAAAGTAAGCGAATGACAACACATGCAAAAGTGCAATTTCATTTTGAAACAAAACGAATTAATAGCATAAGGCAAAAACAATGCAAAGGCAGCACAGATAACAAATTACTTGCCATGAATAATAATAAAGTGCAGTAACTAGTGCCCATAGACACGCCCATCAGCCAACCTACCAAAACATCCTTACAACTTGCCAACTCAAAACTGAAAACTGCAAACAGAAAACAGATAACTGAGAGCTCAGATATGAGAGCTGCGAGCTGTGAGCTGTGAGCTGAGAGCTGAGAGCTGAGAGCTTTCGTAATGAATTTCAGATGACAATGACGACAACGATGACAATGTTGACAAGCCGATGAGCATAAAAGATGCGCACAGAACCGAACAACCAAACATAAGTATATAAATTTATAAATATTTATGTTCCACAAAACGAATTCAATTTAAAATCAACAAACTATATAAACAAGTTAATTAAATAAAATAAAATTCATTTAATAAAATTTGCAATTGTTTTTCATTTGCCTTTATTTCAAATGCTGGCGACATTTAGTTGAATTCGCTTGGAAAACAAATTTCAGAATTTGGACAACAAGTTGAAAATTGCCTCGAACGAATTGAAACAATGAGCAAAATTTCATTACCGGACTATGGGCGATTCATATCGCCTTGTGGATGAATGTTGTGATGGTTGGCGTTAGGCCTGGGTATGGGGTTGGATGGTACGGATTGGGTTGGGTTAGGTTGAAGAAGTGATGCGAAGTGAAGTGAAGTGGTTATGGAGTGGAATATAGTGGAGAACTTGCTTGCAATCTTGACGACAATTGAAATGGAAAAGAAAATGAATGAAATATGCTTACGATGAGGGAACGTAGAGGCTCCATACACCATTCATTTTCTCCCTCCTCCTCCACCACCATCGTATCATTATTTGGCCTGCAATGATGCAATCCTTAACAACGTTCTTGCCGTTCTTGTCAGTTTTGTTGTTTGTGTTGTATTTGTTGTTGCTCTTGCTGTCAGCGCAACTGTCAACTCATCCTTCCGACAGTGACAATGCTATCGCCATCTGGTTGCCTTGTGCTTGTGCTGTTCCTCCGGTTATTTGCATTAAAAATATTATTCATTGCAATCACAAGAATTTGCACAAAAAATGTCATGAGCAATGAGCCCGTTTAAGGGATGGGCGGAAGAGATGACGCCGCTTTGTCTCGAACGGAATAAGCGGATAATGAAATAGTTTTGACACAATTTGGCATTGTTAAAAATAAAGAAAGAGAATAATATAAAATATAAAATGATCCAGGATATCATGACAAGTGAAAAACCGTTCAACGATGCCAATGCAAAACAGAACTAAAAACCAAAATAACAAGGACGAAAGTCACCAGTTTGGCTTTTATTAAAATTGATGATGATAGCACTAAATAAGCAAATAAAACATCTAATTGAATAGATTTTCAATACTAAATGAAAAGGCTTATGCTATCCATATCCTTGCTTTTACAATGAATTAGTTTAATCCATTTACTTTTAGTATATTAAATGTTACTTACACACACATCGACAATATATATATAAAATATAGTTATATAATTATATTTACCCCATGCTAATGGAAATGTGCAAAATCGAGACGTATGTAACAGGTGGAAATACCACATAAGGTATATATATTCTTGTTCAGGACGATTAGCTGGGTCGATCTAGCTCTGTACGTCTGTCTATCTGTTCGACTGTTTGAATGGATGTTTCTGAGAGACTATAAAAGCTAGAGTAAACAAATTTGGATTTAAGACTCTTAATTTTCTCCCTTGACCACCGCAATACAATAAAAACGATTATTAAGCACAATTTTCAACCAATCGCAGCTGCAGATGGCATACAAGAGTATATGGCATCATTCGAAGAGTGGGCCAGAGGCTGAAATATTGCCATTAACAAGAAAAAAATGAGCGGATGTATTTTTTACACTTAAAAGAAGTACACCACTCAGTAATAATAATGCTAGAGAAAGTGCCAGAGTTTAGCAGGCAAATTATTAGCCGAGATATCTAGGGGTCATCCTCCTAGACAAGAGGTTCTCTTTTTCGCTGCCCATATCAGAGTACTGAAAACGAATCAGGGCCGCTGAGGCAAAAAAAAAACTATTGGCTACTAGGTCTAAGCAAGTTGTCCCTCAGCAACAATATTTAAAAGTTTTTTTTTTTTTTTATTTTATTTATTAAGTGCAGAATCCATACAGCATAAAAAAAATGTACCTTAACAACACAGGGATAAAAAGTGAAAAAAAAATAAACCAAACCTCTATTCAGATATGAGGATTTCATTGTGGTAGTATGGCAGCCTTATTGACTCCTGATTGTTTTGGCAAAGCCTTGCCGTTTAAGACGCCTCAAAGATCTAGCTGGAAGTAGGTTTCTAGCAAGTAGGCTGCGATGTCTCAAAAGCCTATCACTGTGTGCCTACCAATCTGGTCTTCTACTGTATGTATATTTAAATCTTTATGAAGGGTGGTCCCGCGCACATAACAGGGACAGTCAGTAATATTTCTTAGAATCCGATTCTGCAACACCTGGATTCGTTTGTAATTGGATTTGGCAGCGATCCCCCAAATCTGTATTCCATACAGCCAAATTGGCAGAATGCAATGCGCATATACCGCCCTTTTGCATCTAAGCGGCAAGGGGCTCTTTCTATTTATAAGCCAACGCAGTTGCTGGATCCTCATGTTACACTTTCTAGCCGTGGTTTTAAGATGTGGCCCAAAGGTAAGGCGTTTATCCAGGGTAATACCAAGATATTTCGCATGCAAAGGCTGCTCCAGAGTGACTCCCTCTAGCTGGATTTCAGGCGTATTCATGATTTTCCTTTTCAGTGTGAAACAGATGTTCGTTGTTTTCAGCGGATTGACCTTCAAATTCCACCGTTTGCACCAAGCAAAGATACTCCTGCAGCCCATTAGCTGCTTCTCTGCGACAGCCAGAGTTGTAGATGACTGCAATGTCATCTGCATAGGTCGCAATAAGAGCTTTGGAGGGAGCTATCATATGTTGATTGTTGGGGCTGGGTATATCAGCAGTATACAACGAATAGAGCAGCGGTCCGAGTACGCTACCCTGCGGAACTCCTGCTCTCTTTAGGTAGTTATTCGAAAGTGTATCCCTAACTTTAACCTTAAACTCTCTCTCTTCCAAATATGATTTTAAAAGTCCATGGAAGGGAGCAGGTAACAGGTTTTTAATTTTGCACAGTAGGCCATCGTGCCATACCTTATCAAAAGCTTGTTGCATATCGATAAAGAATGCGTTGGAGTACTCCCGATCGTCAAATGCATGCAGGATATGGTTCACCAATCTGTGGACTTGTTCAACAGTACCATGTCCTCTTCGAAAGCTAAATTGATGATCTGGCAAGATACTGCTTTGACTCATGATCACAGTAATTCGATTGGCCATTAGCTTCTCCCATACTTTAGACAGGGAGGGTAAGAGACTGATTGGACGATATGACTTAGGATCAATCTCTGGTTTGCCGGGCTTGTGAATCATCAGAATCGCAGCTAGCTTCCATTGCTTCGGAAACACTTGGATCCTAATAATAGCATTAAAAATTAATGCTATATATAGGATAGTTCTTGTAGGCAAGGCCTTCAGCGTAGTGTTACAAATCCTATCAATACCCGGAGATTTATTTTTGGGCAAAGATTCGATGACTTCAGATATCTCCTCAATCCTAATATTTAAAAGTATTATTAGTTGCAAACGCAACTGTTGGCGAAAATATTGGTTAATGGTTCAGTATGAAGAAGAAGTAAATGCTGGTAAGTGATAAATTGGATTGGGTGTTGTTTTGTTACAACATAAATGCCAAAATGTGTCAAAAAAAAAATTTAAAGGTATACCAAAGTAACCTTAACAATAGAGACAAAAAATAGTTTATTATATAACATTTTGATATAACTAATTGGGAATTACAAGTGAGAACTATGAAAAATGTTGCATATTTACAGGGAAATTTTTGTTACAACATAAATGCCAAATTGTGTCAAAAAAAAAAAATTTAAAGGTATACCAATGTAACCTTAACAGGGAAATTTAATAGGCAAATCAGCAATACTGTTTTTTATTTATTTTCTTTTTATTATTACAGTTATTAAGAAATACGAGGTCGTCGAAGACCTATTTATGTCCTTTCTGTCGAATAATTCAGCGCGGTTGGGCGCGCCGGCTAACCATTAAGGTTTAGCTTATACATAATAATAATAATAATAATTACAATGATTTTTCAGTTCACGGATACTACATACTCAATAGAAGTATACCACCAGCAATAATGCTAGATGAAGTGTCAGTTGAACAGCTAAATGAAGCGAGATATCTAGGGATCATCATAGACAGGAGGCTCCCTTTCGCTGCCCATATGAGAGTGTTGATAACGAGCATCACGGCCGATGTGGGAAAATACTATTGGCTACTCGTTCTTAGTATACTGCCCCTCAGTAATAAAGTGTCAATCTATAGGCAAATAATTGCCCCAATTCGTATATATGCCTGTCGAATCTAGGGGCTTGCGGGCAATAGCAAAATTAAACAAATCCAAGTAGAGCAACACAAAGAGTGCTCAGGCTTATCACTGGATGATGCGAGTGGTACATGAAAAACAAAACATTGCACAATGACCTGAACTTTGACTCAAGTGTTCCAGAAAATAAAACTTAATTTAAGCCGTTACAATAACCGCATCTTAAATCACAGCAATAGGTTGGACCAACAATTGACATTTTCCAGGCCAGGACGACGCCGCTCAGCCGAGGCCGACCCTACAGCCACCCCCCCCATAAGCATGAGAATAATTTAAGTTTTTTGGAAGTATTATTATTATTATCATTACTATTAGTTTTTATTTCAATATTTATTTATTTTTCTTATATACTAAAACTAGTTTAGATATAAACATAAATTCAAAACAATATTAAAAAGAAAAATTACTTATATATGCAAACGCAATATTGAGAAGGACGGCAAAACCGTAGGTAAAAAAAATTTGCAAATGGTTCAGTATGAAGAAGAAGTAAACGCTCGTAAGTGGTAAAAATGATTAAATGTTATTTGTTACAACATAAATTCATATGGCTCCACTAAAAAGAGCACATAAAATAAGGTTAAAGGTAAACCAAAGTAACCTTGACAATAGAGACAAAAAATAGTTAATTATATAACATTTTGATATAACTAATTGGGAATTACAAGCGAGAACTATGAAAAATGTTGCATATTTACAGGGAAATTAAAAAAAAAAAATTTTATATTTTTATTATTATTATTTAATCATTTTTATATAATCCATTGCCAATGGCAATGCAATATCTATATGTGTCTACGCACATCACAGTCTTTCCTTCTCTGCTTCTCAATAAATTTGCTAAAGACTCAAAACTGCCTAGCTATTGGCCTCTCTTTTTCTCCTGTACAATCAAACCATACGCTCACTATAGCCTCTCTCTTGGTCAACGCTGCTTTACTTTGCTCACGAATGTAAGCTCAATGCTCGAAAAAGTACATCAAGTGCGCTCAGCAATCTATCTACATACGTATACATATGAATATTATTTATACACAATTAAGAATATTTTAAGAATAGGAAATATAATATAAATATCTGAAATCTGAATTAATTATAATTATAGTTATATATTATTATAGAAAGCATTTAAATAAACTAATATAATATACATTTATCTTTAAGAAGATATTTGACTTGTTGTATTGTTATATATTTTTTAACTAAATTATCATTTTACATTAAGTATATAAAAGTAATCATATAACATTTAAAATAAAAAAAAAAATTAGATATAAAATTTAAAATTTAAATTTAAATATTATTATATATTTTTAATCTTAATTTTAATTTAATTTCAATTTTGTTAAACAATATTTTAAAAATTTAATTTAACTTGTACCATAATTTTTGGTCGACTGCTCATAGTTGACATTAAATAAATAAATAAATAAACAATAGAAATGTACCCATACTCTTTTGGACTCGCTCTATAAT
This sequence comes from Zygothrica quintamaculata, assembly GCA_037044455.1. Classification (NCBI taxonomy): domain Eukaryota; kingdom Metazoa; phylum Arthropoda; class Insecta; order Diptera; family Drosophilidae; genus Zygothrica; species Zygothrica quintamaculata. The sequence continues at coordinate 199,211 of JBAMBS010000281.1, read as the reverse complement.
AATTTCAGCTTGTTAAATAGTTAACCCTTTACAGTTAAGCAACAGTATCCACACTGTATACTCCATACATCCCAGAGCAATGCTTAAGTTTTTCTCTTCCTGCTTCCTGCGCTTGCATAGGTTTCATATAAAGATGCCAAACTAAAGCAGGTAAAAGGCAGAAAACTCTGCGGGGAATGGGTAAAGCATAGCAGATCGTTCTTGATGTTTGACAAACGTTATTCTATCATACAACAAACATGCTTGATGATATCTGAACAGACAACATTGATACTCTACTCCTTCAACTAATTTCCTTGTGCATAATGTAATGCATTTTAGTCTGGTGATGCGTATTCGACGAACATGTTCGACACTCTTTGCCAGCAACTTCTGTTGCCTTTGTGTGTCTTTTTTGTGTTTCTGCCTCTTCATCTTGCTGTCTCCATCTCTATCTTAATGGTTGTTAGGACTAATTAAAGCCACAATACTTATTTGAATGTTGTACGTTGTCTTTTGCTTGTATACTCGTAGAATATTCGCTGTTTGATAAGAAATTTTCATAATGTTATTTGCAACATTTGTTGCCACCAAAAGTTGCAATAGTAGTGGTGCAATAAGAAGAAGTCGAAACAAACAACGGCAACTAATTGCCGTGAATTTCAACAGATATGCGACTAATGTGCAGTTGCCGCCTCCAAAGTGGCAATAATGGAGAACACACGACGACAGCAGCAGCAGCAGCAGCAGCAACAACATTAACAACAACGAAAATTGCGCTTTGAAGTTGCCCCATGTTACACCAAGGAACCAATGCCGACAGTCGACGGAGTGTCTCCCTTTCTCTCTCTCTCTCTCTCTATGTGTGTATGTATGTGTATGGCTGTGTGTATGTGTGGCAAAGTGTCTGAGGCCAGGAGCTGATAAATTGGAAGTGCATCTGACAACAAAGCTGTTGTAGCTGAAGATGTTGCAAGTTGCCGTTGGTTGTTGCTGACGTTGCTGCTGCTGGTGCTGTTGGTGTTGTTAGTGTTGTTGGTATTGCTGTTGCTATTGTCGCTGCAGTTGCTAATATGGCCGTCGGTTGTTGCTTGTTGGCAATGTTGTTGCTGTTAGTCATGTTGCTGCTGAGGCGCGTGTTTGGCCCTGGCGCTGCATTTGCATTTGTGTTCTTCGCCGCGGTACTCTGTCGGTGCTGTTAATGAAAATGCCAAGCGAGTCACCGTCCACAGTTTTCATACTCCCATGCCCAACCCCCGTTAGCAATTTCCCCTCCTCAGTTGTTCATGCCATGCATGCAACTTGACAGCAACACCAACACCAACAGCAACAGCTACAGCAACAATAACTAATATTATCAAGCGACAAACAATGCCACACAGCAAATGCCCTGGAAGCAACAGTTGCAGCTGAAAGCAATTTACGTTTAAGTACAGTAAATTTGTGCGTTAAGTATAACCGCTTTTGTTATTAAATTTTGTACAGGGTATAAAAACAACATTTGCTACACACATGCAACACTCGCAGCTCAGAGCTCGCATCTCGCTTGTGTTGGCACTGGTCTAAATGAAGATGCCGCCTTCCAGCTGCACATCATCCAAGCTGCCAACTCCCAGCTCAACAGTCACGCTTGCTTGTCAAACACTCCCAACTCACCTCCCCGCCACACACCACACACTACACACCAAACCTTACGACAACTCCACCAACAGCCTCTGAGTCGGAGTCTATCCCGTTTCCCACTCCCCCCTCCCCATTCCCCATTCCCCACACTTACACTTTTGAATGTTTCCAGTCTGTTCGCTTGGCAAAATCCATTTGCATATTTGCATCCTTATGCCTGCCAGTTAGCTGCCCCTGTCACACCCCCAACTTCATACTCTGGCTTTACAACTACCTTGCAGCAGCCATCATGCTACATGCAACTTTCCTCAACAGCTTACCTCACCTCCTTCGGCTACAGTTGGCAAGCGGCGCGGCTTTTAACGACAAAGTGTGAAATTTCATTGAATTTGAGCTCGTTGACAAAAGTGGAATGGCAACAGCAACAACAACAGCAACAACAACAGCAATAACAACAGCAACAACAGTTGCAATGTTGCAGGTGTTGCTGTTTAAAATGTTGTTGCTGTTGTTGCAGTTGCAAATTAATTTAAATTATAGTTTTTGTTATCGTCGAATGCTTTTTAAGCGCATATTAGCCGAGAAACTAGTAGAGACAAAGAGAGAGAGAGAGAGTGAGAGTCATGGAAATGGCAAATGGCAACATGTTGGGCCATGAGGCTAGAAGGCCATGTGGTATGCGGCAAGCGGCATGTGGCATGGCAAGCATTTTTCTCTGGAACCAGCTAATTTGGTGGAAAAATGATAGCCGCAATTAATATGCCGTCAACGTCGTTGTCCTTGTGCATTATTATTTTATGCAAATTTGCAGCGCGTTCAATTTGAACTAGACAAAAAAAAACTATTTGAAAGAAAATGAAGGGGGTGGGTTGGGGGGAGGGGTTCGGTTGGTTAAGCTGTCAGACAACTACTTTTAAGCAATATTATATTATAAATATATATATATATCTACATATATATAATAGATAGTAGGGGCAAACATAATAAAGACTGACATGCGAATTTTATGTATATTATTCGAGTTTTTCGTTTTTGGTTAGAAATTAGTAATAATTTCGCTTTAATTTGTAATTAGCAAAGAATTAAAATGAACTGAAACTGAACTATCATAAGCAAAATTACGTAGAAAAGAAGAAATTAATAAAAAGTGCAGATTTTCTTTCTCTCTTTTGGAAACTGTAAATAGAATTATGATATTCAATCCGGTTAACAATGGGAAATAAATCAAAACAATTTCCAATGTCAGCCCCTAGTATATATAGTCTATAAAATCAGTTAGCCCAAAATGTTTGTCAATATATTGTAAAAAGTTTTATTTTATCTTTAAGTTAAGACGAAAATGCCTGGAAATTACAGAACGAAACTTGTGGAAAATTATGAAGATGATTTGAATAAAATCATTTTGGAACTTAAGAGACAGAAAATTGCCGCTAAACCCAAATGTATGAGTGAAGACAGAAAGAAACGTTTAAACAAGAATTATAATGTTGTTGATGGCAGGAAACTTGATCAGGATAATAGCAAATGTGATGTGAAGGCAAGGAAGAAATTGTATGATGCAAAGGAAATATCGGATAACAGACGTACAGTAGAATCAAAGCGAGAGGAATACCAGGAAAAGCTGGATAAATTACTGCAACAACTTAAGGATTTTAAATTTAACTTTTCCGAACAAATTAAATCTACTAAATCTGAGAATTCTACAGTTAATTTGATACTTAGTTCGCCGGCAGCAAAGCAGAAACCCGAAATTAAGAGCAGATGCAATGCCTTTAGCAGAGAAATCAAGAATACGAATCAATTTTTGCAATTAGGTCAAAAGTCGAGTTGCAGCAACTTTGAAAAGACCCGATATCGTACTGATCATACATATCTTATATTGGACACGAATGTGCTGATCGACAGCCTGTATCTATTGGAATATGTGGCAAGTTTAATATTCTATGACACCCTAGGCAGCATACTCTATGTGCCCTATATGGTCATTAAGGAGTTGGATAAGCTCAAGTGTAAGGACTCCACAGGTTTTGCCGCCCGACGTGCCATTAACTATTTGAATAGCAAGCTGGAGGCTCATGAACAGATTGAGGCACAATCGGCGCTACAGGATGCCAAGCCACTTATCGATATCGATAATGCCGATGACAGTATACTCAATTGCTGTCTACAACTGCAGAATCATCTGCCTTTTATGATGCTCTTGACCAACGATCACAATCTGAGACTAAAAGCTCTTGCCTCATTTGTCAGCGTCTCCAGCTGTTCCGAGTTGGCCTATAACCGCACGAGTTGGTGGAGTCGTCCAAGGCATCGTCCACACAACCGACAGGAAAGATATAGATATCGTAACAGGGCATATTATCATTAGTTAGTTTAGTTAATTATTATGTTTATTTTTAGTTAATTATTCCTTTTGGTTACTTTAAAGTTAGTTCCCAAGTTTGGTTTAAATTGAAATGTTTTTCAAATTTTGTTAAATTTTTATTGTTCTGCTTAGAGTTATGTACATCAATATTCATATGAATATGTACATGAATACGTATTTGAATATGTATTTGAATATGTATACGAACAGGTCAACTCTATGCCAAAGTTTGTTCTAATTGAAAAGAGGAAAAATTCATTTAAATAAAGCTAAATTAATGCCACATCAATGCATGAAACAATACTATCAACTTTTGTTTGCAGCAGCTAAAAGGTTTGTGCCACAACATCAGGACGCACATCATACTGACAATACAAACATATATACACATGTATATGTGTGTGTGTGTTTTTGTGTGTATGTGTATCTAGGAGAAACTTTGGCTCGCTTAAGAACTTTTTCTATAAATCAAAATAATAACTTCTAAGCCGAAAACGACTTCCCTCCCAAATGGCGTTCCATTTGGAGGATTCATCGGAACGTGGAACGTGGATATATTTGCTGCATTTTATTTTATTTTTTTTTTTCTTGCTATTTTGGGTTGTCATCCACAAATGTTGTAGAGCATCTAACTGTAGCAGGATGTAAGCATATAAGAGATGTAAGCAGACACAGCTTGGCCGGAAAGGCACAACCACAAATGATGCAAGGGCTGAGGGGCAGAGATGAGAGAACGGAACTTACTCGGAGCATGCGATAAATTTAATAAATTACAAACCAAATCCGCAAATTTGTTGGATTCCAAAAAAAAACTAAAAAAAACAAACATAAAAGTACAGTAAAATAGAAGGCGAAAAGACGCCAAATGACTAAAGTGGGCGTGGATCTAAGCAGAGCTGTGAGCTGTGAGCTGAGAGCTGTGTCTTGGTGTCCTGTGGATATGGGTAAATGGCGCCAAATGGCAACTGGCGACATTTTGCACCGGGAACATGGGAACATGTGAGGCAACACCAGATGTTGCACGTGTCTGCTAACCAACAGCAACAACAGCAACAGCACTGGAGTTCAGGGGGGCAACGTTTGCATTTTGTGGGCAAAAGTTTTACTGTAAATTGCTTTTAATCTAATGAACACCGCTAAAGAAGAAGAATAAGCAGCAGCAGAGCCCAATGTGGAATAGCATACTTAAAGAGAGAGAGAGAGAGCGAGAGAAAGACGGGTAAGCAGGAGTTGGCACAACAAACGACCCCTGACATTAAACTCATTTTTCCTCAGTGGTTTCATTAGAAAATTACTTAAGCTAAAGCCGCATCAGAGCAGGGAAGTCTGAGTTACTCTTTGGGGTCAAACGAAAGGATTATCTCTCTTTAGGCAAAACAAACTTAAAATATATATAGCAAATGATATCCGAAAGATTATACATATATATATTTTGATAGTGTATTAATTGCTGGATTATATATACTAAAGTCCCTCGGTTGTAACAGCTGCAACCTGTGCCTGCACCTCATGCGCCTTGAGCTTCTGCTCGAGCCATGCCTTACTGGTGCAGGGCACATCGGCTGGCTGCTTGTTTATCACCGTGTGTCCACAGAAGATATCGTGCAGATCGTCACAGTCAATGTTGCAAATGTTCTTCCAGCCTTTGTCTGTTATGTGGTAGAGTCGCACAATGCCACCTGAATAGGCATCCTTGCTGGTGGCATGAAAGATGGCACGACGTGCCAGATCATAGGCCTCGTCATCGTTTAGATTCCAACGATAGCCCGTATCCAGTACACCCAGCGCATAAGGTGAACCACTGCCCACTGAGAAGACATTGCCATGCGAACGCACACCCTCAGAGTCCACATAGACCAGCTTGCTGCCTTCGTCATCACAGCCGGCGAGCATCATGCCCATGACCAGGCCCATGCCTTTGTATTTGGTGGATATGTTGCACATTATGCGTGCTGCAGCATCCACGCTGATGCGGCGCCTGAAACGTAGCTCATGCAGGCGACACTCCCGTGCCAGAACACGATCCCAGTAGACGCAGTCGGCAGCTCCTCCGGCCATTGTGCCCAGCATGTAGGCGTTGAGTTCAACGATCTTTCTCATTGTCTGCGATCCAATGTATTGGCCAGAGGTGGCACGTGAGTCAGCGCAGAGTATAACTCCACCCTGGTACTTGAAGCCCAATGTTGTGGTGCCATGATCAAACTCCAGACGCACCTTACAGTGCTTAATGATCTTGGACAGATTCACAGCTGGCTATGGGAAATAAAAGTTATCAAAGACGGACAATTTATCCAATATCAATATCGCATATATATATATATAATACATTTTCAAAGGGAGGTGCTATTAATGTATAGGGATTGTTACAGTTGCTTGTTGCAGCTGCAATTAGCTGCAGATACAAATCCTTTTGGAGTGCATCGAAGCACATCATAAAGGGCATTTTGTTCATGCCGCATATAGCTTCTAGTGCCATAGTTAAACTATAATTTTGATTCGAATTTAAATATAAAATTTATAGAATTTTTTTATATTGAAGTTTATATCAAATCAGTGCGAGGAAAGAAACATCTTTGAGTCTATAAATTTAGTCTTAGTCTAAGCCGAATCTTACTGGACATCAGCTTGATCATTCGCTATAACTCCATAGCTTATGTTTCTTATTAAAACACGTTGCACTAAGCTCCAATTAATTGCCAAGCCAAGGAGTAGATAAAGGTAAGAGAGAAGCTGAATGGGGAAGGGAGAAGGGGGAAGGTAGTGTGTCTGCTGCCCTCTAATAAACTGGCAGCGGAAATTTTTAACAAGTTGCCATTTGCCAGTTCCCGACTAGCCTGCTCTGTAATTAACTCACACATACCAAACCGGACAGAGTAACTGGATGGGGGGGAGGGGCGAAGCAGGGACTGGAATGAACAAGCAAAGCTGGAACCCTTCCTTTGCACAACTTTAAGCTGCAGCTCTGTCTCTGTGCTAAAACTAGTCGAGATTTTGCATATCAGATTGCAGCTTCTGGCTTCGTCTCGCCATGTGATTTAATAATCAGCCAAACTGCCAACTACCAACTGGTAGTGAGTGGCTAGTATCTGGATACTGGTGCTAGCTAGCTTTAGTTCCAGCTGCAACCAAATGAATGGCTTGCCCTGTTGCATACCCCATTAAGAGGGCAAACGAACTGCGAACTGGAGGCGCGTGCAAAATGAAATGTGGCAAACGTTGCGCACGCATCCCAAAGACCAATATTCTTTCTCCAATGGCCACTGGATACAATAGTGAACACTGAATACTGAATACTGAATACAGAATACAGAATACAGAATAGTGAACATTGGACACATTGCAGCAATGTTGCAGCTGCCAATTTGCATAAATTTAGATCAGTGACAAATGAGTTCCAAATGCAAATCAACATTATTTCGTGGGCATCTCTTCTATCTATCCCAATGGAACTTCATTTTCCTAAACGTGGCAAACATTTTCCAATTGCCGTTTAATTAGAGTCTACTTCATTTGCTTTGCTCTACACTGTACTGTTTTGCTCTGCTTTTTGGGGGTAATTTAGTTGACTCTCTGCAGGTGTTGATGCCACAGGCAGTCCAATTAAAATGTCATGTTTCGTCTCTACAACTGGCGCCAAATAGTATCTCCAGGCTAAAACATTTTAGTAGGCGTTGTCTGGCAAAGATGATCAGTGGCGTCTACAGAGAGTTGTTAGGCCACTCATTAGACTGGCACATAATTAAAGGTAATGCTGTATCTATGACCTCCAGTCCTATATCCTGCTGGTTCAGTTCTAACATAAGAGCAAGTGTCCTCTGGCTTGCTGTCTATTTATCGCCCAAAGCTGAAAATTAACTCTATAAAAGTAAAAGAAATTTTACTTAAAAGTAAACTAATTTTAATTTGCAAGAAATTAACATATATTGCAACTTATTTAAACATTGATTTTATATATGTTTAATTTGTAATTTATAATTTTATTTATTTATTATAATGTATCTCAGAATTCATCTATAATACATCAAATGTGTAGCCAGAGCAGAGCCTGCAGGCTGTGTGTTGTTATTATTGCTGTGATTGTTGTTGTTTTTATGGGTTATTTAAATTATATTATTTATATTTATAAATTTATTCTATAATATTATATTTTAGTTTATACTCTAAAATTGTTTATTATAATTAAGTTATGTTAAAATCTTAAATAGAATCAATGACAACATTTTATTATCTTTGTTAAATATATAGAAAATTGTATGAAAATATCAGGTAAATTTTATTTTATTTTTAATTAATTAAATTTTGTTTTTTATTCTGTATTTCTTATTATTTTAATTTCAATTTTAAATCTATTGTTTTTTATTAATATTATCAATTCTTGGGCTTGTACAGGAGCAATAAAATTCTTTTATTTACCACTATCATTTGCACTGAGAATAGGAACACTTCGATCTGCTCTGTGACTCTTGATATTATCCTATATATATTATGTGATAATCTTTCAAATTAATTATGTATATAACTATGAGAAGTTGCCACTACGAGACATAAGAATTTTAGAATAAAATATTGTACACAAAATTTACATATATTATCAATAAATATATGTAATAATAATATAATATAACATATAAAAATAATATATATAAAATATTTAATATATTATTTATTTATTTTTAATTTTCTTTTATTTCTTTTTCTAATATTTTTATTCTTAAGCTTAGTATTTAACTCTAAACCTAATATTATAAATAAATAAAACAAATATTTAGATTTACTTTGCAGTATTTACCATCAGCTTGAAAGATTAGATAGACTGATGTACATAAGTATATAAAAATATATAAATAATAGTATTTACTATGCAAAACCCAATGCATCTATACCTTTCTTAAGTAACTGTTAAAAAGAGATAAGAATGAGAAACTTATCGTCGTTTAGCAACGTCAACGAGTAACAGAACAATTCTGCATTCATCCAAATATATAAAGCGATAATTAATAGAATAATATAAATAAACAAAAGGAATAATGATTATTTATTTGTATATATGATTTAAATATAATATATACTAAATATTTAAGCATTGATTAAATATATAATCTATGTATTTATGTTCAATTTGGAAATTAGAATCTATTGTTTTAACTTAACATCACATTTTTCCATTGTTTCCTTATTTTTGCAATAATTTCTCGTTCTCTATATGTTTAGCAGCATCGGATTATATTTCCTGTAATTTTCATTGTTTTACGTTTACTTTTACTTTTATTTTTAACACACTTTTTACATTACATGAACTTTTCAATTAAAGTATATGTATGTTTATGAATGTGTATGTATATACATTATATGATTAAATTGCGGTAATCACATAAGCAGCTTTCACTGCCTTCACCTAATAAAATGATAATATGCATAATCAAAATCAGGTACAAACGGATAAACAGCTGACTTTATACTCTTTAATTTAGAAAATGTGTTGAAGAGATGGAAAATTGTAATAGGTTTTTTCTATATTAGTAATATATATTTAAATAATATAATAGATCGCTTTTTCAATCATATATTACATTGAAAACATTCGTTCAAAATATTGAAAATATTTCAATTTTAAAGCCGTGACAAAATTTTCTTTTTTGGAAGAGTCCCACAACAGATTAGATAGAAGAGAAAAGTCTAATGTGTATTGGTTGTTTTAGATATATAGAATAAATATAGCAAATTATATAGTAAATAGATTAGATGCAACTTAAGATAACAAAGAAGAAGGTTTTCTTCTCTTGTGTTCATCTTAAGCGGGTTTGACTATAGCTGAGAGCCCTAAAGTAACTTTTTATAGGTTATGTTGAGCTATAGGATATCTGTCAGTTAGGCAGTTTGTACATTTATTTGAGTTGTCCTGTTATTGTTGTTGTTGTTTGTGTTGTTCTTGTTGTTGTTTACAAATGTTAAAATGTTTAAAAGCATCAATAAACAAACAAGCATAATCCATGAAAGTGTCTGTAAATTTACATATTATTTCATTTCGTTTTGTTTCATTTCGTTATATTTTGTTTTACTTGACTTTATTTACACTTGTACTTAAAATTATTGTTTCAAAATCTGGTAAATCCGTTGTTTTACTGTTAAACTTGCAATGGAAAAGTTTCCTGTAAGAAGTTTTAAGCCTGCTTAGAGCTTTGAGAAGAGAACCACAAGCTGAAATAAACAGTTGTTGGGTTTGTTATTAAGAGTAACTTTCATTAGAGCTTTGACTCTTATCGCTTCAGGTGTCTCTCTATCTATACTTCCTTCCCCTTTCCCCTCCAAATACTGTATAGTATTTATAACAGTGATTCAGTGTTTTGATCAGCAACTAGACAGGCGCATCCACTTTGTAGTTCGGTAACTGTCACGGAGTATCCAAAGAGACGCTACGCAACATTTTTGACAGTGCGTCTAATTGAGCCGTAAACAGTTTTGACAGTTTTTTTAATTTAGTTATTTTAATTGAAACGAACTCACGAGCCGAGTTTGTCGGCCTAATAATAATCCTCTTTCGGCTGGACAGTGAACACTGTCAGAGAGTCCAAAATTTAGAGGCTGCATTTGAAAACTGAAAAACTGGTATACTAAAGCTCAAAAGTTTTCCCTTTGCAAGTTGCTTATTGGGTCAATTTTGACTGACAGCTGGGCGACAAGGGGAGTAGAGTGAAGAAAATTCTCGCCTACCCCAAAAAAAGGAAAAGAGAATCAGAGAAGCAAAGCGAAACTATTTTTACAGCCGAATCGCAAAACAAAGTATCAAATTTTTACGATGATGCATTAAATTAAAAAGTTTTTCGCGTGCTCTTCTACGGAATGTCCCATTCCTGCTAACATTCTATACTCTAATACAATTGAGGTCATATAAATATGTCATACACCATACAATATTATATATATACTATATACAAACCCATTGAATGTCAATCGAAGAAGTTTGCAAGAAAGTCCAGAATTCTTTTAATGAAATTGTTTAAAGCGTATTTGAAATTCGTTGCGAAAAGCAGCAGCAATACTCATTCCCTAATTTTGGGGCAACATCTTCGGTTTGGCTTTAACGACTTTGCATTGGTTTTCATTACCAAAATGCCGCTTCAGCTTTTGGCACCAGCATGAGTACGAGCCAAGTTTGAAGTTCTGTCTTAGCTTTTATGGCCTTAAGAACAACATATTCACAGTCTATTGCAATTCGTATGGATCTGCACATTCTCAAGACTTGGCTAATTGTTGCTTTGTGAATTTTTATGGCACTTTGAAAGCCGTTAATTCCCATTTTATGTAGTTAATTAGTTCCTTTTTTTTGGCAGCATTTTATGACATACTTGGAACCGAATGAACAAAAGCCATATATAATTTAATGATCGATTTGCATTGAAGCGCAAACTTTGAAGTGCTTCAACAAAAAGATACTCAAATAATAATATACACAGACATTTGTATACTTATATTTATTTGTATTAATTCTAGGTCGACGGGTGTATAGTATATTTATATTGTAAACGCATAGTATAACAATATCATTATAAAGTTTGAAAGACTAAATCAGATGAAGCTTATTGAATTTAATATGAAATATTGACCAAAAATTCTTTGAAGTTGAATATACGAATGTATGAGATAGATATAAATACCGTTTGACCTTTACATTTTTTTCTTTTTTACAGTTTAAGGGTCAAGGTTCACTTTGGAGTGACTCAACTAATACTTTCGTAACTTCATGCACTAAGAAATTAATAAGCTTTACCCTTGGTATAATCTCTGTTGATGCTCTACCCCTAAATTTCACCTCGCAGAATTCCTTGTCGCTTGAATAGAAACATTTTATAATTTTGTCCACATCCAGGCATAGATCTATTCCTGTCTTCTTATTTTTCTTTTGTGGATTAACCATGTTCGAAATCTAAAATGAAAAAAAAAACAATCTTATTAGTTATTAGCTTGCACTTTGTAGTATGAGATATATATCGTATATGTCAATACGTGACAATCCATTGGCAAGTATCGTTAGCCAAGCATCAGCCAAAGCTGAAGTCGAAGCAGAAGCAGCGCAACAATTGTAAAGCGTTTTTATTGTTTGACAAACGCGTCAAAAGGCCGCAGATGTGGCACGCGCGACCAAAAACCACGGCCAGTCTTTTGTTGTCAATGGATCCGTTCTGAAGCGGGTAAAGTGGCATCAACAGCAACAGCAGCAGCCCAGAGCTCGTAGGGTACAGTAAAAACGTTGGTAATGACCAAAAGAACTGCTAATGGTAGATGCCACTTTGCTTCTGTTGAAGGCCAACGATGCGGCATCCATTTCTGTGATGTCTGCGATAATGTCTGCTGCAACTATCGTTGCTGGCCATTTGCATTTGCATTTTGTGCTAGAATATATACATACATATGTATGTATATATATGGAACTTTGTTTTTATGGGCTGGACACGTTGCTTTAGACGATTGCAGCCAATTTACGCACAAAGCGCAGAATTTGTTCGGTCGCCAGCGCCTTTATCCATGCAGCGATTGTCGGTGGAAGTTATTGCTGCTGCTGCTGCTGCTGTTGATGCTATTCTCTGTGGCACTAATCAAGTTTTTATGCCAATGCACATTACCCACATGCCACATGCTACATGCCACATGCTACATGCAATTACAAAGCTCCATTCGCTCTTATAAAAATCAATGGAATGCAACGCATTTGACATTAAATTAACGTTCCATAGAGATGAGCCACATTTACTCACATATCAATTAAATCTTCAATAGTACCAGTTATACTTGTTCAATAAAAAATTTTTTTGGACTTTACTTAGTGGTCCCACACTTCCAAATTCAGGTAATGAAATGAATATCAAAGTATTATTTAAATATTAACATCAATTTATCGATAGTCTTGATGTTAAAATAAAATTCTCAATGATACTTTTTATATTAACGATATTTTTAATGGAAAACCACTTATAAAACATTTCTGTAAATCCATAGAAAGATAAGTAACTACATTAAAATTATTATTATTTTATATTATTTTAATATTCTTTTTTATATATTATATTATATTATTTTTATTTTTTAGCGCCGATCTCTCCACTACACATTGGTAAACTTTTATTATCATGAGGGATTAATCGATATCAAGAGATCAAGCTTTGAATGCATAAAACATTGTCGTTAAGATAGAGAGCTAATAAGAGAGAGGATTAACATAATGCAATAAGTTTTGGATACATCCTAATGTTGCTGTAATTGTCGAAGACATGAATCGATTTATTCCTGATATGCCATTATCTGCAGACTAAAAGTTTGCGCAAATGAAAGGCGATAATTGACAGTTTTATTTTTTGTAAAGAAAGAGACGTACTCTGATTTAGTTCTCTTTAAACACAAATAGTTAGATATGGTTTTAGCTGAGAGTATTGTTAATTGGTGTCGTCGCTAAACTGTACTCTGTCGGCTCTCGAATTATACTTAGCTCAATGGCTTGTGCAGGCGACGCTTCATTTGAAAATTCAAAAGGTACACGCTGCACCCTGGAAACCAACCAGCTTCCAGCTGCAATCATACTCGATGGTTATGAACTTTGCTATAGCGGATAAGGCATATAATAGGCGCATAACAATTCTATTAGCTGCGAGTGGCTTTTGCAACTTGTTTTCTAAATGAATGAATTGAACTGGAAAAATGTATTCTGTGCATATATTTTAATGATATAGAATTAAATATGTAACATGATTATACAGTTATTCATTTTAATGCCGCATCACCTGAGACCATTTGAAATTATATGGAAAAAAAAGAAAAAGCGAAAAAAAGGGAAAACAATTTAATTAATTGCATTGGGCGGCTGGACACAGAGCAATTTACTTTCCTAGGCCACATGTATAAATATTTCAATGGCTTTAATTAACCAAAAAATGTTGCAATTAATTGACTTTGCCATCCAATTTAATTAATTTATTTTTGTTTTTAGCTTTCCCTTCGCAAGTAACAAAATGTAAAAGGTTTTGCTGCAACGTCACTTAAATTAGGTTCTTGGGTTTAACTGATGTCAGTTAATTAATCAAATTGTTTAAAAATAATCAATTAAAACTCATGTTCTTTTTTTTTATTGATTACGTTTATCAATCTGTGTTAACCCCATTTGACATTAGATCAAAATTATGCAAAGTATTTTTCTCCTAAATTTATGAGAATTCAAGAGAGTCAAAGCGAATCGTTTAAAACTTTCATCATTTGTACCAATTGAATAGAATTTAATCAATTTAATGATTTTGTACCAAAGACTTGCATAGGATTTATGGCGCCATAATCTAATTTGACTGTACCAATGAAATTTGCAGGATGATTTTTACTATCCTTTCACCTTTTAAGAGAATTATTATTATGAATGAATTTAAAGGTTACATGGCTTTTGATTGGGGTTTCTCATTCTCGACATGCTTGGAAAAGTGTCAAGTTGAGTGAGATCCTTGTTTTAACATTTTTAATTGTACGTGGTGACAGGTGGAAGGGCAAATGCTGCGCTGCGCTGCGCTGCTCACTTGACCCACAAAGTTGCCGGGTTGGCGCCGGCTTCTGCCTCTGCTGCGCCCTGCTCTGCTGCAATGGCTTGTTGATGACAAAAATAAAAACAAAAAAAAAAGCATAAAGAAAACAAAATACAGAGAAAGAACGGAAAAAAGAGAATGGAAAGCTGAGCAAGCGTTTTCTTGTAGCAAAAAAAAAAAGAAAAACAAACAATTTCGTGCACCTCTGCAGTGTCTGGAGCAGCTTCTGTGCTGTGACAACAGCATAGCACAGTGCGGAGCGGAGCGGAGTGGAAGCGGATGCGGCATCATAAAGGGAATACTGCAAGGACATTACGAGTAAATGTAAACAGCTTAATTAAAAAATAAAACTTCGTTGCGCGTCACGTGCTTAAAACCGCATGCATTTTGCTATATAACCTCAAAGTGCAGCCACCTATACAAGTGTGTGTGTCTGTGTGTGTGTATATATACACATACGAATATGAAAGCAGCACAGCAGAAACGCCCACGTGACCAACGCGTCTCTAACTCTCTCACTCTCTCTCTGTCTGTCTCCCTTTCTATTTGCTTAAATGCATGAAAGTGTTTTTAATTTAATTTTTCATTTTTATGCACTTCATTCTTTCTCTCTCTCGCTCTCTCTTGCTTTCTTTTTGATTTCTTTTAGCACTTTACCACAGCTCCTAATTAAAATGAAAGTAACTTTTCATCAAGCAAGAAAAGTTGGCACAAGTGTAAAATATTTTTAGAGCCATGCGAGTGCTCATTAAAAATAATTTTGAAACACTTTTTCTTGTATTTTCCCAATACTAAAAAATAAAATAAAATAAAATTAACACACGCACACCCACACAAACAGACACACTTAAAGTATATATATGAAAATATATTTTAAAATTATTTGTTTCACAATTTGAGTTGAAAGTCCCGCTGGGAGCGAAGTCCTTTTCTGTTGAATATCCTTACTTGCTCTTCAAGTGTTTATTTTATTTTCTTGTTGTTGTTGTTGTTGTTGTTGGTGTTCTTGTTGTTATTGTTTTTCCTTCTCTTGCTTATTTATTTTTTTTTACTTTCGCTTTTTTTTGCAAGTCAAAACTTTTCTTTTAAATATTTTCCATACTTTACTCCATCAGCTGCAAAACTTTTATGCACTCGCACGTGCTATAAAAAGGGGAGGATTGCTGTATGGGGCGGGGGGTTAGTTGAAGGGTTCTCAACACATGATGAGGAAGCAGCTGGGAAGTGGATTCGGGGATCATGGCATCCGGGGGTTGGGGTATATTAACTTTCTTGAAGGGTTCTTCATATGCATATGCAAGTGTTATATGCAGGCAGATTGTGGCAACATCAATGCGGCATGTAATTATAAAGTTGATTGTTGCAACTTTCGCTTAACATAAACAACATTGAATATGCTTCCAATATACATTACAATTTAAGCACAATAACGTTTAGTTTACTCACTGAATAATTTTAAGTTAATTCAATGATTTTCTTTCATTCTATTTCATTCTGTGGAAAATCAACCAGAGTTACTCCAACTCTCCAGGGCAATTTTCACCAAGCCCAAAGTACTTACTTACAAGTAATTGAATAATTAATGAATCATAGATTGATTCATTGAATGCTCATCTATTCGTTGGTAAAATATCTTAAATCAAATGCTATCCTTTATTCCAGCAATAACATGTCCTGGCAACTATGTTCAATCATGCATTGAATTTTATTACTCAAATTGGAAATTTACTTAATCAATTCAATTCATGTGTGTGCTTTTAGTCTTAAGATATTAATTTCCCTGGATTTTTCAGCATAAACTAAAATCAAAATGAACATTTTTTTCCAATTATTTTGCATTTTTCCTTTAACTAACCAAAAATAATATTGCAAAAATTCTCATAAATATATAAATTGTATGCCATGAATACCTTATCAATCCAATTTATAATTCAACTCAAAATATTGTTTAAATTTTTCATATATTTATTTGGCTTTTCATATTCATTTTTTGATTTTCTATCTTGATTTTCTGTTTTCTTTCAATAAATAAAACAATACAATTCTCTCTTTAATTAAAATTTTATTTTTGCACACAATCAAAATTGCAATTATAATAACTCGTATTACTTGGGATTACTTTGAGTATTTTCCAAACAATCATGAAAAATGCATTTGAGGGAAATTCCAACTTTTAAGGATAACACTATTAAAATATATAATCCTAGATAAGTTTGTATATATATAAATATATATTTATATATATTTATTCCTATATTTAATCACAAAATTAATAATTGGTATTATTGTTTTCTTGTGTCGCCATAATCCTAGTGGAACAACAGCTATTGCCGGCTATATACGACTACTAAACGAACTTAACCTCAATTCAATGCCAGAGCCACCTCCCTAATTTGACAATTCTAAGCCTAAATGTCTCTAGAATGAATCTTCAACATATATAGAGCTGCTTATAACAGTCTAATTAAACAGGTACAATGAACCCTTTTTCATCCTTAAGGTGTAAATCAACAAATAACTGCAGATTAGTTGGAAGTATGTTGCGCTCTTAAGTATATTACTAAAGATTCCTTTAACTTCGTTTAAATCCTATGACTATTTGTAAATGTGCCCAATTGCTTTGGGATAACATTGAATTAGGAGCAACCTGCTGTACCTTTGTATGCTTCATGCAGAATGTAGAAATATAATTACAATAATTATAAAGAAAAGTAAAGTTTTAAAATAGTATAAGTATCGAGCTTAAATTTGTATATTGAACCTATCGATAAATGATGCATAAAGCTTTCAATTACTTAAAAATAGTTGAGGTATAGCTGGGCAGTAGACCGTTAGTTGAACTGAAAGTGTATTGAAATTATGAGTACCCCATTAAATATAGCCATGGCAGGCAGGTTCTTACGCAGGACACACCTTGATTGTGTGTTCAGCCCAAAGTAGAAAGAGAGGTAGAAGAAGAGTGAGATGACATGCAGCACAAATTTGGCCGTTAGCCCACACTTGAAGCAGTTGCAGCACCTGATGCCAACTGACATTCATTCACACCCACGCAGCTGCTAGCTGTCTGACAGACTTTCTGCCTCAATGGTGCTCTGAAAGGCAACGAATGTCTATTTAATAGTGTGTCTGGCGATGTCGATGCAGACGGCAGCATCAAACTGCACTCTGCCGTCAACATTAACTGACAGATGGACAGACGGAGAGACAGAATGACAGGTAGACATACCCAGTCCGAGATGCAGTCGTATCAGACTCACAGCTGACAACGCTGTCTGCGGTATGGCAACCACACCTGCAATTGGAGCTGCGTGTAGACCGCAATGAGCGGGGGTTGGGTCCAGAAGGAAGGTGGCAACGATAATGAAGTCATAAAGCCCGATTCCTGCTTGCTCATGCTCATTACCACGTAGCTAACCTGGCAATGATAATAATACTGTGCATCATGATGATAACGATTGGATAGGTCGTCTCTTCAATTACTCTCTATCTCTCTCTCTCGCTCACTCTTTATATTTCTATGTTTGTGTGTGTTGGTTTTTCTATCTTTTAAATGATTTCTGCGTGGAGGTCGCCATTCCCATAGACAATCGCATTGCCAACTCTCATTTATTTTGCTCAACAGCTGTTCAACTTTTTGACCAAAGCTGACACTTTCATGAAACAATTTAAAAAGTCATTGTCATCAGCAGGCGCCAGGCGCCAGTACTTGCCACACTCCTTGCCACACACACACTTGTGCTGCAACTAAGTCCTGTCAGTGGCATCGTTTGTTTTGTTGCCCATTACAGCGGACAGTGTGTTGTCTAAAGTGCAAAATAAAATTGTCATTGTTGAAAATGACCAAAATGCGGTAACGTTGCATCTCACGTATCGAATATCAAGTATACGCCTCATACACACCTTCACTTTAGCACTGATCAAGCTAAAAGTTTGCTAACATTCCCATCTAGTTAGCTGAAACAATCGAAACGTAGCTGGAAAACAAATATCCAAGCTATACACTATATATGATATATATATATATATGCCTCTATATATATATATATATATGAAGTTGGATATCTGAATGTTTATGTCAACTTTTCCTTTCCGCTAGAAAAGTTTGCCTCTGGAGGTCCTTCCTCTTTTTATGTTGGTACAGCATAGCGTGACATTGCAGATACGAAAACAATTTCAAGTTTTCCGACACGCCCAGCTCGTTGGGAACGCATCCTGCTGCTCAGCCAGGACACTGCTTTCACTGCTTTAAAAAGTTGACGTAAAATGATGTATCTGAAAACAACTATAAGGATACATTTTGGTATCATGTTTAACCACTTTTACTTATAGAAAATAGTTGTTAGATTTTGTTATTATCCTTTGTAAATATTTTTATATAAATATTAAAACTTCCTTCAATTAGTTTGTTGGCCAAAATGTGCCACAAAGTTAACAATTTTGTTGCTCAAAAAATATGCTTAAAATTATTATTGGACAGCTGAGACAAGAAAGTTGAGCATCTTTGTTGTTGTTAATACCCGTCTAATAACCATGGCTTATACTTTTATAGTACTCATTAAATGTTGTTACGCTTCTTAAGCTTTAAGCTGAAGAAGACATCTCTGGGTATACCCAACTCTGGGTATTCGCCTTCAACTTGGGTAATTGCTGCGTGCAAAGCCACAAAATTTATTAAGCGTAAAATTAAAAGCATAAAATTGCATGCTTTAAATTCAAATGCAGCGCCAGAAAATGGCAGACACAAAGTGTTCGAGGAGGAGAGGACAAAAGTTCAAACAAAGCAAACGACCACACCAACAGTCTTAGAAAAATACCAAAAACCCTACCAACCCACACACAAACACACACAGAAGCATATACTATATATAAAACTTATCGACAGGCTGCAGTAGAACGTGTCCTGATAAGCACAGCTACAGTCGTAGCCACAGACAGACAGCAAATAAAAGAGCGAGAGAGAGAGAAGCAGATAAAGAGTGAGAGAGAAGAGTTGAATGTTACATTTTGCCATTGGCTTGTAGCTGACGCAAAAATATTTGTGCCAACTGATATAAAAGATAGGTTAAGATATATGGCCAGTTGATAGCCAGCATGGAACTTATGGCCCTAGGTATGTAGCGATTCTAGTAAAAATATGCAGCATTCAATAGATTAGGAAAACGACCTGAAACTCATAAAGAAAAGCACTGGAAATGGGTCTACTAAAGCTTAAAGCTCAACTCCCTCTCTTGAGAGAAGACTCAACAGAAATAGCAACAGTTTCGGCTGGATTGAATGTACCAAATCCTAAACATCAAGTGGACCTATTGACCACATGTTGGCCAGCTACTCAAGCTACTTCAGAATACTATTTGATATAGGAGATATATATATACAGTCGAGTCTCGATAATTCGAACCCCGCTAATTCGAAATTCTCTATAATTCGTTAAAATTTCTGTCCCCTTGAAAAAAACTCGATAATTCGTAAAAATTTCATACATTTTCGTCCCCTCGCTAATTCGTAATATTTTTCGCAAGGCAAAAAATATTAAACCTCTTATAATTCGTAATTAGATTTCGTAACCTCTTATAATTCGAAATTTGATTTCGTAACCTCTTATAATTCGTAATGCAATGTAAAATTCTGGTCAGTTGAGTCACTGTTAGGCTTTGTAGACAGTTATGCCGCCTTTATGTCGCTATATATGCTGAATTTTGTTCCTAGCTCAAAAAAAATGTCGAAAATATTTACGAATAATTAATTAATTTAATTTGCATTTAAAATATAAAAAGTACAAATGAATGTACTTATGTTGACTTCTTAAGTCCAACAATTAAGAAAGATATAAAGATTATCTATAATACAAGAACCGCGGTTTTTGTTTAGCCTTGTTAAATGGAAACCTCGGTAATTCGAAATCCCGCGTAATTCGTAAAAAAACCTGATCCCCGTGGCATTACGAAATATCGGGAGTCGACTGTATATATATATATATATATATATATATATATATACATTCATAATATTAATTAATTTAAAAAAAAATACTACAAATCGCAGCAGTTGCATAAAATCTGTCAACCAAATGACAGTAGGCAACACTGACATGAGGGCAACACTGACATGAGGGCAACACTGTCGAAAACACATGAGCACAAATTCAGAGATTCACATCAAGTAGTGTGCGTGTTAACTGTCAATAGTAAATACAAATGAATTTTATTTCTACAGTCTGTAGTAAATGGAGAGAGTCAAAAGAAAAAGAGGAACCGAAGAACGAAGCAAAATGGATCTTAGCAGATTGTATTCGCATTTTGATAAATTATCAGAGGAATCTCCAGATGATTCAGTTGGTGGTCTATCACCCACTTACACCAAAAAAGAATCAGATAACTCGGAGGATGACCGTGTGATGGCCGTTCGCTTTCCCACAGATAGAAAATGCTGGATGCCACTAGACCCAACATCAAATGAAAATGTTGGTGGTAATCAGGTTGCTAACCCGTCAGCTGTGTATGGGAAAGATGTAGCAGCGGATAGACGCGATTTCTCGAACGGCGAGAAGCATCCAATAAAAGAGAATATTGATGTAATCGTGGGTATATCACCCACTAACACCAATAAAGAAACGGATGACATAGAAGAGGAAATAATGATGCTTTTGCCAGCACGTCGTTACCTTCCAATACTTCCCGATCCAGATGACTCGGAGGATGAACGTGTGACGCCCTTTCGCATTCCCGCAGATGGAGAATGGTGGATGCCACTAGACTTTAATTAGTAATATTTTTGCGCAACGCAAAAATTATTAAACCTCTTATAATTCGCAATTTGATTTCGTAACCTCTTTTTTTTGCTGTTTCACTTTATTTTCTATTAGTTTGCTGATATTTTCCCAAGCGTACAATTAATGCGTAAGTGTCGTAAAAATTTACGAATAATTAATTAATTTACTTAGCATTTAATATATAAAATGTACAAATGAATGTACTTATGTTGATTTCTTGAGTCCAACAATTAAGAAATATATAAAGGTTATCTAAAATATAAAAACCGTGTTAATTCGAAATTTTCTTTGTTGAGCTTCGTTACATGGAAACTTCGATAGTTCGAAATCCCGCGTAATTCGTAAAAATCTGATTCCCCTGGCATTACGAATTATCGGGACTCGACTGTATATATATAATAATTCGTAACGCCACGGGGATCAGGTTTTTTACGATATATATATATATATATATATATATATATATATGTCAACTAGTAAAAACAAGAAGTTCATATATATATATATATATAAATTAACAATGTGTAATAATAGAAACAAGCTGCACTTTACAACTCTTATTCTACATTCTCTCTTCTTATTCTCTCTTTCATTTGGTTCACTTTGAGTTGAACTTACAGCAATTTAGTTGCTGCAATTTTTGTTGCTTCGAGTAGAAATGGTGTCTGCAACTAAGAGCGGATGGCTTGGCGTTGATGCATAGTGGCAAGAGCTCATTATTGTAGAGATTAGAGACGCCTAGTTGCAACGTTGTCTACTATAGGTATAGATGTGGCTTGGGTTTGTTTTAGGAGTGGAAAAAGAATATGCGGAGTAAGTGCGGTGAAAGTGTAAATATATTTATTTGATTATATTATAATCAAATTGCAAAAATATTTCCACGAACATCGTATTTATCGAGTAGAACTATTAGGTAGACGCTTGGCAATAAACTCCTTTATAGCTCCACTCAATAGAGAATCTGGATGTTGGTCCTGTATATCAAAATGTAAGATTTTGAACGTTGATATCAGCCAGTGGCCACCACGTGACGTTGGATTCGCAGAATAATCCCGACGAAATCTTACAAAAAATTCAGTACATATAAATGGATCAGGTGCATGCAGTTTACTAGTATTTCCATGCTTTAGTATCAAGTCATATACCTCATCCCTCTCTGTTTTAGTTGAAAAGTCAGTGGAACGTCGGCTGGCCAGAAATAGCATATCCACAAAGGCGAACTTATGATCATAGTGGGTTAATCTTTGCACCTTTAATGGAAATGCACGCTGAAAGTGCCTCTTTTCAAATCGCATTAGCTTATAAGGAGTACTCCGAGCTTCTCCATTATGTGGCCTATAAAGGTCATGGGCTATCTGCTTGTAACCCATTGGGGTTGTGCAGCGTCTAATACAAGTATCCCGATGATCTCGTATAAATTTCGTTACACACACTACTGCCTGTTTAGAATTCTCAACAAAAGTGTATTCCACGAAACGCCAATCCCAAAACAATTTAAGCTTTAAAAAATTAAGCTTCGTATTAAAAATTTGCCAGGGACTGTATAGGTATAGGAGCATGGGTAACGACATCATCGGCGGACTCCAATTGTCCTTCGATCGTTCGAAAGCCAACTGCAGATTCCACTTCTGCATGTTATTAGATGATACACGAGAGTTTGATGCTCTACGATAATTGCTTGCCCCATTTCGACATATGCGCAATGGATTCTTACTTAAACTAGTACCAAAACCAGGTATTAAGCAGATGCTCTTATCCAGCAATTTCTGTCGCTTAAGAGTGAACTGGGCAAGGGTTAGCGGGGCACTGCCAAATATAAGTGGCGCTTTTACCGACATTTTTCCATAATATTTTTTAGTTACCAAATGAAAGTTTTGAACTGTTGGGCCGAAAGATTAATTTACTATAGTTTTGATTAATTTTGGTGATGTGTTGAGAAATAAAGCCAAAATCTGATTCTAAAATCTTTGCAAAATTTTATATAAATTTTCAGTTAACACATAAGTAAATTATGGTTTTGGCCAATTTACATCTTGTTCCATTAACTTCTTTAGTCACGATTTTAACTCCATTCAATTTCTATACGTGATCTGAAAAAGTACCTTTTGTTAGTTCATAAACGATTGAAAGAGGAATGTGAATGTGAATACGATTGTGAATGTGAATGCGTATGCGTATGCGAATGCTAGTATGATTATTCATCCATATCATTCAACAACAATGAGTTCTAATTGTGCCAACATGTTGATAATCGATTCACCTGCTCCATGGACCAGCATACCACTGATTCTGGCTCCTGGGATTTTCACTTGTCCCGAGTTCTATTGCCATTGATTCGTATTCCATATTCGTATATGTGCAACTTAGCATCGTGCAATTATCGAACGCATTAGCAAATGCAAAACATTTGTAACGCCCACTTCAACCAATCCCCATACCCCACACCCAATACCCCGTACCCCACACTCCGCTGCTTGTATTTAGTAGCAGCCCCTTTGGCGTATTGCTTGTACAATACAATATACCTTGCAAATTGACCCCTTCCACTCAACAGTTTATCATTCCCACAGGGTCTGTCTGACTGTCTTTTGTTTGGCCAAGTCTATATCTTTCTCTCTCTTTGTATGTATTTGATATATATATTTGTGTGTATGTGTATAAGCGTACGTGTGTACACTTGAGCTCTGCATACATAAGTACAAACAATGGCAAACTGGAGACATGGCTAACACGCCCACGCCTACACCAAAGACCACCCAAAGACATGTTTACAAACTTATTTCATTTGGGTTAATTGCTTCGCAATTGGCCTCAAATTTGCATTCAACTTAAGTAATTTTGCCTAATGCCGATTTCAATTATTGCACAAGTTTTTCCAGAATTATTTATGAGCATATTCTAAGTACATATATACATATTAATATCCTTGCACAAGGACTTTATTTAAATCATGCACTTGCAAGCTACACAAGTATTTAACAAAAGCCGAATAAAACCCATTAAACAATTCCTACAACATTTCTAATTATTTACCCAAAAATTAAAAGCAATTTGTCAACATTATTTAAACGGGTTAATCCAAAGGCTTATAAAATGATTAAAACTGTGTCAATTGTTAGTTATATATACTTATTTTAATTATTTAGTATACATTATTTATTTTATTTTTTTATTTATTTATTTATTTATTTATTTATTTAATGTCAACTATGAGCAGACGACCAAAAATTTTGGTACAAAATTGAAATATAATTAAAGTTAAAGATTAAAAATATATAATTATATTTAAATTTAAATTTTAAATTTTAATTTAAGTTTTAAGTTTTAAGTCTTAAGTCTTTATTGTTATATTTATTTTATTTATTTTATTTATTTTATTTATTTTATTTATTTTATTTATTTTATTTATTTTTGAAAATTTATTTATTTTATTTATTTTTGAAAATTTATTTATTTTATTTATTTTATTTATTTTTGAAATTTTATTTATTTTATTTATTTTATTTATTTTATTTATTTTATTTATTTTTGAAATTTTTGAAATTTTATTTATTTTATTTATTTTTGAAATTTTATTTATTTTATTTATTTTATTTATTTTATTTATTTTATTTATTTTATTTATTTTATTTATTTTATTTATTTTATTTATTTTATTTATTTTATTTATTTTATTTATTTTATTTATTTTATTTATTTTATTTATTTTATTTATTTTATTTATTTTATTTATTTTATTTATTTTATTTATTTTATTTATTTTTGAAATTTTTGAAATTTTATTTATTTTATTTATTTTTGAAATTTTATTTATTTTATTTATTTTATTTATTTTTGAAATTTTATTTATTTTATTTATTTTATTTATTTTATTTATTTTATTTATTTTATTTATTTTATTTATTTTATTTATTTTATTTATTTTATTTATTTTATTTATTTTATTTATTTTATTTATTTTATTTATTTTATTTATTTTATTTATTTTATTTATTTTATTTATTTTATTTATTTTATTTATTTTATTTATTTTATTTATTTTATTTATTTTATTTATTTTATTTATTTTATTTATTTTATTTATTTTATTTATTTTATTTATTTTATTTATTTTATTTATTTTATTTATTTTATTTATTTTATTTATTTTATTTATTTTATTTATTTTATTTATTTTATTTATTTTATTTATTTTATTTATTTTATTTATTTTATTTATTTTATTTATTTTATTTATTTTATTTATTTTATTTATTTTATTTATTTTATTTATTTTATTTATTTTATTTATTTTATTTATTTTATTTATTTTATTTATTTTATTTATTTTATTTATTTTATTTATTTTATTTATTTTATTTATTTTATTTATTTTATTTATTTTATTTATTTTATTTATTTTATTTATTTTATTTATTTTATTTATTTTATTTATTTTATTTATTTTATTTATTTTATTTATTTTATTTATTTTATTTATTTTATTTATTTTATTTATTTTATTTATTTTATTTATTTTATTTATTTTATTTATTTTATTTATTTTATTTATTTTATTTATTTTATTTATTTTATTTATTTTATTTATTTTATTTATTTTATTTATTTTATTTATTTTATTTATTTTATTTATTTTATTTATTTTATTTATTTTATTTATTTTATTTATTTTATTTATTTTATTTATTTTATTTATTTTATTTATTTTATTTATTTTATTTATTTTATTTATTTTATTTATTTTATTTATTTTATTTATTTTATTTATTTTATTTATTTTATTTATTTTATTTATTTTATTTATTTTATTTATTTTATTTATTTTATTTATTTTATTTATTTTATTTATTTTATTTATTTTATTTATTTTATTTATTTTATTTATTTTATTTATTTTATTTATTTTATTTATTTTATTTATTTTATTTAATTTATTTATTTTGTTTTTATATGAGTCAGATAGTTGATAAAAAATAGGCAGACTCGAAATTTAATGTGAATACTTTATATATGTAAATAGGTAATAGTATGTATGTTTGTATATAAAGTTGGGATTTAGTTTTAAGTGAATGTCTGGTAACTTTATGAAATATCAGAAAGTACAGTTACCTAACAGAAAGAGTATCGAACTTTTTGGGGCAATTCTAATTCGGTTTTATGTACAATTTAAGCTGGTAGTAAATTTTTACTGTCATGTTTGAATCGTCTACAATTTATCACATAAATGGAGAACAATAAAAATATGCTGGAATATGCTTATGTACTTATAAACAATACATATATATATATATATACATACATAAAAGAATATATATATATATGTATAAATATATATGAGAATGTAAATAAATGCATAAGCCAATGATTCTAGTCGGAACGAAAACATTTTCGGTGATATGAGAGTGGACAAAACAAATCCGTATGTAATCTGGTAAGAGGTGTGGTGTGGTGAGGGTGCGGGTACGGGTGGGTGACGAGGCTGGTTGGTATTCTGTTGTAGAGCAGAAAAGTATCGCAATAAAATATGTTAAGTAAATACGGAAAAGCTGATAGGGAGATAGACAACGCAGAGACTAAACAATAAGCCAAAAAGTACGCTTGATTAAGTTTAACTTCCGGTTTGTTATAAATTGAGCATTTATGTGGGATTTGTTTGCGAAAACAGTTTCTACTGTTTCTGTTTTTGGGGCAAAACAAATGTTTACCAGTTGAGCTGCCAAAAACGAGGCACATGTTAACTTCTACTTCTCCGCCACTGCCCCCTTTTCAGCCAAATACTACTGTTGTATGCTGTGTGTGTTGGAGCCCGCTTGTATGTCTATTTCCGGCGGAAGTGGTGAATAAAACATGAAACGAAATAAAATCACTAGGCAACAACAGTTCCAGCTGCCTGATAAGTATACCAACACACACACACACACACATACACATACATGTATGAATGTTATAAAGAGGTCTGTGAATGTTCGTTCACAATCATTGGCCAAAAGTGAACTTCCGTTTGTTGAGTTTTCCAACAAAGTTTTTCCTTTAGGAAAAATAATTTTTTTCTCTCTTTTTGCGTTAGATGTCCAAACGCAAATATCGAAATTATACGAAGAATCAAAATCGAAGTAAAAGCCAAATAAAATTAAATAACAAAAATACATTTAACTCATATTTGTTATAAAAACTTTGCATATACCTACCCAATCTGACCAATCCGCTATATGACCATAACCTGACAATGATGTAAAGCATTTAATATCCGTAAATAAAATATTCAATTTCCCAATGACAAAACTAGGAAATAGGCAAACTGGCAAACTGGCAAACTGGCAACTGGCAATTGGCAACAACAACCGTTAAGATACCAAAAACAAAATAATCTATAAACATTTCAATGCATTTCCACTTGATGACAACTCTTCTGACCTCAAACCACTCGCAACCACAAAACTCTGGTGGTGCTATTCACACCTCGATAAACATTTCACTTTGACTTTGACTCCACTCTGTACAGCCTGAAGAGACTCAATGTAACTTCCCTTATATAATTTGAGGTAGAATTAAATAGACCTGTTCTGCATCAGAGACTTCTTATAATCATCTATTACCATGTCGAGAGCTGTTTGGCTTATTGTGCACTAAATGGAGAAGGCACAAAGTACTTGGATTTGGCCTAAACCGAAACCTATTTACGCAGCCAAACAAAATTTAGGACTTTCTCTCAACTAATTTTGGTCGAAAGGCAAAATTGCATTTAATTTTGGAAAGTGCTTGAAAATCGTTTTGCTAATTATATATATATATATATAGTGAAGCACTCAGGAAACCAATAGTTAATTGTTTTGTTGGGCATTAATTTATTGCGTATGTATTTGTATGTGTGTGTGTGTGTGTGTGTGTGAGTGTGTGTGTAATGATTGTTGTTTAAATTAATGCAGGAAATTAATGGTAAAGGATATTGTTGGATTTAGCAACCATTCCAGGGATAGCCACAGCTATAATTATAACACTTGCCACATCTACAAAGGCATCGATGGGAAACCATATAGGGAAAGCAACGCATGCAGCAATTGGTGGTATTAATTGTCAAAGTGTTGCCTATTTTAAAATCGCTAGTTGGATATCTTTGGTACCTATTAGGATCATATAGAATTTTAGCATCCTTCCATTTATTTTTTTTACCAGAGTTTTCTTTTCCATCCATATTTTCATCTTTCTTTTGATTTCCATTAATAGATTGACGATTGTTTACTTGACCATTGTCTGGTTGTTCATCATTTAGTTGATCATTGCCTAGTTGACCATTGTTTATTTCTTCATCCATGGGCATATCAATATTTTCTTGTTCATCCATATGTTGATCATTGTTTTGCTCTTCATCCTTATTCTGACTATTCCTTTCCTCCACTCCACTCATTGTTTGATCATTGACTTCTTGAGTATCACTTTCTCCATTGTCATTATCCTTTATACCCTCAATTGAATCCGAATCAGATATAGTCACATGCG
The DNA here is from genome assembly GCA_037044455.1 of Zygothrica quintamaculata. Classification (NCBI taxonomy): domain Eukaryota; kingdom Metazoa; phylum Arthropoda; class Insecta; order Diptera; family Drosophilidae; genus Zygothrica; species Zygothrica quintamaculata. The sequence goes on along the minus strand of JBAMBS010000281.1, from coordinate 170,422 downwards.
CCTCCAAAACAGTCTGATTAGTTTCCTCATGGGTTAAGATTTCATCATATGCTTTATGTACGTATGTTCTGAACCTGGTTGAATCAGGCCCATCAACATTATCGTCAAACTCCCTGACTTCCTTTGCATCCGATATAACCGTGAAAACGTCATCTAATGGTTTATGAGCAAGTCCCACCTCTGTACGTGTCTTATGATGACGATGTTTATGAGTATGCTTAATTTCATCAGGATCAATATTATGTATGCTCGGCTCCTCTTTGTATTCGACTTTGTCCATATCTTCTGTAAAAAGATTGTGTTCAGGAGTTAGTACTGGAGTTAATTTTTCGTTTTTTGACTTTTTACGAGCACCACCTGGAACTTGAACGTGAGATTTCGCAGAGCTTTTTGACTTTGACCTTTGTTTCCTTATTGAACTCCTTCCGGCTATGGGTTTTAAAGAGCGTCTTGATGATTTGGTGAGTGGTGTAGGATTTGGGTAACTGGCGCTACTGAGAATATACATATTTGTTTTCTTATAATTTGTATCATAATCGTCATCATCATCATCATCATCATGATGATTATTTATGTCAATATTATTTATCTTAGCATAAGCATTTTTATTAGTATTATTACCATTAGAACTATCATTATTTATCTTTAGAGAATTATCTTCTATTGCCTTTTCCTGTCTTAATTTGGCTTCCTCAATGATTTTATCCCTATCATCGACTATATTCTCGGGGGTGGTTATGGAGTTGTGACTTATAAGGGGTGATCGTGCCATATATTCCGGGATGAATTCAGGCGGCTGCTCCTGCTCAAAAACTGGTAATATATGAAAAGAAGGTGTCATTAGTAGCTTTTGATTTTCATTATTATTAGGGATTACGGCTTTGGACAATGCCAAAATACTGGCAGCGCTTTCAGCTTTCTTCATAACATCATCAGCACCTTCAATTCCTTTTTTGTTGACCACATCCTGACGTACGCCATGTTCATCATATGTCGTTATATGTTCAGTTCTATTTATTTCCTTATTTTCGGCATTATCATCATAGAATTTTATTACCGATTCCACTGTGCGTACTTCAAATTGCCTTTCACCACTTGTCTTAGTTATTTCCAATTCTATAACCTCGGTGTCCACGATCTGTATTAAATGCGCATTGGGATCTGGAAACTGTGTATTCTTATCCTCCAATTCCATATCCGGTGATACCGTTACATCTGTCTGTACCAATTTACATTGACTTGATTTGCGTCTTACCTTGGAGCAACACTTATTGTTGGGGTTTCTCTTAGGGCTCTCTCGACCTTTCTCCGAACACCTGACCGTATCTCTTTTCGGCTTAACACACTTTTCATTAGGCAAACTATTAACCGGGGACTTGCACGAGCATTTACGCACCGTATGAACCAATGTGTTAGTACAGACTATCTTGGGCATGGCTGCACCGCATTTCTTGCATTTTCCTGTTGCCACTTCCGGTGGCGACTTCATTTTATACACAATTCAATTTTATAATAACAATTATTATTATGTTTAAAACAAATAAACAAAATTTAACACAATTTAACACAGTTAAACGCATCAAATAAAACGCCCAACAAACATTTTTATTTATTTATTTTAATTTGTTTTAATATTTGTTGCTCATTTGAACAACAATGAAATCTAATTCAAAGTATTTTACATACATTATATTTTCACCCCTCTCAGGCAATAGTCTAAACTTACTAACGAGTAGCCCTTTTTAACCCTGCTAACACACATAACCTTACATACAAGTCTATGCAGAATGTAAACTATTTAAACTCTGCAGCAAGGGAATAGTTTTTATTAAGAAACTATCGTCTTTATTATACAAAATTTAAATGTTGAAATAGACAATCAAAAGTTTGTCTTAGAACCATTGTTTTCTATTACACAAAAATATACAGTATGAGGTTAGAGAGGCTTCCTTCAACCTGCCAATAATTTCCCTATTGTATAGGGTGAAGGGAATTAAAACTATATATTGTGAATTTATTAAATCATATTACTATAAAAAATATGTTAAAATTCATTCGAATTATAATTAATATAAAATTTCAATTTATTCCAATTATTGTATTGTCACCGAGATGCATCCTATAGCGGAACAAGTTCGACGAAACGAAAGTGGCAGATGATTGGCTCTAATAGCAACTTAGACCAAAAACATATTTCCATTTTCCCTGCTAAAGTTCATCTTTAACTGGGGTTTAAACCACTCCCATGACCCATCATACAAATAACTTAGCCATTAAATTTTAACATGTATATATACAGTGCACTTCCGTACTTTAGTATACGGCAAATGTCAAAAATATTGGGTTATTTGAAATAAAAAGAAAATAAGACAAATTGAAAATCATCTGTATACAATTGACATCTGTTTATAATAATAAGCATATTTAACATATACACAGTTTATTATACTTGTATGCATAAGACTTTAATTTGATATTTCAGTTTTCCTATTTTGCACCTGTTTGATTTTTTTAAAGTTTACAAATTATATAGGAAATATTTTCTACATTAAACTTGAAATCTTCTGCATTATTCACAGACTTTTCAAAATCTTCAAAATTTAGATTTATTGTTAAGATAAATTACTCTAATATTAAATTACAAAGTATAACAGAGAGAACTAATTTTATCTAATTTATTGAGGTGGGCGAATTAACTATGTGTCCGAACTACAGAGGTAGCATAGAAAATCAGGTTTGTGTCTAGATAAATGCGTTCTTTGATTTAAAAAAATCCCGAAATATTACTCTGTATATACTTAATGTTGAGCTCTAGCAAAAATATATGTATTTATTTTGTACCATAGATGTAATATGGCAATGTATGAATGAAAATTATGAAGAGACAGAAATTTAATATGTTATAATTGTTTAATTAATACTGTTTACTATTTAGACAGGATTCCAACTTCATATAATGATCTCTGGATTCTATTAAGATTATTTTAGGGAAGTTACTTAGCTCTTCTGTATAGTTGATATCCTTATCCATTATCGATTGAAATGAGTGATTATCTTTAGTAATTACTTTTGGGCCCTTTGGCGCAATTTGTTGGACACACGGAGCACTTTTTCAAAAATATCTCATTGTTCCTCTTCTCCTTCATTGCCAAATTCAGTATACTGTTGTGTTTCGCTGTTTGTTTTATTCATTTTCCTTAATATTAATTATTTTTTTTATTTCCCCTCTCTCACTCTCTCTCATTGTTTTTCTGCACTTTGTCTACTACAACGGAATACAAAAATATAAATTTCTAAACAGTTTGCGTAGACATTTTGGTAGGGAGAAAATTTGTTTTGGAAAAATTTGTTTTGAGCAAGGCAGAAATGTCAGTTAGAAATTAGAGCGGAATCATAACTATAATATTACAGTTGAAGAGAGGGAAATTTTATAAGAATTTAGGCTTTTGCAAAATTATGCGTATTGAATGTGCTAGTTTCAATTAACAATCATATATAAATGGCTCAAATCGGTTACGATAAGAAATTGCAAGCATTCGAAAAGACGTTAGATGTGCCCAAATGGTATCTGGGTCTATCGGACTACCAGGAGAGAGCTATTCGTCAGTTGTTTGATGATTTGCGGGATGACTACGAGCAGGGCACAAGCTTTCGGGTTGAAAAGGGCCTAATGCGTTTGGGGGTTTGTCCTCTAATTAGCAAGAAGAAGCTTAAAAATATGGTTCAATTAAGTCGTGGTAATGATCTGGCATTCATATTCTTCATACTAGAAGGCTATTACAGTAGCACACGCAAGAATGGGGAGTACACCACTAATGAGAAGGTGCTAATGACAGCCATGGCTAAAATAGACTTGTTGCCAACATTACGAGAATTGGATCGCATTTTGCCTCCACCTCAGCTTAGTGCATTAGATCAGAAACGTCAGGACCGTGGTCTATTTTTGCGAAAATCTCTACCAACTTCAAATGTAATTCCGGAAGTACAGAAGACGCCGAAACCCCAAACTAACAAGCCAAAAAGCTTACCATACTTTCAACGTCAACCACGTCCCAAGGAAATTACGGTTAAATACGTAACTAAACCACCGAATCACATTGTCTCCTTTCCGTTCTGGGGCATGACTACCCCACCCGAATATGGTCAGCTTACCGATCCACCATGGTTCGCTGAATATACCTTGAATCCAGTAGCACGTCTGGTTAAGAGTACTGTAGGTGATGCAGTGGATAAGTATTTTAATCATTTGGATCATATAAAATATCTGGAATCTAGAGCCAGGGTCAGTCGTAAAGCAGCTGATGCTTTGCAGCGGGCAAAAGCAGCAAAGGACGATAAGCCAACATTGTGCACATTTCATCAGTTTACAATAGGAGAACAGACTTTAATTAAAGATGAATTACTGGTGCGAGCTCGGGATCGCATGATGGAGCTATTAGACATATCATTGCCATATCGCAAGATTCGGAAACGTCGGATTGTGGAACAGCTTGAGCGGGACATTGATGATTGCCTAAAAAAATATGCCCAAAAGATGGAGCACATAAAGGTGCATACCATAGCGAAAGCAGACTGTGTTCTCTGTCAGGAGAAGATGGTATCCTTTGCTGTGCCCAATATACACGAGAAGGAGGGTCGAGCTTTGATCGGGGAAGATTTAGTTTTGGAACACACAGAAATACTTAATGCATGTGTGGGCAGGCGACTTAGTGGTGGTGGCCTACATCGTAATCCAATTGATTTTACTGGTGAATTTGAACCATGTAAGAATCCTATTACCCCACCAGCATGTGATCCTGGTAACGATCCCAAGCATAAAAATCAACGCATATCCATTATAATGGATGATCGCAAGTTGAAGAAACTGCGTAAAAAAAATAAGGAAAAACTAGTTGAGGTTCACTATGATGGCAAACAAACCAAAAAGACATTCTTCAAGGCGCCTTCCTCGAATCTTCCCTATCAATTTAAGTACAAACGTATCTTTAAATCCGGACAGGAGAAGCCTCGGGATGTAAAAAAGGTGATAGCCAAGGCATTTGTCAATGCCCTAGATAAAAACACTGAGAGTCAAACTACTTCGACTAATGAACTAGATGCGGAAAAAGCATCGGGAGAGAATTTGGGTAATCTTCAAATGGATATCAGTGGATGTCGTCTAACAGACAGTTCCACCTCCGAGGATGATACCAGCAATCATAGTATACGGAGCCATGAGGATCGTCGTGCAGATATCGTGGATGCTGTGGTGCGCTGTGCCAAGGAGATCTGGATGAAGGGTGTCAATGCGAAACGTGCCGAAATGGACAAAGCAGAAGTGCCCCAGTCAAGCACTGTGATGAAGGAGCAACTGGAATATGACATAGACCGTTTTGATCCTGATGATTCAGAGCTGATGAGTCGCATGCTACAGGATGGCTTAATGGAGCTGCGGAAGAATCAACGTTATGTGCTCGCCTCGCTTTGCGATGCCCATAAGCTACCCGTGCTCCAGGAATGGATAAAGCGTCGTTATGGCAAACAATATACCGAAGAGGATATACAAAAGTCTATGGAGGACTCCGTTAAGATATTTGAAATGATAACTTCGCTACAGAGTCGTCAGCCCCAAGCTGACATGATGGGTATTGATTGCTTGCCAAGGGATAAAGAGAACTATAACTATTGGCGACAAGCGAAAGAACTGGTAAATATTTATATATATATATATATAATTTTTTATATATAATCTTCTTATAAATCAAAACTCTAGGCCACTAAAGTTAAGGCCACATACTATGAGAAGCTCAATAACATATACATGAATCATACAAGAGCTTGCTGGTTCGCAATGGGTAACTATATGTGTCCCGGAGGACCTCCAAGAAAGGTATTCTATGCCTATATGTCAGCCAATAGTCGAGACATTATGCGTGACAAGGTGTGGAATGGAGAGTTTCGCCCAATCAAACGTTTCCGCGACAGAGCTAGAGAGCAACAAAAATAATTTCATATTATTTTTCTTAACTTTTTTTGTTTGACAAATAACAAATAAAATATGAATTTAAAAAAAAACTAAATTCATGGTTATTGATGAGTTCTTTTTAAACGAGAGACACGTTTGCCAGTAATTCCTTGGCTAGCCATATAGGACATTATGGCGCACTTGGTATTATTCTTAAGATTGCGTACATCGAATTCAAGCTCCTTAGTGGGATATTTGAAATTGAGTCCCTCCAGTCGATGTATCATATGTATGACATGGAGCAGCATAACACCATCAAGTTGCTGCACTCTGATATGCAGTTCCAAATCCTCTTGTGGTGTCATTGGTAGATCATTATAAAATTCGGGGGCAGCCGCTGGTTCATTGGGTCGTGGTTGTGGAACGTCTCTTATGGACTTTATGGTATTAGCCTTGGGCTGAGCTGGTGGAACATATACAGGGGCTGGTTTCTCCTCGACATCCACCTCAGAGGATGAATCGGACCACACACAGCTCTGCGCATAAACACCATTCACCGGTACTGGTACCTTTGCGTACATTGCCTCAAATATAGTCTGCAGCTTCTTGGCCATACCATAGCACAAATGGCCAGGATTTGTATACAAATAAGCATTATAGAATATAAGACGGACATCTCGAGCAAACTCACTGGCGCTATTATAAAAATTAGAATTAAGACGATACTTAACAGTCGTCAGATCCATCGGCTCCTTCACTATCTGAAGATAATCATATAGCCCCAAGACCTCTGCTTCCAATGGCTCATAAAATATCCACGCCAAATGTTTGTATCTACTCGAGAATAGATTCCTTATAATTAATTTGCAGGCGCTCAGCTCTGGACATGCATTTTTTCCCCGTTTAGCAGGGGGCAACATTTTGAACAATTTCAATTTATATTTTATATTTTTGTTTGTCAACAATAAGGAAACAGAGTTGCTTCTAAAGCCTTCAAAATTCGACAGCTATCAAAATTTCTGTTACTCAAAAGTTGCAAGCTGTTAAGTTGCTGGCTAATTCTGTTAGCTCTATGTTAACGCTGCTTCTCCAATGTTAAGTTCATACAATGATCATTGATCAGTTTCCATTGACTGTTACTTTTTGAATACAGTTGAAAGCAAGTTATTGCTCTAATAACATTTTGAACCTATGTTAAATTTTATATTTTATACAATATAATGTATAAAGTAAAATTCTAACGCATTTTAATTATTTTATATATACTTAAAAATAATTAAATGTAATAAAAATCTTTTTTTTAGCAATTTAATTTTAATAAAATTGCTGCTTAAGAAAGGATTGTGGAATATTACTTTTAGGGAAATAATAAAAAATCTGACATATCTAAATATTATCTGAAAATTTACAGAGTATAAAATTCTGCTTCAAATCATCTGATAGCTTCTTAGAAAAGTTGAGTTCTATAAGACAAAGCCATGAGCTGCTTATATCAGACGTCATTATTTGCATAATGAAGAAATAAAGTTTCTTTTTGTCTACAATAATGTTAATGTTAAGTTTAAGACCTTAAAATATGATTTTTATAACATTTACAACAGCCATTTAATATTGATTTTTACATAGTGACATGAAAAAAGTAAATAATATCTGAGACTTTACTTATAGAGTTGGAGGCATCGTAAAAATATTGAATCTGCATATTTTATACACAGATACAAGCCAACGATTTGTAGATCTTGTCAACTCCTCTCCTGAAATCTTCTCTGCATTTGAATAGTTTCGTCTAAATCGTAGGAAGAGCTCAATGAAAACATATGGCAACTGCGCTGTGGGATCTTCCAATTGCAGTTTAAGCTCTGGTTCCATTGCAATAAGTGCCACTTTCATTCTCTCCAAATCCTCTTCAGTTTCACAATCAGCAACATGTCGGAGCCCAACCATAACCACATCGATTACGGCATACTTTAAGCCGAGTATTGTATGTAACTGAACATTGATGGGCACCGCCTGGCGTATGTCCTGTTTGCGAAATCTAAGCAGCTCCTTGCATGCATCATGTGGAAAGTTAATTGATTCATTGGCCATTTGATAATATACATTGGATGTGGAGTATGTATCAATTTTATGCATATCACGCAGACGTAAAATATCTGTTAAAGATACAGCTGCATGCTTAGACTCCTCCATAAAATCCTTTTCCTTAAAATTATGATCCCATGTCCATCTTAGCTTCCACATGCGCAGTTTACTCAAATAATACTTCAAAGGATTATACTTATACACAAGTTGTGGCACAAATGTTTTAGTCGCTCTTCTTGTTCCTCTTTGTTTTGTTGTGTCTGTTGTATCCGGTGTCTTTGAGACATTCGGCTTGATCGGTAATATGAAGCATCTTTGTTGCAAATTCTTCGTATGCAACTTCAAACTGTTCTCACGTAATAATTTCGTGTAAATTTTAAACATTTTTCTCTGAATAATTCCAAAGAAATAGAATTAACATAATAATTGACATTGAAGTAAAGTAAACGGGGAACTACGTTTATTATATATATATAAAAATAAAATACATATATCAAATATCTAATCTGTCCTTAGCGTTAGGCCATTCTTTTCCGGCTCATAGAACTCATCCACAACAGCCTCCACCATGACCTTAAGAGTCTTTGATAGCTCATCCCAGTCTTCATCCTCTGGCTTGCCACACAACTCAGCATAGTACTTCATCTTGGGCTCAGTGCCACTGGTACGCAATGTGATCACCATACCATTCGTAAAGGTAAATGTGATCATCTGTGTACTTGCATCTACTGGCAGCAGCGCCATCCCATCAGGTGTACTACTATCATAGCCTGTGGTCATGTCACGTACGTGCTCAATTTCGTATTCCCCATCCATAATGCTGGTGGGATAAGTGTTCTGTTCACCATCCTTAAAGCTACGCAGACGATTGAAAATCCTTGTAATCAACGCCTGATCATTGCATATTAGATAGGATGAAATTGTTGTATGGAAACCATAAGTTTTGTATATCTGCCTCAGTTGTTGTTGCAGTGTCAACTGCTTTTCGTTGCACAAGTAGCAGGCCATTGAGGCAACATGGGCAGCAGCACTAATGCCATCCTTGTCAAACACATTTGTGGATACCATGAAGCCAATGGCTTCCTCAAAACCGAACAGCACCTTCTTACCAGCTGCTTGTTGTTCGATCGCCTTGTTACCAATCCACTTGAAGCCTGTTAATGTCTCACAAAAGGTGAAACCTTCGATCTCAGCCATGGCCTTAAGGATCTTAGAGCTGACCGTACTGGATATCATTACACAATTAGAGACATCACTTTCTCCACTCAATTTATAGTTTTCCAATGACCACCAGCCCAGTAGTGCACCCAGTTCATTCCCATTAAATAGTTTAAACTGATTACATTCATCCATCTCTGCCACAGCCAAGCGATCCGCATCCGGATCATTGGCTAATATAATTTGGCTATTTGTTCTTGTTGCTATTTTTATGGATAAATTTAAAGAATCTTTGCCCTCCTCGGGGTTAGGATATACAGTCGTCGGAAATTCTGGATCTGGATTAACCTGTTCCGACACGGGTATCACTTGTGGGAGATTCACATTTCCGAATGCCATTTTCACATATGGATAGCCAACGCCATGCATAGCTGTATAGGTAAACTTCAATGAACATGTTTCATTATGCTCCTGAGCTGCTGTAGGTATCTCCTCTTCCAATGCCTTATAATAGTCGGGAAGAACTCTGTCGTATGGATCGGAGAGCAGTTCGTTGTCACATAGCACGGATTCATCCCAGGATTCTTTTTTGGGCTCCAAATTATTAAGTATCGATTGGTGAATGGCTACATCGTGTGGCGGTATAATTTGACTACCATTTGACCAATAAACCTAATGAAAGAAAACGATTAAGAAACAGGACTGATAACCGGGAGCTGAAGCTGCTACACGCACCTTATAGCCGTTATCCTTTTTGGGATTATGCGATGCAGTCACTTGGATGCCAGCCAAACAGTTTAGAGTTGATATGCCGTAAGCCACAAAGGGCGTGGCAATGTAACGACTAAAAAGATGAACCCGGAATCTATTATTTAGAAAGACAATTGCAGAAAGTTCCGCAAATCTTTTACTATTATGACGAGAATCATAGCCAATGACAATACCATTATTACACCAGGAAGATTGATTCGGGAACTTTTCCTTGATGTATTCACAAAGTCCTTGTGCAGTTCTAAGCCAAGTAGTTAAACTAAGTTTATTCCTAATCTGCATATTAAGACTACTTACTGTACGACAACTAAATCATTCATAGAATCGAATCCTGCGCGCATCTCGGCACGTAAGCCAGCCGTACCAAAAGTTATACGCTTACAAAGACGGGCTGTTAGCCTAGTTAATAGTAAAAAAAAATGTGTCAAAAGATAAGGTCAAAATAAAGATTACTAACGTGTCCCATTCCTTCCGCTCGATAGCATTTAAAACCTCGCATAATGTCCGCGGATTCCGATCCCATTTCAACCAGTTACTTATCTGACAATCGAGCTCCTTGTTACCCGAGTCGGAAAACCATTTTACAGCAGGATAACTCTTACTCAGCACAGATGCACTCCTGGACAAATGCCTACATGGTTGGGACAGATACAAATCCTTCCTAAAGCCTGGATTTACATTTCTGGCCGCTATCTGGGAACTCCTGAACAGATATTGGCTAAGCATTTAGATTATATAAAAATTTGGTAAAAAAAAATAAAATAAGAAAATTTTGATGACACAAAAGAAAAATTTTAAATAATATTTTAGCAATATTTTGTTATTCTTCAAGAAACTAATCAACCTCAAAGCAAGGGAAAGGTTATTTATTTGCCTTTAGAGAAACTGCTATTAGATTAGATACCCCAGAGAGAGTGAGAGAGAGAGAGAGAGAGAGAGAAAGAGAGAGAAGAGAGAGAGAGAGAAAGAGAAAGAGAGAGAGAGAGAAAATCGATTAGCTTTGAATACGGCAAAAGATGTGGATATTTATTTAAATGCCAATCTTTTAAAATTTTTTAACAATGGATTTTTTTTTTGTGTTTTGTTTTTCTTTTTGTGGTATAAAACAATTTTGATAAATTTAGAAAAAATTTGGCATGTCAAGAGTTAAATGCATCGTCACTAAAACCGGCCTAGTAGTTTTGTTAATAGTTGTTAATACAAAGGTTTAAAATTTATAACCTAATCAGCCTTTCGCTGGAGGCCATTCTTCTCCGGCTCGTAGAACTCGTTAACGCAGGCATCGACCATCCGCTTCAAAGTTGTTGAAATCTCATCCCAACGCTTGTTCTCCGGTTTACCACACATCTCGGCATAGTACTTCATCTTGGGCTCAGTGCCACTGGTCCGTAAAGTGATCACCATAGCATTCTTAAATGTAAATGTGATCATCTCACAATCTCCAGTAACTGGCAGGGCGGGCTTTTTATCACCTGAGCTTGTATCATAGCCTGTGGTCATGTCACGTATGTTCTCAACTTCGTATTCACCATCCATAATGCTGGTGGGATAGGTATTATCCTGACCATCATCATAAGTACGTAGTCGAGTGAAAATTTGCTTAATTAGGTCTGGATTGCGACAGATAACATAGGATCCCATGGTACAATGGTATCCATAGGTCTCATAGATATCCCTCAACTTTTCCTGCATTGTCATACACTTCTTGCAACGCAAGTAACAGGCCATTGTGGCAGTATGTGAAGCAGCACTAATGCCATCCTTGTCAAACACATTTGTGGATACCATGAAGCCAATGGCTTCTTCAAAAGCGAACAGCACCTTCTTACCAGCTGCTTGTTGTTCGATCGCCTTGTTACCAATCCACTTGAAGCCTGTTAATGTCTCACAAAAGGTGAAACCTTCGATCTCTGCCATGGCCTTAAGGATCTTAGAGCTGACCGTACTTGATATCATTACACAATTAGAGACATCGCTTTCCCCACTCAATTTATAGTTTTCCAATGCCCACCAGCCCAGAAGTGCACCCAGTTCATTCCCACTGAAGAGCTTAAACTTTTTGCACTCATCAATCTCTGCAACAGCCAAACGATCCGCATCCGGATCGTTAGCCAATATCACTTGACTTTTCTTCGCTGTGGCAGTTTTAATAGATAAATCCAATGCTGCTTTCCCCTCTTCTGGGTTTGGACTTGGTGTAGTTGGAAAGTCTGGATTTGGCTCTATCTGTTCGGTTACTGGTGTAACTGGCTTCAGGTTAATTTTGGCAAATGCCATCTTTACAAATGGATAACCAACTCCATGCATTGCTGTATATGTAAAGTTGATAGAGCAACTTCCATTTCCCTCCATTAGGGGACACGAGATTTCCTTCTTTAGTGTATCGAAATATGCTGGAATGACACTGTTGTAAGGATCAACCAAGAGATCATTCGCACACAATGTTGTTTCATCCCATGAATCATCTCTTGGCTGCAGGTTATTCTCTATGGATTCTGATATTTCCTCATCCAATGGTGGAATTATTTGAGCACCATTAGTCCAATAAACCTAAATATATAGTTGTAAATAGGGATACAGATTTAGATATAAATAGAATTTGTAGATATACCTTATAACCATTATCCTGCTTGGGATTATGAGATGCAGTTACTTGTATCCCGGCCAGACATTGCAGCCGTAATACTGAGTATGGAACAAAAGGAGTGGCAACAGGAACTTGGAATAGAAAAACTCGAAAACTTTGGGATAGAAAAACAATCGCAGACAATTCAGCAAAACGTTGACTATTGTACCGTGCATCGTGTCCAATGACAATGCCTTGTGTTGTCCATGTTGCCTCATCCGGATACTTCTCCTTCATGAAAGCACACAATCCCTGGGCAGTTCTTTAATATATAAAAATAGATATAGTAAATTGTATAGATATAATTAACTCTATTACAATATCTTACTGTACAATAACCAAATCATTCATTGAATCGAATCCTGCTCTCATTACAGCACGTAGTCCTGCTGTTCCAAACTTAATACGCTTGCAGAGACGAGCCCGTAATCTGGATAAAGTGGAAGATAGGAATTGTATATATTACTTTTAGTATATTTTTAGAGTATAGAGTATACACACGTATCCCATTGTTCGTTCTTAACAGCCTCCATTATCTGACCCAATGTGTCTTTGTTACGGTCCCATTTAATCCACTTCTTGATCATGGCATCGAGTTCCTTATCGCCGGAGAGCGGCAAATTCTTTAGCTCGCATATTGCCTGCCCCATGGAAGAAACCATTGTGTGCAGCTGATTTAATTTAGATAAATCTTCTAAAATAAAAAATGTTACAAGCCGTTGAAGAGCATAAAAAAATTTTGACAAAAGTTTCCCAATAAATGTAACAAACGAGAATATTTTTAACAAAACTCAAAACAAAAAACAAAATCAAATTTCCATTACATCTTTTTCCATGATATTGCCATAAATTTCAAATCTTCATTTTATTCAATAATGAAATATACTATAAAAACATTTTGGCCCAGTTAACACACACGCACACACACCATTAAGAATATCTTTCAGTTTTATTTACTTAGCAAATTTTGATACTAGAGGTATAAATAACTATTAATAGTACTTAAAGTCAAGATTCTATATAGACGGAACGATGATGATTATCATAGCTATAGCTAAAGTGTTCCAAGATTCATCACTTCATTGCACAGGAAGTATTATCCATTTAGTTTCTTTATCTTTTCTCCATCCTTCAACTAGGTACATTATATACATCGAATACAAAAAGTACCGGAAAAACGAAGAAGGTTTTTTCTTTGTACATTGCAACGGTAAAATGGTACACTTTAATTTAGTTTAGTTACAAACTAATTTTGAGGAAGGAGAGACCTTTATGTAATCAAATTCAAAATAAGAAAGTGAAAATTGTAAGGAAAACTGTGAAGAAAATATAAATTGGTATCAGAAAGAGAAAAATATGGAACATAAATGCTTGAACACTAACGAGATATGTTATGCTCATTTTGCATGACTTGCGACCTTAACCCTCTAGCTGAGAACATGAACGGTGCTTGTATGAACAAGGACATTGGCGGGCAAGGACATGCCGCCGCAGGGCTAGTATTACACACAGGCGAACGCACACAAGTAAAAAAAAAAATAAATAAATAAATAATATTATTGTGTTAATATTATGTCACATATATATAGCTATATACATATCAAAACATATATATAAATATGTAGATATGTCGCAGGAAACATATTTTCCAAATAGTTAATTATTCAAATGGGCGAGCACAAAAAATTATCATAATGAATGAGCAGAAAAACCGCACTAATTGCGACTCATAATTAGAGACATGTTAATTGGTAAGCATCCATCAGCAGAAGGTGTAAGGAGAATATGAAGCTAAAGGAACACTTATAAAACGGAAAAGGAAAAGAACTGCAAAAAGATTGTAAAAAGAAGACGATGAAGAAGCAATAAGTAGAGTAAGAACAGCAACTAATCCGTATGAAAGCACGTGGCAGCGCAGTTTAAACCGAAAGTTGAAGGAAAAAGTTTTGGTTAGCAAAGTTTTTGGCCTGGTCAGCAAGGCACTTGGCCCAGATTGAATAAGTTAATCTAATTTTAGTATAATGTAAACAGAGTCAGCTTCTTATCATGTCTTGTGTACAAACTGACATACATATACATAGATATATATGCATATATATTTGGTATATAGACGACCCAAATCGAAATAAGACAAAACACAAATGTCAAAATATTGGGCAAACATTTGGTGTCTGTCCAACAGGCGCCAAGGGCAGTTACCAACTTTGGTCAACCGCTAATGTTAACTGGCAAGGCGGTACAAATATCGTAGAGAGTCAAACACCCATTTGCCCATCCACCTAACCACCCATCATCCACTCAACCATTCAATTTATTCAGTCATCCTTCCCAATGGTTTACATAAATTTTTGTTGCGCAAATATTTCATTTGCATATTTTTGTTTCAACGTGTTTGCGTGTGTGTGTGTGTGTGTGTGTGTGTGTTGTATCTGTTCGTGTGTGGGTGTCTTGTGTTACTTTTTCTTAAACACCTCCTGGGGCTACATATGTATAAGTAAGGGTGTGTGTATACTAAAAAGTTGACAATTTCCAAGATGTCAACACACACGCACACATACACACAGAGAAATCCCATACTTATATGCATCGATTTCAATATGTCTATATGTTTTTATTTAATTTATGCCATTTATGCGTTGCTGCCTCTGGATTTAAAAAGGACACACACCCATAATGAACCTGCCTCAAGCACTGCAGATTGCTTTGTTTTTATTGCTCCATATCAAAATCATGACCTTTGACCCAACCGCAAGTTTACTTTTGCTGACCAGCAAACAGCTATTTCCTGTTTTATTTATACAAAAATTTTTGCTTTACTCACTTTCAACACACACATGCTCTACACATTTAAAGCACTAGCTTAACTTACACATACAATCACAATATATTGTAAGTTAATTCAATGCTGAGCAAAGTGTGCTCATACAAAGCTACTCCCACGTTTCGTTTTGCTACTATTCTCAAATATGTACATGCCATGCGACCCATCTACTTCACTATTGAGCAACGCAATGTGTTTGATTGCAAAACGTATTCAAAATGGCAGTGAATGGGCCACTGAAAGCAAGCAATGCTCGGCCGCTACCTGCGTTAGACACATCAACGACTTGTGCAAGGGAGAACAACAATTTTGCATTTATTTCTTATTTTCATTCTTTGCCGATGCCGTCGGAGCTGACGACCAAAGTTTAAGCTGTCTTGTTGCACTTTTCATTCAAAATGTGATTTTATTAATGTGTTAGGTCTGCACTGGTTTCGTATTTAAGCAGCTCTTTATATGTTTAATTTTTCACAATTAAATGCACTAATTGATTTTTAAAGATTTTGTTTACAGTCGATGTTTGAATTTAAAAATGTAAAAGTGATTATTAATAAAAGACATAAATTTAACTTTAAGGACTCAGCTTATATTCAACCAATAAAATGGATATATAAATAAACATATACAACTAAAGGCAATATCTTTAGGTAACTTGTGTTAATGTACATTATGCATTTATGTTAGGCGGCAACAAGTTTAAAGCTCTGCTAAGCTTACGTTTAGTTCCACCGTTAAATTGTCATCCACATGTTAAAATTGCAGTGAGAGACATACTCTCTTTCACTTACGTACTCTCTCTGTGTTTATTTCTCCTGCTGTTAACTTAGGTTCCACAAGTCGCTCTCACTGTTAAGCTGGGTGGCGGCAAGAGCCCCAACATAAGGTCCATGCCTTAGCTTTAGTCCTGAGCAAGCCTTTGAGTAAGTTGGTAGCGGTTTGGGAATTAGACTGTGAGCTGAGGTTGAGGCTGACGCTGATACTGACGCTGCGGCTGAGGCTGAGGCTGAGGCTGAAGCTGAAGCATTACTGAAACGGGGAAAATTGTCAACTTAAAAGACGTAGCTGTAATTAGTGACCCAGTTGGGGACGATACTGTAAAGCTGTTGGCCTGACCTTTGACACGCATTTAAATGCATCGTTAATTAATGTGCCGACGCGATATGCAAAGCGTATTAAAGTAAGAGTCACATTCGCCTTTGACTTCAACTGCGACAATCAGCTGCAGCTCCCCTTCTCACGGTTTCTTTTCCTCTTGCTTCATGCTGTTTGCCACTTCCAACAGGCAACTTGCAACTTGCAACTTGCAACTTGCCACTTACCATTTGTGACTGGTGGCAAAACTTTTCGCGCTGCATGCATCGTTTCTTATTGGAAATTATGCATGCAGCGGCAACCAGGAACGTAACTGACAATTAGAGCTGCACAGTCACCGCCCCACCCCTCCCCATCCCTCTTTGGAGTGCTAAAATGGAATGGGAATCAAAGCGATCCAAGTGCTCCACTTGTCTGACTCTGTCTTCAATCTCTGCCATACACATTGCATTCGCAACGAGTAGGAAAATTATTTTATATGCCTCTTCGATTTTGCTTCATTCCACTCGCACTCCCATTTTGCTTATTTTATACGTATTTTTTATTATTTCTGTTTTTTTTTTTTGCTTTCCTTTTTGTAGTTTACCTTGTTCGTATCTGCATCTTTTAACATGATATTCCTTTTAATATTGCCGATTCATTGACAACTCTCCTGTTGGCCATTCAATCGAAAGATGGACAACAAACCGGTTAGGAGTTGATGCCAAGCATTTCTTTTCTTTTAACTACTATCTGTCAATAAAAACTGTATCAAATTATATATATATCTGTATATATTTGTACTATATAATATTAGTTAGTCGTTATAGCCAAAGATATCTGTTATATAGAGCATAATTATGCTTGAGCTCAAGTGCTTACATTAAAATTCAAATTGATTATTTTTCTATATATGCAAAAGGGAATAAATTTACTTACCTCCCTCTCTCTCTCTCTCTCTCTATCTATTTCTCTGCCACTCTGTGTGGCAACTCCTCCCCCTGTAGCTGTTTAAGCTTTATTAAATTAAATCCTTTTATCTGCATTTACCCGTTTAAGCCCCGACAAGCAGTTGACAAAAGAAATTATACACCTCGCTACGGGCATGGGACAAAAGCCTGTACCATCTATACAAAGAGACAGCTTCCCAGCAGCTTCCCAGCAGCTTCCAAGCAGCTTCCAAGCAGCGTACCTGCCTTAGCGCCCGGCACCTTTTCAAGGTAAACAAAAAGCGTGTGAGGTTCTTTCTTAAACAGACCTAACCATACGGCATTGCCAATATGCACATATATAAGAAAGAAAATCTTATTTTTAGTAGAGTTGGGTACACTTTTAGTTACTCTGTACGAAATGCTAATGTACCATTGAACATATTTAGCTAATTGCTTGCTCTTTACAAGTTACTAAGAAGATTCAGAAATCAGCTGATAGCTGCTATAGCAAGTACCATCAGACGATTTGCTAATACACAATACAATACTCCCTATACATATTTATAATATTTACAGGGTATATAAATATATATGGCATCCAATAGCAGTACGAGCAGAGTGCAAAAAAGCGGCTATATGAAAGCTAAGTAAAAAGCAGCGCATTACCATTGTATTTACGAGTATGAGAAATGTTCGAAGCGTTACAGAGAGGCAGACAGACTGAGAGACAGGCAGAACGGGACGGAACAGAACAGAATGGGACAGTACGGGACAGAACGGGACAGAAGGACAGGCACATGTCAAACATTCTTTTGACACTTTGTCATAGCATCTCGCTGTGACACTTGTCAGCAGTCGGATTTCGCTTTTGCAATTCGCAATTCGTTCGCATTTGGAATTGGTGTCCTTCATTCTTTCTCTCTCTTCATTTCGCTTCGTTGATTTATAGTATGTGCAAGTATGAACAGATATATATATATATATGTATTCACACATCCGCTATTCACGTTTACTTATGAATCTTTTTTTGTGAATTCAATTTTCCTAATGATATTTGCTCGTCGCGACGCACTTTGCACCTCGCACCTCGCACCTCTGGCAGGTTATGCATGTCTCTGTCTAACTGTGTGACAAGTCCAAATGAAGAGACAAGATTAAGTGGCAACTTGTTGGGCCAATCGATTTCAACTTTTCATGAAAAACACACGTAACACTCAGAGAACAATTAAATTTATTTGAGCTAGAATTTAACTATTAAAAAAAGGAAATCGAAGTGATGTCTTATGCGATGCTTTGCTCGTCGAACCGATCAATGATTATCGAACATGCTCGATGCGGCATGAGCACAAATACAATTACAACAAGCATTGGTTTGATTTGGGCATAAGCTGCAACATTGTATAATGTTTATATTAAAAGCTTTTATATACCTTTAGCATTGCCCCACTGAGGTGAGGCATCAACAGTCGAATGGATAAATAAAGTTCTATGAAAGTTGCAACAATTTTTGGACTAACGCAATTAGGCCATAAAAGCTGAAGGCTGAGTTGTTGTTGGTGTTGCTGTTTGTGTTTGTGTTTGTGTTTGTGTTTGTGTAGTTAGCTGTGAGTAACACGCTGACGGCCATTTATCAGGGCATCTAATCTAATCCTTTTACTGGTCAAATAAATTAAAATGAAAAGCCTTTTCGGCAACAGCCGCAGCGGCCACTAAATTACGCCAAAGATAATTAACCTGTAGACTGCCTCTGCCACAGACACTGCTACCAAGAGAGAGTGCGAGAAAGAGTGGCGCAACCCACTCTGAGTGGGGCAATAAGCGAGAGATAGAGTAACGAGTACTTTATGTAGACGCAGCCGCTTCTTGAGGCTTGGGCACTCTATTAGGCCTTCGACCCTTGGGAACGGAAGCCCAAATGGGTGGACTGAAGTAGCGAAAGCTGCGACTCGAATATCCTCTTTCGAGTAACCGATGTGAAATTACAAAATGGCGCAAATTATAGAGCGCAGCTGAAGAAGGACCAAGATGGGCGACGACGTCGCTTGCGATGGCAACGACGACAGCCGCTGCTACGCGGCGTCGTTGGCCATTTCCGTTCGAAGGCATTTTTCCAAATGAAGTTTACAAGTAATCATGAAAAAGGTAATTTAATAAAAGCAAAAAAAAAAATAAAAAATATATATATATATATATATATAGAAGAATCGAGAGAGAGAGACATAAAACTAATTTACGGATCTGAAATTGCTTGTGCAAAAAGCGAGCTTCAAACTTGAAGGATGGCCCGAAAAAGAGAACAAAGAAGGAAATGTTGCAACAACGAAAAAATCGAATCAACTCTTGCCACAGCATCTACTGCTTGAATGTGTCGCCTACACACACACACACACACATATATATTATATATATATATATTTTATTCACTTTTATTTAAGTTCAAGGCCAAAGTTATTAGATGCAAGCCTCCCTTTCGCCCAAGCACTCATAATTCAACGGTACTTTGATTTTAAAGATTTCCCAGAAAATTGAGATACAGCCAGAAGCTAACCAGTCGTATATAATACACTTCACATGGCCATAAGTGAGCAACTTAAAAAGCTCAGGCGATTCAATAAAGGCTAACAAAGCAAAAGGATAAGCTGCACTCGTCCTGCTCCTCCTCTCTCTCTCTCTCTCTCTCGTAAACTTCATATGTAACATGCCAAATAACATAAATATATATATATTAATATGTATGTATATTTATATGCATGTGTGTGTGTGTTGGTATGTGTGTGTGCTGGGGGAAAAAAAAAACATTCAAGAATGGGTTAAGTCCACACGGAAGCACAATACATGTCCAGTCATTTCACGCAGTAACTATAAGCTGCTCAAGAAAAATGGAGCAACTTGCTGACATATACACACACTCACATACACACACACACACACACACATGGGCACACCTACCGCCCCTTCTACTAAAGTCTGACCAACCGCACGTATGACAAAACAATTTGGGAAGCTTATTTATTTTGGTTTTTTTCATTTTATTTGTTGTTTTTGTCTCTCTCTCTCTCTTTCTCTCTCTCTCTCTTTCTCTCCCTCTGTTGTTGTTGTTGCCTTTTTTGGCCATCTTCCAAAATAAAAATATATTTGCAACAAAATGTTACAAGGCCAAGAACTGCAGCAAATATTGCAAATGCTATGGGACAACATGTTAAAGTTTAAGCAAATATCTATGTGTATGTCTCTCTCTATCTATGTGTGTGTGTGTGTGTGTGTGTGTGTGAATGTTTATATATATATATATATATGAATTCCCTGAGTATCCTTGTTTAGTAGCGCCTGCCATAGCAGAAGCACTGACCGACATTGGCTGCAATTTTATGCCAAGCTGATTTTCCAGCCAACTTGCTCCCCACATGCTAGCCAAGTATTTAAGCTAACTTTTCTTTAGTGAGTGTGTGTGTGTGTGTGTGTGTGTGTAGTTTTAAATCATTGGATACTGCTGCTACTGCTGCTTTAATGCTATGCACTTGCAACTTATTTTATTTGTCTCCCATTCAAATTGTGTGTGTTGGCCTCAGCTGTTGGCCAACTTTTTGTTGGTCCAAATGCTCTTAAGAGCAGAGTTAAATTCGTGGCTTTTCAGTGGGTCACTGCGTCATTTTGCTTTTCAAACTTTCCTTTTGACATAACATACACACACACACACACACACAAATGTACGTGCAAATGTGTGAATACTTAATAATATTACTTATACGCAACGTGGTACAATATATTTGTATTAAACAACTGCGCTGCGCTTGTATACACTTGCTACATGTATATGTATGTATATGTATATATGTATATGTTGCATGCAGCAACATACACTTGTAATCCCTATACCAAACCCTAATAAAAACCTTTCGCACAATTCATAGAAATTATCTGAGGCTTCCACTGCTTACAGCATTAGAAATAAACTTTAAAAGTAAACTTTACACACACACACACACACATATACATAGATATATATACATATATTTAATACATACATATGTAGATTTTGTGAGAATATTTGAAAAGTATTTAAGAACTTGAGGCTTATATAAATATATAGAGTATATATCAAGTTGACAAACTGAATAATGAATGAATTGCGTGTATGGCATTCGAGCTGTGGATGTGGCAGGTTGAGTTGTTGCATGCAGTTTGGTTTAAGTTGAATATAGACTAGCATACTACAATCCTAAACAGATCACATATATACTCCTGATCAGTCTTTATACTAAGCTGCAGCTTGCTACTTGAGTTGCTTCAGTTGCTGCCACATTTCTCATTCGCAACTCATAAGACAGCTGCAACTTAGACTTATTTAAGCTTTGCTCTAGTCACATGTTAGGGTATTACATAGTCGGCTTGTTGCTTGTATACTCTAGAATCTTTTAGCAGGTTGTTAGTCAGTCAGCATAAGCTCAGGTTGCCCTGTCACAGACTCATCCATCATGGAAAGTTCTTTCACTTTCACTTAGCATACGAGTATATACTGCATTTGCTAGCAAATCACATGATATAACCTGTATATATATATATATATATATATATAAACATATATGTATATTTTATATGTATGTATATATGTACATATGTATGAGATATATGTGTGACAATCGTTAAACACAGCCAGTTGGCTGGCAACTTTATTTTTAACTTTATATCAAGTTTTCAAGGTAAACACATTTGTTGTGATGGAACTGCTGTTGCCTGTATCCTGTTGCAGTCCGCCCAGTGGGTTGTACCATAGCAGTAGCAACAACAACAACAACAACAACAAAAGCAAAAATATAAAATCTATTTTAATTTCTATTATGCAAATTTTTAGCCAAGTTTCCTCTTGCCTCTCGCCTCTACCATTTGTGCCTGCCGC
The DNA here is from genome assembly GCA_037044455.1 of Zygothrica quintamaculata. Taxonomy (NCBI): domain Eukaryota; kingdom Metazoa; phylum Arthropoda; class Insecta; order Diptera; family Drosophilidae; genus Zygothrica; species Zygothrica quintamaculata. Next base: position 148,120 of record JBAMBS010000281.1, on the reverse strand, counting down.
ATGGGGAAACTGTTGGAGCAACAGCACTGGCACAACTCCAATGCTACTCTTACACTCTCTTCACACACACACACACACACACATCTGCATATACGTAGATAGAGTCATAGTGGCAAGTGGCCGAGTCGGACTGAAGCCATAGCCTAGACAGCCTTGCTCTGGATGCATGCATAATAATGCCATTTAGATGGAGGCTTTCAGCTGGAGTCTACACTTGCTCCTAATGGCTGCTGGCTCCTGGGTTCATGTGTGGGAATGCCTGCTGCCTCATAAGTGGCTTTGAGTTTTGGGAACACATATATATATATATGTATATATATATATCTCTATCTGTCGCGGCCACATCATAAATTTTATCCTACCAACAGCTGTCTCTAGGCATAGATATATATATGTGTGTGTGGGGGTGTGTGTGTGTGTGGGGTGTGAGTTTTTGTGTGTTGTCCTAAAATGTACCCCAACATTTTTCGTTATTAACAACTTAATTTTTGTTTTTTTTTTTCTTGACAAAAAGCTTGGTTCATAGTTAACATGGCTAATTCAATTTGGCTGGCATTAGATTTGGATATTGCCCAAAAATATTGCACTAAAGCGTCAAAGCAGCCCAATTTAAGCGTTTGCAAACTGCTCTTTGATGGTGTTGCTAACAAAAGGGATACTACGGTGCATGCAACGGGGGTAGGGGCAGTGCTGGGGCAGGCTAAAGTGGGTCAAAATGAGAAAAAGTGAGCCGCATTTCTCGCGGGTGACAGTCATAGACACACACACACACACACACACAGAGATATATAGAGTGCAGTGCAGATGTTTAACAGCGCCCTTGCCACGCCCATGGCTGCCACAAGAGCCCAGCGGTGTCAGCGGGCCACAACTTTGACATTTTTGGAGCAGCGTGCCCCAAGCGAAGTGGAGGCCATGCCCGAGTTTGAGTTACAGTTTGAGCTAAGTTCATGCGGTGCCGCGTCGCTTCGCGTCGAGTCGCGTCGCGTCGCCTGAAAGGCAAATCATGTGCGGCCTCAACCGACAACAACAACCGACAACAACAACCGACAACCAACAACCAACAACAATAACAAACAACAACAACAATATGTTACAATGCTTTCAATCAAGTTTTCCATGCTGAATGATACCCTTTACACAGGATACGAGAGCCCATCCTTGCCACATTTGTTAGCTGAGGCAAAGTAGAAGGATCAGCTTGAATATATAATATATATATATATACATGTGTGGCAACATTTTTATAGGGTATAGAAGCAATGCAAAGCAGCAACATGCAAATAGAATAAAGGGAGCATTGGCACAAGGGAAACGACTTTTGGGGGAAGTCACAAAGGAATAGGCAAATGGAACTGGTGATGGTTGGAGTTGGAGCAGTAGCTAGAACTGTAGCTGTAGCTGGAGCTGGAGCAGCTGTGACATTGATTTCGCATTTGGCATTCACAGAGGCGCGAATCATTTTACGTATGTTGCCGGCGTTTTTCGTTGAAATTCTGTAATAAAATTTTATGAGCGACGCCGGCGACGCGGTGTCAATTTTTATTGTTATTCCTTCGCCTCCTGTACGACATCATAAACTTGAAATCGATTAGCCAGTAGTAGAAGCAACAGCAGCAGTAGTAGCAGGAGCAGGACCAGGAGGCAGCAGGCAGCAGGCAGCAGGCAGCAAGCGCCAGGACATGATGCACGATACCCAACTCAAAAGCTCAAGTGACAAAAGTTTTATTTTGATTTATGACCTGGAATCATGGAAACAAAAAAACGAAAGAAAAAATAATAATAATAAACGCATAGCATAAGATTCGCAGGCAGCAAAAGAAATCAAAGTCAACGTCGTCATATCCCAAAAAAGATAAACCAAAACCAAAACCCAAACCAAATCCAAATTCAAATCCAAATCCAAAGACGAAGCCAAAGCCGAAAGAGCAATCCAATTCACTTGAGTTTAGCTCCATTCAGTTCACTCCAAGCAAATAAATCATAAGAATTAAACGCAGTCCAATGCAATTTGACTTTTTATAGAAAATAAGTTACCAAAGTTACGCACGAATCCAGATAGCACAGAGCAAAGGCTACGAAGGCTGCGAAGGATGTGAAGGAGATTCAGGCAGGTCCTGCGCACCTATTTTTTTCCTGCTTCTTAATGTTGCGGCTAAAGTTTGTCCTTATGCCGGATTGCATGCAGAGCTGTAACAGCTTCGTTTTAAGAAATTAAACTAGTTCTAATTTTATTCATTTACGAACCAGTTCGCGTGTTGCATGCAAAACATGAAGTCAACTCCTTGTTTATATCCTTGTAGTTTCATTTTAAAGTCCTTTTCATTACAATAGCAGATGCTTTATCCATTGTTACTATTAAGTAGTATCTTATAGTCGTATTGTAGCTATTAAGTAGTATCTTATAGTCGTATATTCCCTATTTTTAGTTCAATTGCAATTGACTTTGGTGCAGATAAAAAGAATTTTGTGTCCAAACTTTCTTCTGCTATTGAAGTAGCATTTGATAATTAACTTTTCTGCTGCATTTTAATGCCACTTACTGCTGCTGCTGCTGTTGCTGCTGCTGCTGCTGCAACAACTGCAACTCCACTGAACATATTACAAGGCAACTAAAAGATCCTTTAGATAAAAGGATGCCTATTGCTCAGCTTTGGCATAGAGTAATCGAACTCTTTCCCCCTCTCTCTCTCTCTCTCCCTTTCTTTTCCTATTTTATGCTGATATTATCAAGCTCTGTTATGTATATTTATACAGCGTATAATTATATCTATTTTCTGTGCATGCATGTATGTGTGTGTGTGTGTGTGTGTGTTTATTTAAATTGACTTCCTAATGGTTTAAGGACATCCCACTTCCTTTTACCCATTTGATGGTGGACATTTGGCGTAAGTACACACAATTTTCTTATTGTTGAGTCTATTTTTTATGTTATTTCTCTATGCCTGTCTTTCACCTCTCTCTCTCTTTCTCTCTCTCTATCTCTCTCTATCCCGCTCTCTTTCATAGACTCCTTCATGGTCGTAACATGCGCAAATAACATAATTTCTGGCATTAAAATCAATTTTCATCGTTCCCCAGACGATGTCACTTGTAGCTGCTTTTGATTTTTTTTTCCCCCTTTTTCCTTTGGCATCCCTCCTGCTTTCCCTTTCCCGCTTTCGTCTCCTAGCTGCGTGGTTAATACCAAGCCCATTCCGTTCTATTTGACATGAATTGGCCGCATTGTCATGAAAATAATGCAAATAGTAATTTCTGGGATTGCCTACTGTCCAGACAACCAGTGCTATCAATGGAGTCGCTGTTCCTCCCAATTCCAGCTTCTCTTTCGAGCACCATCAACTGAGATCTCGGCATGGGCCTGGCTAATGACAATGGCACCATTTTCCATCTCCATTTCCATTTTCATTTATTTTTGTGCCGTTTGTGCCAGGCAATGTACTAAAATTGGCGACCAGACTATATTTTTCGCACACGACAATCGTGAATGAACATGCCCGAAGGCTTCTGGCAAGGACCTTTTATGATGCATGACATCATTAGGACTTTAATATTAAAGATGTTGCCCCAAACATGCATAAGCAATATCAATTCTCTCTCTCTCTCTCTCTCTCTCTTCTCCCTTCTCTCTCTCTCTCTCAGTCTGTTTGAAAATCAATTCCTTAAAGGTTTACCAAAATTGTCAAAGAAAGAGAGAGGAGCAGAGAGAAGTAGCTGTAAGTAAAAGGGTTTTACTTTCTCCCGGTAAATGTAATATATATTACAGAATAATATAAATGGAAAATAATATGTAATATATATGAGTACTCAGTGTGGGCTTTTTAGCCTGGGTTTTGGACTTTGGGTTCCCGAGTTCGGGGTAAGATTTAAAAAAAAAAAAAGGAAAATTTTGAGCGGGGGAACGTGTGAAAAATGAAAGGAAATGCCGCGACGCCGAGGCGGAAATGAAAAATGCACGAAAAAGAAAAAACGGAAATGCTACCAACTGCGATAAGAATGCTTAACAGCTTTAACAATAACAACAGCAACAACAACAGCAACAGCAACAACAACAGCAGCAACAACAGCAGCAACAACAGTTGCGGAAAGCAACAGTACAAGTAGATGAAGCACGAGAAATAAACAAACAATAAAAGTGTGTACAGAAACAATAAAAGCACAACTCTGCACGACTAAAAGATACCCTATAGTATATGGCATATAAGCTGGCAATGATTATAGAAACGAATGGAATTGAAACTTTAAACAATCCTTCAAGGATAACTCATTTGGTTAGAGTGAACAGCACTTGAGTATGCCGTGTAGTAATTTATAGTATTTACAGGGTATTCAATATAGTGCAAATGCATTAAAATATCGTACAGCTGTTCAGAATTTTGCAAGGACTGCAAGGACAGTTTATATATGAAATTATACATGTATATTTAATGGGAAAGGATTCGCAAGTCAAATGTTTACATTTAACGAGATTTGCACTGAAAATTATATTTCTGTATGTGAATCGGTTAACGGTTAATGCCAAAGGGTTAATAGTTAATGGTTAACGGTTAATGGTTAATGGTTAATGTTGAACGGTTAACGGTTAACTGGTAACTATTAACTGTTAATTGAAATTAAACCCCATTAAGAGACTTTTTTTCACATGTTGCGCATGATTCGTATATAAAACAAAAAGGATATAAAAGACATCATAAAATAAATATCAAAATACAAAAGAATTCAATGAAAATTCTCTTTTATGACTTTTCCAAAATGCATTTTCATTAACATTCCAATTATTTTCACTGTTCTGTTATATTTCCCGTAACATGCTAAGGTTTTCCTTAACTGCTGCATATATTTTATCCTTTAGTAAATTTTATATATATTTTTTATAGTTAATTCAAATATTTATATATGAAGTGTTTAATTTGCATTTCACCCCCGACACCTTCAAGGGAAACACACGTGATTTGCGCTAATTGCGAGGTTGTAAAACCCTTAAGGGTTCAAAGGTTGCATCAAGTGCCTGGCACCGGGATGTAGAATCTCTACGTGCTGTTTTATGGACAGATCTAACACGACAGTTGAACATGAGCCAGACAATAAAGAGACTGCACTCTCATTGAGACTCACCAGACAGCTGAGACCACAGCGAAGACCAGGACCCAGACCAGGAGCAAGAGCGAGACCAAGAGACCCCTTCCCATATTTTATGGGCCCAAATTTGCTGCGTGTTTGTTTGGCTTTTCACACCAAAACTTTGTTTTTTTTTTCTTTTTTTTTTAGCTTCCGTCTTCTGTCTTGCGACTTTATGGTGGAGGGGTTTGAGTAAGTTCTAAAGGGGCCCATAACAAAAGGATCTACAGAGCAGCCCAATTGTCACGGGTCGTTCCAGAAATGAGTCATTAAGCAATAAACAAAGCAATTGCTTAAGCATAGTATGAGGCTAAGGCGGCGGACGGGTGATGGTGGAGGGGAACTAAAAGAAAAAGAAGAGTACAAAAAAAAAGAAAGAAAACAGGCAGAAAAAACTTGCACACGCGCTCACAATTTGCGCCCGAAAAACAATGGGACAAAGGATACTATGGAGTCCAGCTACTCCTTTCAGGCGCGTGCCGGCAATCAAAAATAATAAACACCCCTAATTTTGAGAAATGGTTAAAGAAATTTGTTACCAAGTATCCCCCAGCTTCGTGCCAGCTGCGACTCATTAAAATCCAACACCACCACCAACAACACCCACACCAACACAAACACGCGCTCCAATGGTATTCTAGGCATCGCATAGTCATTAATATTTGGCGCTTAAGCAAATGCAGTCATGCCCCACCCCTACACCAGCCCTACACTCCACCCCTACCACTACTCCAGTAGCAGCTTCAGTTTGTCGCTGCCCATCCTATCCCATTCCGACCCATACGGCACCCGAAATACAATGCCAGGATATTGCATTGTTTTATTCCGTTACGGGGAGGCGCAGAGATTCGCATCTTTCCGCCATTGTTTGCAGCATCGAAATAATGCCGTTTCATGCATATGCATTCACAAATTGAATGTGCGATGCTGCCTGCCACTGCCACAGAATGCATGACTATAAAGTGGTATGCCTGCTGAATTCTGAATTCTGAATGTTGGATGTTGCATGGTGAATGGTGAATGGTGAATGGTGCATGGTGCATAGTGCATAGTGCATAATGCATAGTGTATACTGCATGGTATATATATATATGATTCCTGCAGGGAGCATAGACAATCAAATTCGGTGTCATAGAGTGTGTTAGGGAATAAAACAAAACCCGTTTAATATGCATATGCATCACCATTTCGTTTATATGAGAAAGATACCCGCAAAGTTAATGCGACAATGGCGCATGTTGCCACCAACCTAACAGCATAGTAATCGCCACACAACTTAAAGCATAGTAATTTTAAGCAATTAGATAAAGCTGCTGCAAGTGTTGACAGCAATTATTATCTGAATAATTCAAGTACATACTATAACTCTCTCTCTCTGTCTCTCACTCTGACCCGTTTATCATTTTAATTGTTGAATCAACAGTCTGTCCCGTCATATGGTTATGGCTTAGGTACAATGTATAAATTGGTCGCCAATTTGGGAACTTGCCGAACAGCTTCTTACACTCTACAGCTGTCCTGACACTATACCTGCCGTAGCTGATTTACCTTCTTTTTTTTTATTTATTATTATTTCAATATATATTTTAATTAGGCATACGAGGTAGCAGGAAACCTCTTTGTAACCTAGGCAGTCTATTCATTCAGCCCAAAATGGGAGCGCCTGTTAAGTTATATTTGCATATTAACATATTTACATATATACATATAAACAACTTAAACTAAATTCACAATAATTTTTAAACTACTTACACTATAAGGGATTAAGCTACAGAGGTCTAATCCATGGGGCACGGGATAAAAGGTCTCTAGGAAGTCTTCGATTTAGTCTTCTCGGCGAAGTTTCTCTATTTAGATCTTTGGCTAAACGGTTTTTATGGTTTTTTAGCCTCTCGTTATATCGGCCAGAGTGTAGGTTGATCTCGTCGAACACAGAAGTTAGGTGTAGGTCTCTGTGTAGCGTCGAATTCCTCATGTACCATTCACACCCGGTGACAGCTCTGCATACATGGTTTTGCTCGATTTGAATACGCTTGATTTGGCTGTCACAGGCTAATCCCCATATTTGGCAAGCGTAACGCCAGATCGGTGAAATGACAATTTTATATATTAGAATCTTGTTGCTTAGTGCCAGTTTGCTAGTGGATTTACCGGCACCATCCATCGCAGAATTCTATGAATATTTGGCTTCCCTACCATGTTAATGTTCTGCATACTTTGCGGCAGACATTGAACATTTAAGTTGCAATTAGCATTAAGTGTTGCATACTTTTAACCGCAGTCTTTTAGTACTATTTAACCAGTTGCAGTATAAACAAGCTAGCATGTGCTGATTATAAATTCGTCTATGGACACCAAAACAGGTTATATGGATTAATGATATTATGGCATAATAATTAGTACCGCAAGCTGACAATTAGCAAGCAATTTACTGAAAACTATTGGAATGGTTTGCACTTCAAGAAACAAGTTTTCAGCCTGATATGAAGTCACCTTCCCTATTGAACCCAATATGGAAGGATGCGTTACAAATCAGTATTGTTCCTTGGTATAATATATGGGTAAAAGAGTTATTCGGATAATCTTCCCAAAATAGTTTATATTAGTATTCAATGTCACTTCATTAAGTGAACTTATTTTTATGTTGAAATGTATCCGATGTCCTGTTACTGTACCTAACCAAGAAAAGAAACTGAACTCAAGGATGTAACATATCAATAATATGTGTCTTTCAAAATTGTACAAATGTTAGCTCTGAATGTCCTTTAGGCTGTTAAGTTTAAAGAAAAAAGTTTAAAATTATAAAAGGTAGTAAATAAAATAACGATTCTGTCTGGAATCCTTTTAAAAACAATGCGGGAATTGTTATGGTCGTGTTTCTAATATTGTTTTCAAAATTGAAGAGTATCGATGAAAGCACTTATCTATTTGGCCTTGCCTGTTATTTAACTAGCTATTTACTTGATGCTTGAAATGAACAAGGAGGCAGCTGATGTCCTGTGCTCTTAACTCATTTTACTTGTGGCGCTTTTGTTTTGCCGAAATGGCTTTCAGTGTTGCTTAGCTTAGCCTGACTCCGAGGTCCTTTCGAGATGGTCTCAAGTTGCCCAAAGTCGTGTGTCCGTTGAAGCGTGGAAGCTCTATTGGTTTTCCCCTTCGATGCGTGCTAAAAGTGTTTTTCTTTGGCGTTGGTGGTTGGCTGTGTGGGTGTCTGGGTGGTTGGGTGGTTGGTGTATAAGTTGTGGGGTGGGATGTGGGGTGGGTGTAGTGTTTTTAGGAGCCGATAGAACTTGCACGGCAACCTACAGAAACCTGAGTAAACAAACAGCAGCAGCAACACCGCTAACAAAAACACCAACAACAACAAGAAATAACAACAATAACAACAACAATGACAACAAGCACTTAAAAAGTGGCGCTTTGAACTTGAAGTTATTGACCATTTTGTGTGTTTTTGTTGCCAATGTTATTGCTACTCTGGCAGGCACTTTTGGCTGAGGTTTTTGTTTAGAATGGAATGGGTATGCGTCTGGTAGAAGGGGGAATGGGGGATGGGGAATGGGGTTTGCATATAGTTTCAAGGTCGCACTTAAAGAGTGCACATATATCCATCCATATACCAACTAAAACCTACCAAAACAGTTGAAGGGCCTTTTGTAGTGGTCAAGTGAAAGGAGCGAATATTGTGGCAAGTTATTGAAAATTGAAAATGGAAAATGGAAAATGGAATTTACATTTGAATGAGGTATGACTGCTGTTAAACCACAGCAAAGGTAAGTCGTGATAACATATAAATTGTACATCTTATCATAATTGCAACATGTTGCAATAGTCTGTTAAAAGCTGCCACAAGAATGTGGTTTGATGCATTTCAAATGATTTTTTTTTATCAAAATAATGGAAAACAATTTGAAGGCAAATTTAATAGAGTCAAACTTTAATGCGAGTATTCACTGTAGACAATAAAACAAATGTTACACTTTGCCCAAAAGATAACAATTACAAGTGCATCGTTTGGGCCAAATGCTGTTCTCCAGCTGCTGCCTTAACAATTTAAGAACTCCAAAATGTTGCAACTATAAAATATTTGCAATTTAATTAAACGAAATTAAACAATCTTGCCAGCATTTGTGCAAACATGTGTGGCAATTGTGCTTGTAATCTAAATTTTGTAAGTTTGCCATCTTTTGGCTATATATAGTCTTGCATAGAGTAAGGATATGGCCCAAAAGTTACACTACAATCTAGCACTCATACTTTTTGATGTTGCCAAGGTTTGTTGCAGCCCTTCTCAGATGCAAGTTTTTAGATTCGTTGCTGTTGCTGTTGGTGTTGGTGTTGCCGTTTCTGTTGCAGTGGCTGTGATTGTGGCAACTTTCTGTGAATGTCTCTGCCTGGCGGCAGCCCAGCACCAACTACCAGCACAAGTAACAAGTAACATTACCAATACCAATGCATTCACACACACAAAGAAGCATAGAGGAGTCAAGGAATAGTCTAACGTCCTGCTAAATTCAAACAAAACTGGAAGGAAGCAATAAATGCAAAGCAAAGTTTTCTTTCTAATGACGTTGATAAAGGGAAGAAGGACACAAAAAACAACGTAAAAATAAATGAAACTATAAATCGATCCCTTCTTTATATATTTATATATATAATATATAAAATTATATGCTGTTATATACGAATATCTGTTCAATAGGCTTTAGAGAGGAAAAAAAGAAAATAGAAAATAAGAGAATTATTTGCATTAAATTTTCGCATTGCTGCATTATTCAGCAAAAAGTTTTTAATGAATTTATTTTCTTTGGTGGCATTAAAACAAATAACATTTTCCTGTTGCCTTTTGCCGTAGAATTTATGGCGCAAAGAAAATGCAAGGTACAAAGCAAAGACAAGCAAAAACGGGGAAAAAAGAAAAGGGAAATAATAAAACCTGCAACAAAATGTGCAAACAACCTGCAAAATTTACAACAAAACTTGAATCCGGTGCGTGGCTTCAGGTGTGGCCATAATTGATATAAACACGCTTTTGGCCCCAAAACAGATGGAGCTTCAATTCATATACTTTCCTACATATATACATACATACATACATACATATATATACACATACATACACAGTGTCGACCCAATTGAATTACAATGAACTATGTAGAATATGAAGCCAGAAGCTGGCAGTCAAATAGACACAGTCGCAATCGCTTGGGTCCTGGTCAATACCAATCAACTATGTCATATTCAATTAAAGCTAATTAGGCAATTTTCTAATGGATATAACCACCATATAACCAAATAACCATATAACCACCCAATCATAAATTAGTTGAAGCAACTCAAATGTTTCCATTTCATTCATACCAAAAGCACGCATCAAGAATATTCAATTTTCAATGGGTTATTACATAATTTGATCCTTATCGTACCAGACACCGAATGCATATTAATTAACCTTTAGCCTTTCACATTATGTGGCAAGCAGAAACTGCAAACTGTTGCCAACAACTGTATAAGCCACGTTCATTTCTAATTATTAGCTGCATCCACAACTCCTTTGCCATTTCAGACCAGCCACAAAAAGTTTCTTCCCAAATTATTACAAATCCCTTCAAGAGTTTATCTATCCTTAAAGAGGTATTCATACACACAGGGTATAAATAGGGTATCAAGTGTTTGCTTCTGGATATACCCTATAATTATATATTATATAAATGATTTCTTAATCACTTTGAATTTGAGAAGATTTAGTTGTTCTAGTAATTCCGAATCTTATCGCGAGTTCAGTCTTCTTGTAATAAATGAAAATTATTGCTTCTTCTGCTCAAGGAATAGGTCTATATCTTGCCAATAAATAATATACATATATATGAATCTAACATATAATCCCTTTACTAAAGACTATCAGTTTTACTTAGTTATTTTAATTTTACTTTATTCGCAAGGTCCCTCATTAAAATTAATTTTAAGTAATAATTAAAATTAAGTTCTCTATTATATTTCTTCTAAGGCTTAACCTCTGATCAAATGAGCATACCCGACACAAGGTATGCTGTGGTTTCTGCTTATATGGAACTAAATTATTAACCGTTACACACATATTGATATTACTGCAAATCCCTTTCCCTTTGATAGTTCTATTTAACAATATTTTTACAGTTTTTTTGTGCCTTTTGATTTGATATTAAAAAACTGAATTTAAAGAACTTTTATTATATTTTTCGTATATTAATTTGTATCCGCTGGTGCACCGCACTTTTTTTATTTTTTTTTTCACTTTTATATAGCTGAGCATAAAGCTTTATTAATTGGAGCACCTGTCGGTGGCTTTCTGTTTGCAAACTGTTAATTTGACACGCAAATAATATTAAAGTGTCACATAGCCGTGTTGTCGTTCAATTAATTTATAATAAATAAATAAATAAGTAAAGTGTACGCATTCCACCTACGCAAATATGAAACATTCATTTTTACTTATGTATATAAAATAAATTATATACACATATATTTTTCTGTAAAAAAACATTTATGCATACAGAGAAAGAAAGAGAGTAAGAGAAGAAGAAATACAAGCTGGCATCATATTTAATTAATTTAATATGCATTTTTTAACAGTTAACATTAATAGCGTTAATTTTTGTGATTGGACCATTTTTCATTTGCATACGCTTCGATATGTAATAATGCCAGATAATAACATCAAAGTAGCTATAACTGTAAGCCCAAGGAATCAGTTATCAGATACCCTATAAAACATATCAAAACTCAGTGCAATGTCAGCATATTATCTACAGAGTTTCTCTCTGCGGAGTTGACAAATTCTCAGCTGGCCCTTGACACCAATACAAATCACACACGGCGCGACGCAACGCAGAACTTCAATTACTCTCTTTGTCATATAATCAATTTGTTGACAATTGCCGCTAGTTGTTTATAAATAAATATCAATTTAAAGCAGCCATAAAGGTAATCGCTGCTGCCACTAGAGAAAAGAGAACGCTATAAACTATAAACTATAAACTTCCACCAGTTCTTTATAGTGATTCTCTATAGCAAATGAAGAGAGCGAAATATATAAAATATCCTAACGTTCGTTGCGTTTGAACTTAAGTGTGACCTTGTTAAAATGAGTTTGTTTTCCAAAGCAGCTCTGTTATGCGTTTATAAATTATTACATAATTTACTTTTGGATGGTAACACTTACTCTAACACAGCTCTGTTTAAAATTCATTATAAAGTTAGCAACATATAGAATGAATTATACCCAACAAACACAACCCAACAAACACAAAGCCGACACTGATATTGAAGATATTAAAGATAGATATTGAAACTATATACTGAATTGGGGGCAAACAGATACAGTGGCATACGGATCACGCAGTTATTGAAGTTATTGTAGTTTATAGCTACAGATGCATACAGATCCTTCTCGGACTTAATGGACTTACAGTAGAGTTTGCTGAATGTTTTCTTAGATGCTCTCTGTTCGAGTATTTGTTTGTTTCGGAACTGTTCCGGACTGTACTAAATTTTTTCACGAGTAATTGGAAAAGATCCTAATGAATCAGGCTTCGATAGTAATTTTACAAATGGAACAACAAAAGGCAACAAAAGGCATCCAAATACTTTTAGATACCTCTAGATATTGAAGTTATATACCGAATTACATAAGAGGCATACAGATACAGCCACGAGATATATGGCATTGAGATAATAGAGTTTTATCACAAAGTTATTGGAGTTTAAACGGGGACTACAGATACAGATTCATACAGATACAATGTATACATATATTTCAATCTTATAGGATTTTTTATCGCTAAGTTATTGGGGTATTATACAGATACACGCTGTTATATCCAAATGCTGTTTATATTTAGCTGGGATACAAAAGCAAGTGTTGACTGCATTGCAATGGAAGGTTAAATATGATAGCAAATCAAAATTATTTGAGGAGAATTTCAAAACACTCTCCAATAATTCAAGAAGCGTACCACAACGTACCACAATAGTTGGAAAACAATAGTCAAATGTTTAAAATGTGGCTAATACTAATTGGGAATTATAAGTGATTGCTAATGTTGTTGCTATGTTGTACTTGCTTAACATGTCACTTTTTAGCCCTTTATCTTTCGAAAAAAGGTAAAAGGGAGCTATTGGATTTGTGGAAAATCGAAAAGTAAAAAATAAAGTCATACCAGACCTTATAATGTATATATATTCTAGATCAGGACGACTAGTTGAGTTCAACTAAAAGCCGCGCTCAATACCCTAAAGTAAGGAAAGAACAGTGTGAATGGCTGTGTATATTGGCAAAGGGACTTTCGTAGTCGGGTATATCCGACTACAGTTTTTTAGCCCCTTTGCCTTTTTTGTAAAAAAAGAGCAAAGCGGAGCTATTGGAAATATGCAAAATCCAAAAGTATGTAACACATAGAAATAATCATCGGAGACCCCATAAAGTATATATATTCTGAATCAGGACGACAAGACGAGTTCATCTAGCCCTGTCCGTCTGTCTGTCCGTCCGTCCGTCCGTCCGTCCGTCCGTCCGTCCGTCCGTCCGTCCGTCCGTCCGTCCGTCCGTCCGTCCGTCCGTCCGTCCGTCCGTATGAACGCCTGTTTCTCAGAGACTATAAGAGCTAGAGCAACCAAACTTGAAATCTAGATTCGTTATGTTCGTACGCTGTACAAGTTTGTTTTTGATTTTTGAATTTCCTCCCCTGACCCCCGCAAATCGAAAAAAACGATTATTAAGCACAATTTTCAGCCGATCAAATTTATTTTTGGCACACATCATTATTAGACCATTCTTGATCGATGTTGTGAATCTGGTGAAGATTGATCAAAAATCTCGGAAGTTATAGATCATCAAAAGTGGCGTTTTGGGCCCCGGGGGGTATAGTAGTGCGCGCAAAATAAGAGCTAGAGCAACGAAATTTGGAACGTAGATTTGTTATGTTCGTACGCTATACAAGTTTGTTTTGGATTTTTCAATTTCCCCCCCTGACCCCCGCAATTTGAAAAAAACGATTATTAAGCACAATTTTCAACCGATCAAATTTATTTTTGGCACACATCATTATTAGACCATTCTTGATCGATGTTGTGAATCTGGGTAAGATTGATCAAAAATCTCGGAAGTTATAGATCAGCAAAAGTGGCGTTTTGGGCTCCGGGGGGGTATAGTAGTGCGCGCAAAATAAGAGCTAGAGCAACGAAATTTGGAACGTATATTTGTTATGTTTGTACGCTATACGAGTTTGTTTTAGATTTTTCAATTTCCTCCCCTGACCCCCGCAATTTGAAAAAATCGATTTTCAGATACAATTTTTAACCGATCAAATTTCTTTTACGCACACATATTAAGTTGACCATTCTCCATCTACGTTGTGAATTTCGTTAGATTTGAACAATAAATACGGAAGTTATACAACATTAAGTACCGCGCTATGGAGCGTGGGGGCTAAAAGGTGCGCGCAATGGCTAAGTACGTGCAGAACTGTGTGTATGTATGAGTATGTGTGTGTATGGCTGTATATGTAGGCAAAGGGGCTCTCGTAGTCGGGTACACTCGACTACAGACTTCTTACTTGTTTTACTTGTTTTTTTTTTAATATTTATTTATTTATTACATTACAATATTATTATTAACCTACTACAGGGTTTCAGCACTAGCTGCCAGGGCTATCAGCTCTACTTTGTATTTACATTTATATTTACAAGTGTATATATATTCTTAATGTTGTGCTAAAAGAGTTATAAAAGCTTAAATTTTGTTGGAGAGACCAATATCGGTGATGAATTTTATTAGTATATGGATGTTGTTTCTGTAGAATTGATTAGAGTGTTTGAGGGGAGTGTAGGTAAGTGATGGGTGATGGCGGAGCGGCCAATGCGAAGACGGGTACAAATTCTTGAATGGTGAGGGTTAACGTTGCAGGAATATTTGAATATTAGTTGCCAAATTGGTTGAAGTTCTTGTAGTTGTGAGAGAAATTGTTCCAGTCTGTGCAGTTTTGTCCGCCAATTCGTTGCCAAAGATTCCCGAGTGACCAGGAGTCCACATTAGTTGAATGTGTTTGTTGTTAATTAAAATATCTCTGATTTTGTAAATTAAGAGGTTGGTGTTGTTGCAGTTGCTGATTGATGAAATAGATGAGAAGCTATCGGTGCATATAACCGTGTGGTTGGGAACTGGCCGCTGCATATTTAGTGTTCCGGATGAAATTATTGTATTGTCAGCTATAACTATTGAGAAAGATGTGTAGGCATCCGTTTTGGATCCATCCGTGTACAGGAACATTTTGTTGCGATGTGTGGGATCATTACTAATTTGAGAGAAGAAAGATCGGTATTGTGTTGTGAGCTTGTGAATCTTTTTGGAAAGCTTTGCTAGATCCAGAATGCAGGAGCTGCGGTCGAGTAGCCAAGCAGGGGACATGTACAGGAGTGAATAAGATTTGGAGGTGTTGTGCTAAGTTAAGAGTTGTCTAGATTGATGATAATTTTTTCGATGAACATCTGGCGTTGAGACAGGCTTTAATTTTATGAATTACAGTGTAATTTTTCTGAATGTTCTCTTAGATGTTTTCTGTTCGAGTATTTGATTGTTTCGGAACTGTTCCGGAGACTGTACTAAATTTTTTTCACGGGTAATTGGAAGAGATCCTAGCAAATCGGACTTCGATAATAAAATTTACAAATGAAACAACAAAAGGCATCCAAATACTTTTAGATACCTCTAGATATTGAAGTTATATACTGAATTACATATGAGGCATACAGATACAGCTACGAGATATATGGCATTGAAATTCATAGAGTTTTATCACAAAGTTATTGGAGTTTAAACGGGGACTACAGATACAGATTCATACATATACAATGTATACAGATATTTCAATCTTATAGTATTTTTACCGAAGAGTTAATGGAATTTTATACAGATACATGCTGTTAGATCAAAATGCTGTTTGTATTTAGCTGCCACACAAAAGCAAGTGTTGAGTGCATTGACAGGTACCAAACAGAACGAAAAAAAATGGAAGGTTAAATATGATAGCAAATCAAAATTATTTGAGGAGAATTTCAAAACACTCTCCAATAATTCAAGAAGCGTACCACAACTTAGATAAACCGTAAGGTAAACCAAAGTAACCTTAACAATAGATGGAAAACAATAGTCAAATGTTTAAAATGTGGCTAAAACTAATTGGGAATTATAAGTGATTGCTAATGTTGTTGCTATGTTGTACTTGCTTAACATGTCAATTTTTAGCCCTTTGTCTTTCGAAAAAAAGTAAAAGGCAGTAATTGGATTTGTGGAAAATCGAAAAGTAGGTAACAGGTAGAAAAAGTCATACAACGCCTTATAATGTATATATATTCTAGATCAGGACGACTAGCTGAGTTCATCTAAAAGTCGCGCTCAATACCCTAAAGTAAGGAAAGAACTGTGTTTATGGCTGTGTATATTAGCAATGGGGCTTTCGTAGTCGGGTACATCAGACTACAGGTTTTTTACTTATTACAGGTTATGTCGCATAAAATAATTTCCTTTTTTATGAAAAATATGCTATGGTAAGCGAATAACAGCGAATAAGTTTAATTATTTATTTCTGTAAGTTAAAGTTCATTATCCTTAAAAACTTAATTTCGTATTTATCAGATAATTAGTACAATAAATTTACAGCTTTAACATTGATGCGGTATATTACCAGCATTAAACTTTAAGCAACTTAATAACCAAAGTTATATTTACCATATGACTTAGATAATATGAAATAAAATTTGAAAGGTAAATAATAACAGGTATAATAAAACAAAATTATAAATAAGAATCACTTGGTACGTTTTCAAAATGTTTTATAGTAAGAAAGTATAATGAATTAATCTATTTAATTGAATTAGTATATATAGAAACAACATCTTTGTTTTATAGTAACATGCTATGTTTGCTTATAGGACTACCATAGGAAATTATTCTTCTAAAAATCTGTTAATTCCTGAATCTGTTCCTTTTATAACCCATTAAACAGCATTGCTGATATTATTCTTATTCTGATATAGCCCATTATTATTCTTATTCTGATATAACCTGATATAATAATTAATTAATATTAATTGCTAATATTATTCTATTAGTTCGTCTTTTGTGTATAATCCCAATTTAATAATATTCACTAGATTGTTTTTTTTTATTTATTAGCTACCTTAATTCTAATATATATATATATGTTGTTGTTACAGTAAAGATTCTTTACTATAACATAATTCAATTCAATGAAAATAAAAATAAATTATATTATTTATACTACTGAAAAATATAAGTGTATTAAAAGAGAATTGATAATACCTATTGTAATAAGATAAGAGTAAGAAATTAGGTGTCTGCTTATTTTGAGTGTGGAATAAATAATAATAAAATATAATAAAATGCATTAAAGTTTAGCAACATAAATGTTTTTATTGTATTTAGTCGATTTGCAATGGAAATTGAAAATTTAATATTTATTTGCAATTCTCAGTTGCCAGCAAATAACATTAAATTAATTGAAGATCAACAAATGTTTATCTGCATAAGGTGAATCAGCATCCTGCATTTGCCCCAAATGAAGTCATTTGTCAACAAAGCAATTTGTTAATGCACTTTAATTGAAATGCTTGATTAACTTGTATGTATTTGTGTGTATAAATATGTGTGTATGTGTGCATAACACTAACACACTGTTAAGGCTATTTGAAAATTCAATTGATATAAGGATATGCGAGTATTCGTACTCACTCATTGTCAGATATATTGAATCAGAATATAGTAGATTTGAATAGTTAACCACTTGTTGTAAATATTTATTAATTGGAGACGAAACGTGTTTACTCTCACATCAGTTAGATTTCTATATATGGTTGTTGTAAATGCATTTGACTAATTGGCAGGATATACATAGAGAGAGAGAGAGAGATGGAACGAAGAGTAAATGGAAAAAATAAATGATTTGTAAACGAAGCAGTCAGCTCTTTAACAATAACAACAACAACAAACAAAAAGGAAAAGGACAAATAACAGCCGCTGTCAGTTGGCTCATTCTCTGTCTTTCTGTCCAGAAGATGGAGTCACATCATCAGGTTGTGTCAGGCCCAGGGCTCATACTGAAATCAAATGCCAAGCAAAATAGAATTCCAAACAAAGCAAATCGTGGATGGAGTTCTATGTGGTTGTATCTGTGTGTATAGATATGAGTGGTTGAGTTTGAGTATGATTCGGTATGTTTGTGTGTGTGTTTGTGTGTGTGTGTGTGTGTCGTATACCGTGTCCCGTGTCAAGCAATTTACAAGTCAAAGGCAAGGCAAGGAAAGTTTCTGACAGGACAAACAGCAGGATGCCTTAGATGCCATCCTGCTGAGTTTCTATGCCCAGTACTTGTTTTATAGTAACTGGCGTTGCTGCTGTTGCTATTGTTGCTGTTGTTGCTGTTGTTGCTGTTGTTGCTGCTGCTTCATTCCTTTCAATTATAATTCCCAGATTTCATCACCATTTCGACTA
This sequence comes from Zygothrica quintamaculata, assembly GCA_037044455.1. Classification (NCBI taxonomy): domain Eukaryota; kingdom Metazoa; phylum Arthropoda; class Insecta; order Diptera; family Drosophilidae; genus Zygothrica; species Zygothrica quintamaculata. The sequence goes on along the minus strand of JBAMBS010000281.1, from coordinate 129,456 downwards.
ATTAACACCATAGACATTAAGCATGAGATTTCAGTTGTCAGCGCACTTGATTCTTGCCTTAGGGCCAAACTTACCAAGGATTAGTTGTGTGCCCTTTGTTTTAACTTTCAACCATTTTTGTTTTGAATATCAAAGCTGCCACAACAATTTCTCAGTTAGTTGCCATATATTAACTCACATTCACACACATTTATACAAATACAAATACATTTTAAATATATTTTCTTAAAGCTCTGATAAAATCTTCGGAACGCTCTTTCAACCATTTCGATTGAGCCTTACTCACTGCATCTGCATTTTTCAAAGGTTTCTCAAATTTCTTAAAACCTTGCAAGCTTTGCTCCAGTTCCTTCTCCTTGATGAAGGTTGGCTGATTGGCAATTATTGTTTTAACTAGTTCCTTTGCATTCCCAGTAGTAAACTTTTCACTGTAATAAACACATTAAAGATACTAAAAGGATACTTGTAACTTATCTCGCTTACTCGATTATTTTGACATTGCTCAAAATGTGGCTAGTTGCCTGCTGTTGGGCATGTTTATGACGCAAAGCAGCAAGTACCACCGGAATATATAGATTCCTTGTGCTTGTCTTTGTGGCATGTAGCAAGTAGTCCATAAATTGTTGCAACTGTGTGAAGTTGCGACTGCAACCAAGTGCACTTGCCCAGGCGTGTTGCTGCGACTCAAGGGTTGAGTTATGGTAGTATTGCAACAGCAATTCAAACTGCTGATGATCGCCCTGTTCTATGCTCGTACAATAGATGATATCCCGAAAGTTAACAAGATATTTTGCCCCATCAGCTAGTAATAATATTTGGGCTACCTGCTGGATGCAGTCGTCCACTTCGTAGCGGCAAGCCTGAGTATAGGCCAAGCGGCATATTGCTATGGATGTGGGTGTAAGGTTTCTGATTTCAATTGAATCCAATTTGGGGCAACTTGCATAAAGCGGAACAACAAGTTTTCTCATAAAGTGCTGCAATCATAATAATTCTTAGCTTAGCTTAAGGCGCAGCTTAAACATCCTTTAAATTTCTTACCTCAAATATCTGCCTTTGTTCAACGTTCAACAGCTTTCCGAGTCCATTAAGTATATTAATGATTCTACTCCACGGTACAAAGTGTGACTCCCTTGGCAGATACTCCAGCAAATCGAATGCCAGCTCATAGGTTTGCAACTTTTCCCAAGCCAAAGCCATTAGATCATCCATTAGCTGGGCTCTATTCAGCGGATGGATACCCCCGAAGTCGTTCGATGTATTCAGTGTATGGCGGATCAAACGCCAATTTCTTTCATCATAGTTTACACGGTATATGGTAGTAACTTGAGGATTCAGCATAATCCACTCCTCAGCGCTTGAGGTCTTAATGAATTGCAATGTTTTTGCAGCCGTGGGACACGAAAGCCAAAATTGTGGTTGGGTCTGCTCAAAGTTGGGTTGCTGTTGGTTTACAAAAGTCAATGGTATCCACCAGCAGGTATCGTCCTGAGCTGCCTCCTCGACTCCAATCCAAAATTTGCTTTGATTAACCCAAAGAGTTCCAGTTTCATAGTTTCGAGTAACATTTACAAGCGGATAACCGAGTTGCAGCGTCCAAGAATCCATTACAGTAGACAAACGTATATGGGCAGGCAGAGCACTGTTCAGATCTGCAGCTACCTGCATGACCTGCCAGAGATCAGACTGGTTGACATTGGCATAGGCATTATGCTGCAAGAAACTGTGTATGCCCGAAAAGAAGGCTTCATCGCCCAGAAGCTTCTGGAGCATACGTATCATAACGGAACCTTTATTATATACGTATGAACTGAACTGTTCCGATATACTATCCGATCCTAGAACAGGTCTTGATATGGCCATGGTATTGTTAAACATATCCTGCTGAAAGAACATTGCCAAATCTTTATCTATGTTACGTATACCAGTGCCCCATTCGGGCATCAGCGCATCTAGGCTCAAGTAGCCAAAGTATGTGGAAGTTCCTTCCTTTAACCAAAGATCATTCCACCAATTCATTGTCACCAGATTACCAAACCATTGATGTGCATACTCATGTGCCATTGTATTGGCCTTGGTCTCCTTATCCTCTTGACTATGCTCTTGTTCGTCGTACACAAAGACGCTCTCCTTAAAGGTTATCAAACCCCAGTTCTCCATTGCACGAAACATGTGCGTCGGCACCGCCAATTGATCTATCTTTTGCAATGGAAACCGGTAGTCGAACATATTCTCCAAATATTTCAACAGCTTTGGAGCAAAATTGGCAAAGTAGTTGCCATTCTGAAGAACCCTTGGTTGCATCCAGCTGTTTATGCTTACATTACTCTGGCCAACACTTGGTAAGGATGCAATGCTGCTAAGGTTATGCACGGCATACGCCACTAGATACGTTGAGGTACGAAAAAGTGGTTCGTGCTCGCACCAAATGTAATCCTTATGGTTTTCACTATAATTACAGACCAATTTAGTTAGGTTAAATTATTTCTATTAGAATGTAATTTTTACTTACTGCTTTCTACATTTTTTAATTGGTGTATTACTGACTCCGGTGTAGTTTTTATGATAGCCCAGGGTTATATTGAAAGTTGCCTTCAAATGGGGTTCATCGAAGCAGGGAAAGGCGAGCCGGGCGAATGTTGGCGAGAATTGTGTGACAGCCAAGTAGCTTTAAGCCAAGGAAAAGGAAAATTATTGAAGTTAAATAAGTATGCCTTCACCTAACCTGGTTCGATTTGTCAAAATTTCATTGAAGAAGCTCCAGTAGTAGCCCGAGTAATTACTGTTTAATATACCTTTGAAGGGAATGATTAGCTCGTAACGTTCATCCTTAAGGAGGTCCTTACACAAATGCAGTATGCAAAACTCTTGTTCCTGTTTATATTCAACATTGGTAACACAGTTATAACCATTCTCGGAAAACAGATTTATCTGTGTTTCAGCTATGGTTAACTTCAGGGCGTGTAATGTAATGTTCTTTGTCTGAAGTAGCACATCAAATGTAATCTTCACCCGACCCTCAAAATGTAAATCATCCGAACCATTTAAGTGGGTTAAGATGCGTAGGTCATACTGTTGTGGTCTCAAGGTATTTGGTAATCGATAATATGCTGGGTCTGCGCACAGACCAGTTGCCAGAAAGGTCAACCCCAAGAAGAAAATATAGTACATGCTGGAATATAGAAAATGTAAACTTAATAATCAAGTTTGTTATCAATTAGATTTCTTTATTTTAAACTGGATTTCTTTTTTTAAATAATAATAAAACAAGAAAAAAAATTCACCGTTTCTTTGGATATATAGTGAAGAATAAGTAAAATGTTTGCCAAGTCAAGCCAAAAAACTCTCATTGGCTTATACTCATCAAAACTAAGCTGCAGATGTCCGCCAACGCTTGTTCAAGCACAACGACGGTATACGGGTCATCGTGGTCAACCGGTGCTCTTGCGCTGGATTAGTGAACTGCGTACGCGTTATTGTATGTGGAAGCTAGGTCGCATACTTAGGCCTGATTTCGATGAGTACGACTTTTTGAGTGGAGCCAAGCAAGTTGCCATATCGATGATTAGAGCAGTGCGTGAGGCTAACTGGAGTCAAATGCGCAGTTGCTGCACGGAAAGGGGAGCTTGTACCATTTATGGAGTTACCCAGAATCAACGAAACACCAACTATGCACAGTTGATGCGATTTGATAGAAAACATCTGTTTCAGGTAACACCCATATTTGTGCAGAAAGTGAACGAGGATGGACGTGATTATGTTTATGTAGATATAGTTTTTCTGGGACTACGGGATGTACGGGACTTTACCACACCATGTGAAAAGCAAGAAATGTTAGAAGGAATGAAACATGCCTTGCAGCATTCAGAGATATCCGAAAAAATATCACCTTTTCATTTACGAGTTGTAATCGGTGAATTTTTATTAACACTACGCAAACAATTAACCGTTCAGGACTCGGAGCCACAGGATTGGCTTGTTGATTTTTATAAGGTTTACGGATTTAGGATGGTCAACTATAGTCCCGTCACTCTAAAATATCGTGTCGTTGAGCTTTTTAAACCCGCTTAAGTTTCATTCAATTCTACTTTTTACATTTGTACCCATGACTGACACCATATTCACATATATGCATATTCACACACATCCACACTCCGACAGTCAGTTCCCCTCACCTTATATCCAGTTGCTCACTTTACAAGTTATTCAATCTCGCAGTTACGTGCTGGGTCAACGATCGTGTCGCACATCCAAATTACCTCTCTGAGCACTCACAATTCTACCAATACAAACCTACCTATATATATATATATATATATATATATATAAAGAAATATTATATAAACACGTCTGGTACACAGTGGAGTCTGAAGTGAACTGAAAGCCACAGTCAAACAACCGGCAAGAATTTTATATATTTTATGTCAATGCTTCGAGAAGTTTGTGAACTACATAGATACATATATATAATACTATAAAGCTTGTTATCTTCTTGGCATTCTCTGTGGTATTCCAACTAATTATCAGACACATCTGGAATTATAATTAAGCAAAGGAAAATACTTTAGGAAACGAGTTTACATCATGAAAAAATATCTATATATTTAATAAGAAAAACAAATTAATCAAAATGTTAATGATAAATACTTTTAAATAAAAAATCCATTCTCTTAAGACTTTAAACTCATTAATCGATGTAAGAATTATCCGATTCAGGATCAAATATAAGCATTATTCTTATATTCTGAGATAACTAAAAGTCTTTGCTAGTACAGCTGATAATTCTATTGGTATCAGATTTAATAATAAAGTGCATCCCAATCAAATAGCCCTAGGGAAATGCAATCTTTAAGAACATAAAACAGATCGTTCACTGCAATTAGAGGAAGAAATATATTTATTATTAATATAATACAGAATAATATAAAGTTCATGCTATAAATGGCTATAACTCCCTTGTTGGAAATTGAAAATAATAATATATTTTCTTTTTAATAGTTCTTTTCAATTCATAGGTTTAGTTTGAGTTATTTATTAGATTCATAGTATAACAAGTAAAAACGCTGTAACACCACTACGAAAAGCCCTATCCGGTCTGTACAAACACATACATAAAATTTCATACTATTTCGGATAATTTAATAATTTCTGTTGGAAAACTTTCATGTTTTTTATTCAATCTTAACGAAATTTACAGTATAAATATGGAATAATGATATATTTAATAGGTGTGATAAAAACAGAAATTCAATCCGTTGAAAATTGTGGTTAATTATAGTGCTAGTATGGAATACTGATTTCATTCGAAAATGTAAAGTAAACTCGTATAGCTAACGCAAATACGACAGCTACATTCTAAATTTACTAAGACGTCCGAAGGAACCAACAGCACACAGGGAAGGCTAGATCTAGAATACTTCTATATATTATATAATCTTGCTCATTGCACCTATCCATCAACTTTCTATTTCATATTTTTAAGGCAAAGGGACTAAAAATGTGCAAAGAAGCAAAATAAATAAAGGTATTTAGACTAGAAGACGAATAAATAATGATAATAATGATTCTTTCTTCTACGGTTATTGCTAGTCTATTTATTAGTTGATATGATCGATTGAAGTGTTTCATTTATACTCAAAAAATGAACTCAAAATTTCACCTTCCGAATGGATCATTTAAAATGATGTCGTGGACAGTATTTATATAAAAATATTCTTAGAAGGTGAAAGGCAAACAGCAATTTACCCCTAAATGTGTTTCTTTTATAAGAAAAAATATATAAATTGAGAGTTGCTACCCTGTCCGATTGCATTTATAGTGAATTGTGAATGTACTCGGATTAATCCTATTTAGTATGGCAGGATGTAGTGTTGCCCTTCAATTACATCCTTGGTTCAGTTGCTATCAAACCATTCGTTAAACGTTTCACAGTCTCATTTGGCGAACAAGGTCCGAGTTAACAGTTACTTTTCCTACCCTTGCTTCCTTATGACTCCCTCTTACCCTTCTTTTTTTTTAGCACGCATTTATTTTAGCCATTCTGCACTCTTGGCTTTCGTTTTTGCTAGCAGCAAGAAGCAAACAGTGTACGGTGCATGCAACATGAAGTATGCAGCATGCAGTTCTGGGTTCTCTCTCTGCTATGAGTGAATGTAGTATATACTATAGACTGGGTGAAAAATAAACTATTCTCACACTTCTCACACCTTCTCACTTCTCTCACGGAATCACGCCGTGTCGCTTTCGAAAGGCACATAAAAAATGAAGGGCTTAATTAAAAAGCAAAAATGTGCTGCGATTTTCCGCTTTTTTAACACAAAACTGCAACAACTTGGGGTGCCCCTATGCCCCACTCTTGCCGCTGTGCCCTGTTGCACCTCATCATCATGGCATATCCTATTGCCCATCTCTGCTATTATCCTGCACGGTGTATACTGTGTATACAGTAGCGAAGAAAGGACCAAAATGGACAACATTTGCAAAAAGAAAACACTACTTAGTGGCGACCTTTTTATTTACAGTTCTTCCCTTGGCACAGACAGCAGCCATTACAAATGAGCCCCGGGCTCATGTGTCTTCTTCCTCTTGTGCTTCTTCTTCTTTTGCTTACTGCTTGTCGCTGTAGAAAAGGCTTTTTACTTTTCGTGGAAAAACTATACTTTTTTCATTGTTAATTAAAGTGACAAAAAAACAAAACGAGAAAGAGAGAAAAAGGTAACTTTCAAGAGCTCATTAAAACTGAAATCTGACTCTAGCAGTCAATTGTACGCTTAAACTTATTGTACCTGTATACGAATATATATTTATATATATATATATATATATATATATATAGTATTGTATAGCTATACAGTTATGATTGTATGTGTTGGTAAGGTAAAAAATATTGTCTATATAAGTTGTTATTGTTATATAAGTTGTAGTATTTACTGCACATACTTCATGGATAATCATCACAGTGAGAGGGAAAGGGGGGCTCACACATTCTATGTACATGTACCTAGCATATATATATATATATATATGTGTGTGTGTATATACATATTTTGTAGTATTTGTGCCTTTTATAGCGATGCGTTAAAGCAATACAGACCAAATGGCGGGAATCCATCACAATTTACAGCGCAAACGGAGCAAAGTTGGCAATAAAATTTAATTTATATCCTGACGGGAATCGGGACATCGTTTCGCTTGCCCTTTTGTAGCTTCGGTTTGCATCGGGCAAGGGCAAACGCGTCCAAGTGTTTGCAAAACATTTAATTCCATTTTCGATTACTGCGAAATGCATGGACAACGTGTATAGTTTTTTTATTTTTGCAGGATGTAGGAGGAGTACGTGCAAAAGTAGTTGTAGTAGTAGGTGATATCATTTGCCACATGCACCACAGGCTGCTATATTAATGCCAGTAGCGATATGGGTGGACTTTCAGTTACCCTTTACCCATAACCCATAACCCATAACCCAAACCAAAAATGTATTCTTGGGGCTGGGTTAAATGCAATTGCAAATTCCCGGCAAATTTGAAATTTGAATTGACAAAACTACCTGACAGTCCGACAGACAGTGAAAACGACAGACAGATTGGCAGACAAGCAGGCAGACAAACTGGGAGACTGGGAGACTGGAAGACAGGCAGACAGGCAGACAGTTAGATGCACATTCAAACTGGCATCTGTAGAGGCTTGGCTAGTGTCATTTGTAAACGTTGTCTAACGTCCACTCGAATAGCATTTGTTTGGGTTACATAGCTCATTCTCTCCGCGTGGTAGTAGCCTCTGTTGTGCATCCACAGCAACACAAGAGCACACAGTAGCAGTCAGGCCTCCCAGGCATTCCAGCTAGCCTGAGCTGTGTGAATCAGGGCAATTGAAGTGCTTTAAAGTGCTCCATGGCTGGCACATAAATAAATGTTTGCACATTTACTTTACCTTTCCTGGATTGAGAATGTTGGTCTGCTGTTGCCACTGGCTTGGATTTGCTTGCATTCGGTGCCCTGTTCCCAGCACGTTCATAATTCAACTCTGGCCATGTGCAAGGGCTCCCTTGCTCTTCGTTGGGTGGGCGTGCTGTAACCATGTTGCTATGTTGTTTGTGGGCGCTTTATTTACTTGTAATTTGAAACTGACTATGCTGCAATCTCGATACAAATCCTCACTCTCTCATCCTCTTCCGCATACTTGTACTTATAACCATTCTCATCTACAGCTCAAAAGGCAACTATGCAACTTGTATTACTCGTATTACTCTGCAATGCAGTTAAAGGGCTCTGAATCCCCCACAGACGCTTAGCCATAACTTTTGTATATTGTAATGGCAATACGATTGACCAATTCTCCCAAATGGATACTTACATGAAAGTCTATCACATGAATACACTCCATAACAGAGTCCATATCAAAGTACCAACCAAATGCTAGTTCAAATCAGAAGGAAACAACTGAAAAGATAAAAGCTACAACACCGACGTACTGGAACCAGGTACAGGCACAGGCAGACGTACTGGAACTGATTCTGACTTTAGTCCTGGCCTCTGGCTAAAGACTACAGATTCCGATTAGCGTTCAACGATGCCAAAGCCAATCAAAGTGACCAGCTCGGCTTATTAGAGCTGCTATAAAAATCACTGTAAAACTTACAACAAATAATGTGCCTAATGTGACGGCATAGATCAAAGGAGGATTGCTAAGGAATATATATAAATAAAGGATACAGCTTTAATTGAAAAGAAACAGAAAGTAATTTAATGTTTCTTTATAGATTCCGGTAAATCTATTAATATATTTAATAATTAACATTTAAGGTTATGTTTAACTTGTCTTAATCCCTTCCAACAACAAAGCACAAATCACGTTTTTAAGTGATCGCAATTTCGGTTCAACTCTAGATGTTAAGCAGCTTCATAAAGTTTTTTCTATTTGCTTCAGATTCCCTTTGTATTAGTGTTTTTGTGTGTGTGTGTGTGTGTGTGTGGGTCGGTTTGTCAATGCTTTGGATCTCTCTTTTCGGGCAGTTAGCAAAATGTCACGTAGCAAATGTGACAGCGTGGTCAACATAATGAATGGGGCTGCCACCCAGACAAAGGAGCGAGGGGAACTGCAAAAAGTGGAGCATGACGCAGGTGCATGTGTTGTCGTTCCTCGTCATTATGACCATGTGTGTGTGTGTGTGTGTGTGTGTGTGTGCATGTAAGTGTATATACGCTTTGTTAGACTATAGCACATGCACTTTGGGAGTTCATGTTTCTGGCATTGATTGCCTTGGCGGGGATTGCAATAACCTAAGTTCATGTGAGGCCAAGCGCGCCCAAATGTCACGACATTACTGGCACTAAAGGCGGCTAGCGGCTAGCGGCTGGCAGCCAACTACCAACTTCCAACTACCAGCTAGTACCAGCTACCAACAGCCAACATCCAACAGCTAGCGGTATCGGATCTGGCAACGGACCCAAAAATGTGTCCATGCACGTGACACTTCGATGCAATTTGCAATTTGAGTTCCTTCCTCCTGCGACCAGACGGCAACAAAGTTCCAGTTGTTGAAACTACATAAGTTCATGGATTCAATTGATTCCATCGTTGTCGCTCTGCTCTCATGTAGGTGTCAACTAGGGCAAGTAAATCTATACATATACATATCTGTTTATGTGTGTTTGTGTGTGTTTCAGCGTGTGCTGTTAGTGTCTCTGCATTGGCGTCTTTACATTGTTACACTTGACCAATTCGCATTGCAATTACACACCTGAATGTACTCCTCCTACCTTACCCCCAAAACCACTCCCCACCATAAACTACACTTACCAAAACTGACACCCACACACATGACTTTTGTGTAAAGCAATTGCTGAACAACGATTTGTGTTGGCTTTGCGTTATTTGCCAATTTTATATTGTCAGCGAATCCCTTCCAGCTCTCCATGGCATATAAGCGCTTAGCTTACTATTTACTCCTACTGCTACTACTACTACTTTAATAGACTAATGAAATCTGTGAGTAGTACAATACTATATACCTTATCATCCACCACACCAGGCTTCCACTGACAGAAGGCTAAGAGTCCAATAACATTGATTGCCCTCTGCCACCCGTACCAGTGTTTGAACTTAAAAGGCTCACAAAATACGCTGACAATTAATTAAACTACATCTAAAGAGCTTGTCACCGAACACTGGACAACAATTGAGATTGATTTTCCGCATCTCCCCGTGCCACAACTGAGATTTTCAACCGTATGTTTATTTGTGGCTCATTTACCTATTGCCACAAATATTCCATTTGACCTTCCACAGGGGTGGAAAATACATAACCATTAGGTGCATACAATCAACAAATATACACATCTATAGGCCGACTTCCTTCCGGCTGTGGCTATGGCTGTGGCTGTGCCACTTCTGTGGTAATTCATGTGCCAATACGGAATTTCATGTTCTTAATTAACGTCATTTAGCATAAATATTGAGCTGGGTTTGACACTGATGCCAATCAACTCATCCTTTGATACATTATTAAAATGTATCTGACCTAACTTTAAGATACATTTCAAGTGATTCTTCGAAATTAAAAAAAGAACATGTCCTCAATTAATATTGCTTAATACGTGCATAGAGCCTTCTGATCCTTTTTTTTCTCTTATAAATCAACAATTGACCTGCGTAAATTCTTTTGTGATTTGAGTACAAATTAATTAGGCAATACAGTACAGGTTTATATTTCAACTATATTTATACATTATAATTTAAGAAATAGATATATATATATATATAACCAAAGCTTTTATTGTATTAGTTAAGGTTTCTGTTAAGCATTAGAGCCTTTCGCAAGTTTGCAAAATCTTTTAATTTGATTCAATTGTTCGATTCGTTTACAGAACTTTAACTAATTCTATTAAATTTTTTTCTGATTATAGTCAATGATTTGTTTATCAAAATAAAATTTTAAACAAAATAAGAATACATTTACCTTATTTAAAAAAATCCCAAATGTGGCTTATATGGCTATAACTGATGATAGTATAGGATCCCTTAGAACTGAGTAAAGAATCCAATCGGAGAAACGAATAAAATGAAATCAAAGTAAGGCTTGAACTATAGATCTGTTTATAAAAGTAGAATGTTAATTAATTGTTGATTGTTTCAGAATATAATAAATATATACTTATTTATATATATTTTTTTCTTATTTCTGAAGATTTGTGTATTTAGTTTGTTTCTTATTTGCCTTTTAAAAATGCCACCAAGTTTGTAAGTAATTTGACTTATATTCAAAAATATAGTTTAACTTTAATTAGTTTTTCCTCTGAAGGCTTAGTCTGATCACTAAACGCGATTTCGAACATGTTGCAATCGGTGGAGTTTTGCTTAATCGCCTGCTAAAGCCCCTAAGTAGTGAGGTTAACATGGCAAGAAAGGTGTTCCTTGAGCCGAGACGTAATTGCCTGCGTCAGCTTTTTGAACGGGAATCCTTGGAGGAGCGCATGGCTTTTGATCTTAATACCCATCAATATGTCCTGAAGACGAGAAGCTGTCAAAACCACTGTATTCCACTGAATATGATTTCATATACACGTTAATAGCAGCACAGGACAAATTAATAGAGAGCATTCGAAAATAAACAGGCAGCAATTTTAAGGAGCAACTTTGATTGGTAATCCTTTAAATGCAGGTCCTTAAAAATGCTGTCTGTTTATTTCCAAATACTTTCGAAATGTGCATGAATAAAATTTAATTCAAATATATGTATATTTACCTTTTTATGGTCTTTAAGTTAGCATCCTTTAAATGTATATTTTATGCGGTCAACTGTCTGCAGCATAATAAATTGATTTAGTCGGCTTTATTTGTGGCCATTAATCTATTTTGTTGGCCAAAAAGACGGCACGCCCCTTGCAGCATTCTCTGTTTATTGTTTAATGAATGAATGAAAAATTTCATTGGGCGGCGGCTAGCAGAAGAGTTAGAAGGCGTTTCTCCTTGTGATGAAATATCCTTTTGAATGTACGAGTATCAGCCGAGTTTTTCTCGACAATATTTTTTGTCATACAATTTACAAATTTGTTCTTATTTTTTGTGATCCACCCACACTCATTGTCTCTCTCTGTATGTGTGTGTGTGTGTGTGTGTGTGTGGGTGGATGATGACAGCAAATCCAAACTGATTATCATGACCAGTCCAGAAAGTCTTTTGTTTTTGTATTGTCGCTTGTTTTGGTTATATAAAAACTCCACTTGGAATGGGTATATGTATATTAATTGAAAGCTAAAGATAAATCCTAGGCTAACGGTAGGCGCGGTAAGGTATGTGTATATGAATATATATATATCCATGTATTTATGTTTTATACCGTTTTTTATGCTTTTCATTATTTTTTTTTTTTACTTTTATCTTTAGTTGGACTTCTCTATCATCGTTTGTCATTGTCTGTAAGGTTATCATGGTGGAAGAATCGAAATATGGTAGGTTGGCTTGCGGTTAACGGAGTGTGATTCCCCTACCATTTGCATGCTCAATAGGTAGATGAGATAAGGCTTAGAGAATGAACTGATTTCGTAGCCTCAATGCACTCAATGCACTCAGATGCACTTCCGTTAACTTTTGAACGCCTTCATTTCAGCTTCCTGGAAGTTCCCTTTGCCCATCTCATGCTTTCAGCTCTTTTCAGTGTGCAGTCAGCGATGTGCTAATCAAATTATAAATTGTTCCCATTGGAGAAGTCGTTCATTGCAGAGCCACAGCCACCATCCTGACATTGTCATCATCAGCATGGTCACGGCTATGATGCCATCATAAGTCTCATTCGATGGCACACAAAAGGTAAAATAAAAGAAAAAGAAAAAATAACCTCGTGCTGTTTCATGCAATTTTGTCCACTTGCAATTTCTCCTCATATCCCTTTCTATTTAAGTGCAATTATAGGGCAAAATACCTAAAAAAAAAAAAAAAATCTCCATCGGATGTGCGTATTGCATCTGGGTCGCGGATGCATTTGTAACTGCTGCTCTTTGCAGTTTTTGTGTAAAGTTTTCGCTTGTAATTGAACAGGGTGGCACAGCTGGTTTCATGTGATACTCATAGAGCTCCATGCAGGTATTCAACTGTGCTCCACAAGGGACACATTAAACAACAGAATTCCCTTAATTAACAATTGCATTTGCATTTTCATTTACATTCAAATATTTTTTCACACTGCATTTTGGACAAATGTTGGGCTTCTGTTTCACTTAATTGCTATTTACATACTTCTTCCAAATGTTGATGTACCTCTACTAATAGTTGACTAAGAGTTTGCTTATCAAACAAAGCATCTTCCATATAATATTATAAAACAAAGCATTTATTATTCAGATTGTTAAAAAGCTGTATGCACAACCTTTTTACTTTCATTATGATACATTCTAATAACTTTTTGTTCTCAATAAATTATAGTTGCTGGGTAAGAACCGATATAAATAAATATATGTCTGGAATGGTTACATCTACAACTCAGAGTAAGGGAGTCATGCTGAAGCATGTTATCCGGTTAGTTAAGTAGTTGTGGTATTTGCAACTATGGCATTATCTACTTTTTCTATAGGTATCTCATTATTTATTCCTATTTTCCCTATTTTGCCGCTGCCAATACTTTAATTTATTGTGAATTGTCCGCGCTACATAATGTGATAGTTTTTGTTGAATAACCTTTGGTTCAGTCTTAATGACAACTGGCTAATTTGCTTCTTAAACAAAAGCATAAGACTATCTATGTAAAGTATGTAAAATTGCATACGTGTAAGTAACTGTATATGCACATATGTATGTGTGTGCTTAAATGAAATTTAAATGTGAACATTTGTAATCCATTTCTTCAAAACCCAAATTCCATTTTCACAAATCTTTTGGCATTTCCTTTTTTACTTACCTTATGGCATTTTTGTCTTTCCCCTCTTACATCTTTTTACTTTATGTCTCCGCTTTATTTTATTTTTATTATTTTTCCTAGATGCTGCTTTGGAATGAGTTTTTATGTGTTCCATTTTACAAGAGAAAAACTGCAATCACCTTTGTGTTTGTGCTTTAGCTTTTCTGCTTTATCACAATTCCATTCAACAATTTTCGCTTTGTGCACTAAATGTATTAAATTTCTTCAAATAGTATTTTGAAATAAACCCAAGTACTTCCGTCAGAGCAAAAGATTCCAGCAGCAGCAATCTGCCCATTAAGGGGGAATCCCCACTATAATGTTTTGGTCACTTGCGGTATGCCAACAAAAGCGAGAGAGACTTGAATGAGAGATAGGTAAACAAACATGTACACTATACAGTGTACACACATTAAAAGAAAAAGAGAAGGAATCTATTTAAAAGTCTCTCAGCTATTTCTTAATCTCCATGTACTTTAAATGACTTTTTCGTTGAATTTTATTGCTTTTGTTGTTGCTGCAGAATCGAAACATGTTCATATGTATTTTGCATGCTCTCTTCAATTCATAAGTGTATGGCATCCACACACAATAATTCTATACACCATCTAGATATGGTAACATGAGAAACTCTTCCATATACGTAACATCGCTTGAACATATCGGAGTAATAAATTTTATTCTTATTGTTGTTTCTTTATTAATTATTTATAATTATTCAAAGTTCATTTTTTGTTTTACAAAAATATACTTTAAAATAAACCCTATTATAATTGAGGATTAATTTTAGAGTGCATTATATACATTGAAATAAAAATTCAATTTTCTTCCCATGTCCTTCTCCAGCAACCAGTGCTGCCACTAAGTCAACATAATATTAACATATGTGCATAAATGTGCACTGCATGTTAGCTGGCAGCGCTAATTTTTAATCAATCACAGAGCGTCACTCTGTAAAGATCAGGAGAGTAAATCGTACAAAATAGCGGAAGCACGGTGTAAAGTTATTTTAAGAATTGTATTATTTAGAAAAAGTTTCGGTAAGTACAAATGAACACACTTGAATTTACATGCACCTATCGATTCATATTGAAATATATATATATTTATGCTTCGAAGCTAAAATACATACATACAAAAAATATTTATATACAAGAGTCAGGCAGTGTTCCTCATAGTCCCGATAATTCGTAATGCCACGGGGATCAGCTTTTTTACGAATTACGCCGGATTTCGAATTACCGAGGTTTCCATTTAACGAGGCTAAACAAAGAAAATTTCGAATTATCGCGGTTCTTGTATTATAGATACTTTTTATATATTTCTTAATTGTTGGACTCAAGAAATCAGCATAAGTACATTCATTTGTATTTTTTATATATTAAATGCAAATTAAATTAATTAATTATTCGTAAATATTAGAGAATTTCGAATTAGCGGGGTACGAATTATCGAGACTCGACTATATTTTTAAAAGCAAAAGAAAACAGTTTTTTCTCAAAATGCACGCATATTCGGTAGTTATTACTTTTCAAATATTTTAATAGAAAATTTTTTTTATTTTGTATTAGAATGTGTCATATCAAGGCTACAAATTTCTAATATATGTATATAGTATATTGAATTTTAATGCGTAATACTAGATTAATTTGAGCTAAAGCCAAATAAATTGTAAATTGTAATGTGGATAGGACTAATTTAATTATTTTTTAATTTATTATAATGTAATAAACAAAGCTTCGATGCTGCTTAGTTGTCATTATACTGCAATTGTAATATAATACACATATTGATCGTAGCGATGCAGCTAAACTAATTATACTTTTCAGTGTCTGAATGTAATTTGAGCGTGTTTGAAAAGTACATATACATATATATATATATATATATATATAGGAGAACATGTAAATAAAGCATATTAATTTTTTTTTGTTTCTAGGTATGCGTTTAAAAGTCGCTAGTTCGCAAGTAATATGGCTGGTTCTTATATTTGGAATGACGTCGGTCATGCCAAGTGGTACTACAGGATTGATCGAAGATACAATGGATATAATAAAATTAATTAACTCTGTAGCCAAATCTGTACTTATGGCTTATGATTTAGCTGGAGACTTGTCCATACCCTTAGTAGAGGACAAACAACGTCAAATATTGGATCAATTAGTCTTGGCAAATAAACAGATCCGTCATATGGAGGATATGCAAGCGGAATATTTTAAAATTACAATTGAATCACTTAAAGAGTACTTCGTTGATCAATCGTCATTAATGCATAGAATACATTTATATACAGGTTGGAGCAACATGATTCTAATGCGCTATAATTATTTTAATACTTACCAACCAAAGGACGCAGGTATGGAGAATTTTACATTGATAGGTTTCGCTAAATGGTGTGTAAACCCTGGTGACAGTTCTTTAATATATTTAGTGAATCTGTTGCATAATGAACTTTTTAATGAACCAGAGGACATGAATAATTTGAAAAACTCGCTATTCTCCAAACTGGTACTCAAATTTGAATCGAGTTTAATTGAAAATTGCATAACAAATCGATCACCCCAGCAATTTGCTTTCGATCTATACACGAAAGCTGTATCGATAGAGATAAAAGCTTACATTATGATGGAATTCTCTTGGATGGTATTACGCAATGCTGGGAAAGGTAACTTTACAAATGAGTTATCAGAAATGCGTAAAGGATATGAAAATCGCATACAACATTCAAAGAATGTGCTACGCGAGGTTATGATAAGCACGGATCGTTCTTACTGGCGCTGTGATCCTGAGCCAGGCAAACATGTGCCTGGTGTAACTTATGACCAGGTCACACGTCTATTGCAGGGCTACTTAGAGAACGAGATAAACTTAAATATAGACGTCGGCTGTTTCGGAATCTGTGAAGATTACCAGGATGCTAGCATTGTAGGCTGCTACGGAGATGAATTCTGCACCAAACAGCCAAAATGTGCTGGCAAAGTGCACAATTGTCGTTTCATTGAATCAGACATGGAAGTTTGTCAATCCAATTTAACCAACAAATTGCTTCGCTATGACTACATTAAGTTCGACAGTGGTCGAGTACTTAGTGCTAGTGAAGATAGTAATGGGAAGCTCTGTTCTGGAGATAAAAATCAAGTGGACTCGTGGTCTCGTTATCTTTTCTGGCGTTGTAACTATTGTTTCTGCTTGTGTGATGAAGAGGGTCCACTCTCTGATCGCTATTTTAGTTTGCGTGATACGTTATCAGATTTTCATGAAAATATGGTTGTTACTGGGGCACGTTTTAAAAAAGATCAACGTGTATTTCATCTACAGCTGCAGCAAGGATTACTTATGCCAGATGGGGCTATAAATCAATCATCATTGAATTGGATACCTTTGGAAACATTTAATGTTAGTCATGTAGATATCCGAAAACATTATGACTATCATATACTTACCTATGACAGCAGATCTATTGATTTGGACGAACACATTGCCATAAACGATTCACTTGTAGTAACTGGTGCACGTTTTCGCGTTGTTGACAATCATCTTAATCTAGAAGTACGCTTAAGCACATTTAACTTTACTACAGGTCGTCTACTAAATCCGGAAGTAAACAGTTTTTGGCTTGGAATAGACAATGACAATAATATGCCACGGAAGAAGTTGGAACTTATAGATCCCCAAGTATCAACAAAGTCGAAGTCTAGATCCATGCCTTTGTCAAAAAACAATCAGTTTATGGATTTTGAAAGCTCCAGCATAGACAAGGATGCTGCGCAAAATACTGTGCCATATATCGATGTACAGGATGTTGTACCCAATCCCGCCGTACCATTGTCAGGTTTGGGAATTTATTATAAGGGTCAATCAGGTTTTGGTGGTTTTTTGGCACCAAAAATTATTACACACGATTTATTGCTCAAGCTTGGACAGCCATAATATTTATCTTTAACATTATAATAAATAAAATATAAAAAAAAATGTTCTAGAGCTCTTGGTTCGAATCCCAAATAGAACTTGAATGTATTTTGTTGTGTCAAAAAAAGTAAAATCTACTCCACAAATCAAAAACACCAATGTTCCACAAGAAAATTTGTTAATTGTCGTAAAATTAAAAATTAAAAAAAAATTCTGTTTTTTTTATACTTTTTAATTTTAGTCACATAGACCAAATGCATATTTTTGAGTTATCATCGACTGAAAGTTTACGCAATTTTTTGAATTATTTCTAATATTTTAACCTGTGACTTTTCGAAAAACATTTACTAACGCAGTTAATAGAAGGGTCAATTCCTATATCACCTACTAAGCCATACCATAGTTTTGTCCCACATCACATATTTCAATCCATTTTTATCCAATATCCAAAGTTGCTTAAATTTAAAATGTTTAAGCTGATTTAAATTAGCGGGCTTTATTTCAATATGTTCGATAGCTATCAACTGAACTGTTAGTGCTCTGTTAAGCGATTATTTATGCAGTACCTATCGATTGCGTTGACTGTAAGTTTACAGTTTTAATGCCTCGTCCAAATTAGATTTGCTGAAAGTAAAGTCCTATATAATCTTATCATACAGTTCTGGTAAATATTGAAAATTACTCATTTAAAGATATAATGAATGTTAAATTTATATTTTGTTTTGACCTTTTATTTATGTGAAAGAATTAAATCACATGAAAAGATTTAATTGTAGTTTTAATTTAACTAAGAAATATTTTTAAGGCATTTTACATTTAATCCAAGAAAATGAACTTATATCAAATAACTGCGAAAAGAATATCATTTTTGTATATTACTACTTATAAAAATTGTTATACTAAATTTCCACACTCAACACAATACAACAATTTTAATATAATATTTCATAACATATGGACTTTAAGCTCGTGTCATTGGACTTTTATAGTCGTTGAAGTTGGAGGAGCACATGTTGAAGCCATTGTTGTCAATGCGAGGTTTCTTAAAGCCAAACTTACCGCAGTTGATCTCAATTGGAAAAAATTTAGATCTCAGTACAGAAGTCTCACGCTTACGACGCACATTGTGTAATATGAGTAATTCACTTGACAACGCTAAAAAGCTGGCAGCTCGCGCCGCAGTTGATCAATATGTCACTGAAGACACAAAGGTGTTAGGAATAGGCAGCGGTTCGACTGTAGTGTATGCTGTTGAACGTATTGCGGAGCGCGTGTGGAAAGAAGGTGGACTATCCGACTTGGTATGTGTGCCCACATCCTTTCAATCACATCACCTCATCTTGGCGCACAATTTAACAATGGGTGCTTTGGATCGCTATCCAAAGATTGACGTAGGCATTGATGGCGCTGATGAAGTTGATGGTAATATGGTCCTTATAAAGGGTGGCGGTGGTTGCCTCTTGCAGGAAAAAGTTGTGGCTTCATGCTGCAAAGAATTTATTGTTGTTGGAGACCACACAAAAAAGTCTCTCCGTCTTGGAGAACAGTGGTGCAAGGGCATTCCAATTGAAGTTGCACCCCTTGCCCATGTGCCAGTTAAATTGAAAATTGAGGCTCTTTTTGGTGGCGAAGCTGAGCTTCGTTTAGCTATTAAAAAAGCTGGCCCCATTGTAACAGATAATGGAAACTTTTTGCTAGACTGGAGATTTGTGGCCAAGCGTGAATACAACTGGAGAGAGGTAAACAGTGCCATTGTCCATATACCAGGGGTCATGGAGACCGGTTTGTTTGTGGATATGGCAACAAAGTGCTACTTTGGTATGGCGGACGGCACAGTCAAGGTGCAGAATAAATAATATTCAGAGCGCAGACATGTTATGTTAATTTTTATACATAATTTTAAATGGGATGTATTAAATAATAAATAACTAAAGGGTCTTTTCCTTTACAAGAAACTCTTCCAATCGACTATTTAAATGTTTGGTGTCTAAAAAGATTTCTTGCTGCGTCCTGGCAGCAATGTCTCCTTTATATAATTAAACAATGAAAGCAAGCCCACTTTTTTGTTCCGCGAAAAATAGCTACTGACTACATCTGGATTACTGCTACCAAGTCGTCTTTCATTACCACTTATTGTTGTGGGTAGCGCGCTGTCATTGGTACTAAGTGACACAAAAAGCGCAAAAGGAACCATCCACATGCAAGTAGTGAAATAGGCAAGCACCTATAAGAGAAAATTTTTAACTTAATAAAAAATATATTCATTATCATTATATTATACACCTACCTGGGCAAACGGAACGTAGATGCTAGTAAAATATTGAAATGCAAGCACATGATTAATGATTAGCATGGCAACTGAACCAATGAATGGTGCGGAAATCAATTCTACAAATGGAAATTTTGTCATAATGCTTAAATGGAAGGCCTGAGCAGCCAAACCACAGAGAAGCATGGTCCAGGAAAAATCCTCAAAGAAAATAAATAATATGTACACTAAAATTGTAAAACTAATCATAAGCAAAATAAATCGACGTGCTGGCGATGGATATTCTTCTGCCAATTCGGCAAGGTAATAGAGTCCGGCCACTGTAAGAGATGTGTGTGTTTAAAAATCTATCTATTGACTTAAAATCTGTCTCAACATACCTATTGAGAGTGTAAGGAAGGTAATTTGTATAGCTATAGAGATCCAACTGAGTATATATAAGAAACTCATAATTTACTTTTAAAATAGTCAAAATACGACAAATTGATGAGGAGATGCCAAAACAAAACAATAGTGCGGCGCATCGGTAACATAAGCAGTGCGCATTTTAACAGTTCAGCGCTGCCAGAAACAAACAGTTTTCTGTTTAGTTTTGCTATCGATGAATTTTCGATTATTATTTTAATGCAAAGTGCTGAGTAATGCGAGGCAACTCGATGCAGGCGTTGCGGCCAATGATTGTTACTTAGTGGTTCCCAGTGGTTGTAAACACAACATGATAAATAATTAATTAGAATTTAATAAAACCACCAAATGGTTTTTTACTTATGCGAAATTCGTTAAATGCGATACTATTTGTAAAAGTAAAAACCTAAATCGCTCCTCTCTAGTTTACACGTGCTGCTGAAAGCACCGCGTGGTTATATTGTTGCGGAATTTACATTGCACGTTAGTTTGCGGCGTGTATAAATAAAAAAGTTAATAAATTGGCGCGTATCAAAACGGGGTAGGGTTGAACGTTTACCCTGTAGAACGCTTTGATTATGCCGAATCCAAATGATGATGAGAATACAGCGCCGCAAGAAGACGACGCTGATTTGCAGAGCTCAGCATTAGATGAAATTGTTTTTGCTGCTGCCTATGACAGTGACGAGAATTCAGATGCTGACGATGATACTGAAGCTATAGTTGAGGGTAATGCTGAAAATATTGATGGAAATGGCGATGTCGTGGTTATAGGGGATGACAGTGAAGAAACTGGCGAGGGCGAAGCTCCTGTTGAAGATGAAAGCGGTGCTGACGATGCCGCTGATGCTGACAACACAAACAATGACGATGATTCCCTCGCAAACAAACGCTTAGCCTCAAAAAAAGAGCTAACACAAATAATTGATAAATGGGAACAGGAACAAACACAAAGTGGTTACGATCCAGTTCCCACGTTAAGAAGGTAAATAAAATATTTATTATTTATTGTATATAAAACTTATTTTGCGTTCTTGCAGTCTTGCTGAAATATTTGAACGGGAAAAAGATGTTTATATGCGTAAAGATCCGGATCCACTAGATCTACGGCACCCGTATCGTACAGACCCCACCTGTCAGTATGGTCTACTATTAAAATTGCTTTTTCGCAAGGATCAATTTATGAGCAAGGTAAGTTCAAAAGTTCCCAATATAGTTTAATAGTCTACATTTTTATATTAATTTAGCTACTAAACGATTACCTGAGGGAAAATTATTTTACTCGCCAAAATGTAAGTCGAAGTTCATTGGAACTAAATATAATTGCCTGTCGGCTTATACTAGTTGTGATGCCGGGGCTTGAGACTACAGCGGTGTTTCAATCTGAAGAAGATGGCATTATTAACCGACTCTACAATTGGGCAGAGGATAGCATTGAACCGCTACAGAGCTATGCCACCGGATTGCTGGCCGCCGCCATGGAAGTAAGCGATATTGCGATCAGTTGTCGGGATCAAAATATGCGCTTGGTACCCAAGATGATTAACCGTCTTCATCTGCTTCTGGCCTGTAGCCGTATGAGTAAAAAATCAACAACCGAAACAAGTACCTCCCACAATAACTCTGCAGACAGTAACTGTTCGCCGGGAATGCTTAGTTGGGTATCATGTGGCGCGCCGTCAGCGCCACAGTCCCCTCAGCATAACAGTACCGCTAATGCCTCAAACATGTCTATACTGTTTGAAAACAGCCGCGATGCGTTTCCTTTATCGCGTTATTATAAACGCATGTATATACCATTGCATCCGCCCACAGCAGACACCAGTCAAATGCTTATCATGCGTTACCTGACTAGCTTAGGTGAATATCAAGAATTTCTAGGCATGGCCTTTGGCAATAATGTGATGACGTTAATCTTTGGTCATCTCGAGGAACTCGATAGACGCGACACATGCCTAGCCTACGAAGTGCTCAAATATCTAGCATCGTTGCTTTGCCACAAAAAGTTTGCACTGGAATTCATTTCACGCGGTGGTTTGGCGGTGAGTTAATTGAAACTAATCTAAGATATTACCTACCTTAATTACCATATTATTTACAGCTGCTATTGAACGTACCACGACCGAGTCTAGCTACCACAGGTGTATCCATTGCTATATACTATTTAGCTTACTGTGAGGATGCCATGGAGCGTATATGCAATATGCCGCGTCCTCTTATATCAAATTTAGTGCGATATGCTTTATGGATACTGGGACGTTGTCATGACTCGTCCAAATGCCATGCCACCATGTTCTTTAGTCTAAGCTTTCAATTCAAGACCATATTGGATGAGTTTGATGCACAGGATGGCCTGCGGAAGTTATACAATGTTGTAAGTAAAACAAAGATCAGGAAATAGCACAGAAGAACTTCTTTAAGGGTCAAATTAAAAACTTTTTTTTTATTATTACCAACAGATATCAGTGCTAAAGATTCTGGATCCAAGTCATAATGATAGCGACAATGCCTCAGAAATCAACGAGGATGTGGAGTGCGCCTCTCGTCAAATGGTTCGACATGTGTGCGTTGCATTAAAACGTTACATGGAGGCGCATTTTTTCTACAAATACAACACTTTTTTACGTCAACATTATGCGACGTCCAGTGCTGGCTCCTCGGAACAATATTTTAGCCAGCAACCAACAGTTGCCGCAAAAGTGAATTTTGATCAGTTGCATGAACAGATACGCACACTCCAGGAAAATACGTCGGCACGTGCGCATTGGGAGCCTGTAGATCAACTTTTGAAGCTCGGTGGCATAACAATGTTGCTCCGCATTATTGCCTTTAGCTACGACTGGGTGAACAGCAATCGTTCCGAGACAGTGCGATCCGCACTCGATGCACTTAGCGTATGTTGCGTAATACCTAAGGTATATTTGGTGCTCTGCGAACGTTTGCAGATGATCGACAAGACAACAACATCTGGGTTTTGCTCTGTACTGGGTGCTGCTGCCGGCGAAATCACTGCTGATGCTGAAGTGATAAAATCCGCACTCGCTGTACTTTGCCATTGTGTCTGTTCACCAATCATCCGCAAGGAAAGGGACAGTAACAGCCTTCTAAACTTTGCCAATTCGTCACGAAAGAACAAATTTAATCAGAAATATGCTGAGGAACTTGTGGAAAGAGTATGGGAATCTGTTTGCTCTAATAATGGAATTGTGGTGCTGCTGTCACTAATGCAAACAAAGGGTCCAATCACGGATGCCGACTGTATACGGGGAATGGCATGCCGCGCATTAGCCGGCCTTGCACGTTCCAGTCGTGTGCGGCAAATTGTGGGTAAACTGCCGCTGTTTGCCAGCGGACAGCTTCAGACTCTTATGCGTGATCCCATATTGCAAGAGAAACGTGCTGAGCATGTCATCTTTCAAAAATACGCACTGAAGTTACTCGAGCGCATTTCGGGTAAAATGAAGCCATTGAATAACCGACTGGATCCATCATTAACCAACATGCATAAGGCAAATGTTATTGCCCAGACGCGTATTCAGTACAATGAACAACAGCTATATCAACTCGTATTTGAACATCTGGAGAGCAAGGGTCTAACCCAAACTGCTCAGATGCTACAGCGCGAGGTGGGTCTGCCCTTGCAGACGACGACAACTCGTAACTTCCACCAGTCTCCTTTCGACTACAAAGAATTTTCCGGTATTAGTTCAACTTCACGCAGTCGTTTGCGTAGTCGTATGCAGGATGTAAATGCAGCTATTATGTCCAGTAACGACCAAAACCGCAGTCAAACAGAGGAATTTCCTCAATATCTCAACAGCAGTGGGGGCGCCTCTACCTCAGCCATGGGCGCACAAGCTGCTGCTCTAGGCGTGCCAAATTTTAATTGTGTCGGCTTACAGACACCCATCAAGCTACGCAAGATCGAACGTACCACATCTTCCGCCAATCGTTCACTTCAAAAGCAAATCAGTTTGTGTACTAACGGCGAGACGGGCACAGTGGGAATACCAGATGAGTTTGCCGGGTCACCAGTATTGTATCCTAAACGTGTTACATTGAATAGTATTGTGACTGAGTATCTGACAAATCAGCACTCGCTATGCAAAAATCCAGTAACAACCTGTCCCCAGTTTGATCTATATGAACCGCACAAGTGTCCTGACCCACGACCCAGTCGTTTAAATACTTCCAATTATAACCTGACTTCCAGACAGTTTCGTAAACAGGCAGGATTCGATACCACGCGTTTCGATCGCCGTTATGTTCATACCCATTTCGCACCATGGCGTACAATACGTTCCGCCGATCACGATGACCAGGAGTTCTCATGCTGCGACATCGTTGGAAATTATCTCATTGTGGGCACTCAACAAGGCGAGTGTAAAGTGTTTAACATAAACGACGGCGCTGAACAGTTTTCCGCTATTGCACACAGCTATGGTGTGGATGCGGTTCAGGCTAATCGAACCGGTGATCTCGTAATAACAACCAGCCTATGGCGCGGACCTTCCACCGTACTTTGGTCAATTGTTGGAAACGACCTCGTCTCCAAGGTTCGCTTCTCCGAGATGGGCTACTGTGAATTCAGTCAGACTACTCAGGATCGTCTACTGGGCACCCACAACGATGTAAGTAAAATCTACATTTATACTTATGATCTCACTTCTAATCTTTATTTTCATCTTAATGCAGTGTGCTGTACTATATGATATCAACACGGGTGCCAAAATCTCCACTTTTACTCCCAGCATACCCAATCAGTACACAAAAAATCGAGCTACGCTTTGCCGCACAGATGAACTGTTGCTCTCTGGTGAGTTATTACCCAAAATTATCTTATGAATTTCCTATTTCCATTCTTTAATCGTTGTAGATGGTGTGCTCTGGGATGTCCGTGTCAACAATGAAATTCATAAATTTGATAAGTTCAATCAGTGTATTTCAGGTGTTTTCCATCCCAACTGTCTAGAGGTAAGTATGCATATACATTTATATACATAATGAGTTAGGGATTAACACTGTTAATCTCATTGTTAATTTTTATACAGATTATAGCAAACACAGAAGTGTGGGATCTTCGTACCTTCCATCTGCTGCAAACGGTTCCAGTGCTGGATCAGCGGAATTGCACTTTTTCGCCAATGCATGTGATATATGGAGCAACACTGGGTGCCCATGACATGGAAACGACCACCTATGATACAAGCTTTAATGTATTGGACGCCTACGATTATTCGAGCATTGCCACTATTGACGTGAAGAGAAACATCAACGATTTGAGCGTTAGTGCCAATGGCAGCCTAATTGCCGTTGTGGAGAATCACAATGGCTATGATTCAAAGCAGGAAACCTATGTTAGGATCTATGCAGTAGGCGTTAAAAAGAGCGAGCGCTCGGAAGAGGTGCGTGCGGTTAAAGATCTCGCGTTCGATGAGGGCGGTGTTAGCAGCAACGCGTCTGAGGAACCGCCACCGCCTATTAATGCACCAAATGGTGAAAGTGCGCTAATTCGCATCGTTGAAGAGGCGGTTCGCCCGCGTACACCAGCACCAAATTTAGCTTTGCTTGATGCTGATGGCAATGCTGTTGGTGTTGGTGGCATTGACAATATTGGCAATGAGTCACGCACACGTCGTCCGATCCGACTGAGGCAACCGTCTCATACCAATTCCAATCTAGCTCGCCAATATGCGCCCAGCAGTTCAATTGTTGGTGTGCGACGGCGAGCCCGTACACTAGGCGGTGCCGGTGGGCTCATCGATTTGAGAAATATCATGCGACAGATGGATGATATTGAATTAAACATTATATCTATGTTTGCAGGAAGATGATGAGGATGTGCCCGAATCTAATGAGGGCTCCGATACCGGATCGGATACGGGCTCCGATAATGGTAAGTACTTTTTTATTCTTTTTTGGCAAACACATCTTAGTTTCGCTTTTTGTAGCTTTCGCAATTGGTCCAAATTTCATGGGTTTCCCTCTACGCAGTCATCGGAATCGCAACTTTATCAACATGGAATCAAGTGATGACGATAGTGATTTAGACGATGCAGATGATGATGATGATGACGATGACGACGATGATGATGATGACGACCTCGACCTTGATGTTCTTTCTAATGTAGATGATCTGGATTTTGAAAACGAAGAAAGCAGTGATGGTAATATGAACTTAACTATATATATATATTAATTGTCTTAAGGCATATACAATCTTGAATACTATTTATATATCCTTAGATTAAATCATCCAGCCTTCTTCAGTTCATAATCGATCCTCTTGTAATAATTGCACACTCAAAATTCTCTATGCCCTCATCTCAGTGTTTGTGTGCGCCAACTATAAAATCTTCAATACTGCACACAGAGCTCGGAACTCATCCTCTTTGCCCAGCACTAGCTTTAACATCGTCTAGTTTTATAAGCTGTTAATTGTGTATTATATTATAAATTATGTTGAAGTCTGTACAAACGTTACAAGTGTACAAAATTCTAATAACAAAAATTAAAAACCAAGAAAAAAAATAGCAAAAAAAATATGAATAAGTTTTATTACTAATCGGAATGACAATTTGGTTCTGGTTTGCGCCATGCGCTGTCTAAATTGTAATCTTATCTTCGCATATCAACACCCAGTTGGGAAATGACGCGGTGGTTAGTTTTTTTTTTGTGTTTGGTATGAATTTGGGGCTTTGGTGTTAATCAATTTAGTTGTTTGGCCATTTGCTATGCGTTAGCGTTTCTCCAATTGAATCTCTCAAGTTTATCCTTTGGCAATAGATAAATATGGTTATACGACTACGTTCGCTTTTTATCGTATTTTATGCGGTCAAGTTAAATACGTTTCAATCGCTAACATAGCTGTATAAATAAAATTGCGAATTATAGTTACGATTTGTCAACGACAACGCGCGCATCGGTGGCGGAAAACTTCAAAACTTTGCTTTAGTTTTGATTTTAACTTTTATTATTTTACACAATCAGAAAATGCGTATACAGAGGTCTATTGTAGTAATAACCATTGGATTACTCATTTCAACATGTTGTCAGGCATTAGAAGAGCGTTCGGATTTCTGTATAGAAACAACTCCAAAGCTGCTAACCGATATTGGGCGCCATGTGGTTATGCCCAGTGAGAAAGAAGTGAAGTGTCACATTACGGCAACAACATTAACACCGAAGGAGATGGTGAGTAATCCTTGCAAAGTAAAGTCTCCAGTAGATAAGGGGTGACGTAAATAGAATATATAATATATGTCTATATTTGATGGAGCATGAATATATATATATATTTATATATATGATGAAAATTATTTCAATTGAATGCCTTAAATAGGTTTTAAGCGAACAGTTGGGGTTAAGGTGATTTGGTTTTGGCAATGAAAACAAGTTGCTTTGAGTCAATCCTTAAACGACAATCCCAAGGTCTTTTTATATATCTTACATATATAGTGATATATATAGATAATAAATCACATTTAATACTTCAATTGACTGCCATATAGTCCAGCGATATTGAAGAATGTGCGGTAAAGCTAAAGCTATGAATTAAGACTTCTGTTTACGATTCAATAGATATAGATAATATTAACTGAACGCTGATAAGAAAACTGTTTATATGATATGTTGTCCATTTACTAATAATCTTGACTAATGCCAGGAAAGTCTCGTTGATACCTTATGCACCGATCACGGCGCTTTGACAATCAAACGTAGCAACCATCACTTCTTTAAATTGTATAATGGAGACCTTAATGGACGGCGCATACAACAGGATATATGTAGTGGAAATGTCAGTACTATACTGGCCTGGATACCCTATGATATTATGATGCTGAACTATGCTACGGAACTGAATCCAAAGGAGAGACTTACTTATATAGCAAAGGCGACAAACGTGGAGCGTGAAAAGACTGAGCTCTGCCATTTCAGACACACAGATCTGGTAAATAGTGTCCAAGACAAGCTCTTCACTTGCGTGGTCATGATTTTTGAGGATAACTTTGTAAGTTGATCACTGAATTATTAGAAGCCAATTCCGATCCATAGTAACATTATTTTCGATTTTACAGTATGGTGTGGAGGATAACATTAATGTCCTTGTGGAGTTGGAGCCACTAATGTATGAGATTCGGAATATTACCTACTTGCCTTGGCGAAACGTCACTAACAGCTACAAAATGCATATTGGCAATGGTGTGCTTAAGAATCCAAGTGGTCACCGCAAGCCCATTTACGGCAGCATTAATTATGCGTTTGTAGAAAAGATTCGTTTAAACACAAGCAGCATTTATGAGCATAAACAGATAGAGAAATTGCCTTTGGTTCTCGAGCATCGCGGTTCCATGGTGCAATTAGATACAGATGGTATAGGTGGTATGGATGTGCAGGAGCACGCGTACTTTGGACGTACAATGGATGCTAAGAGTGAGGTGAAAGTGCAAGTAATAGGGCAATGGGTTGATCAGCACCGTCAGTTCAGTGCGGACATCTATGAATATTATGGTCATGGACTTGCTCGCTTTAAGCAGACTGTAGACGGTGGAAGGCTAACATTTGTGCGCATTGATGGTACAGAACCGGCGTTTGAAGCACCAGAATCAAATAATCTAGCGAAAGCGTCGCTTTTCCGAGACATGGATGCAGCGCCAGCCCGGCTGAGTGTTAACGGCACAGCGGACTTCACCGAATGGGAAGATGAGCAACGGGAAGAAGGTTCTTCCTTTTATCCCTGGTTTGTCATAAGTTGCCTACTTATTGGCATTGTCCTGGTAGTGGTTGTGTATGGTATTGTGCACGTTTATAGCAAAAGGAACCAGCAACGTCAAAAGTATGAGCTGGCCAACACAAGCAATGCGCCAGTAAATGCCTAGAATTTAAACCACAAGCTCAACTATATATATATATATATATATATATATATATATACATGCCTCATATTATTATATGAGACTCAAAATTGAAATTTCTAAACACAATCGCCTTTAAAAATACAATAATTTTAGATTTAGTATCGATATATCGAATGAACAGTAAGAAAAAAGATGAGGCGTTCTTATTACTTGTTTATATTACTAACTTATAATTTATAAAGACATTTGTTGCCTGTTTTTAGATAATTCATTTACAATAATTTCCGTTCATTTTTCTTTCAATTGAACTATAATTTATTTGGCGCTAGACTGATTTCCGTTGTGCAGCCCTTAATTTGTGACGTCAGAGTTCTATGTCGCTGAAATTCTATTCCTTTTTGACCGCACCTTACATTTTTTCCTATCATGGCATGACAGTCCTTAAGTTTTCGAAGCCGGAGCAGCTGTTACGTGGGCGTGAAGTTTGTGCGTCGGTTTTTGTTCGAAATGCAAAGCATTCGCGAATTTGTATATGTGCCATTAAAATTTAAATAGCGAAACAAAACGACAAAAAATCGCTAAAGTGTAAGGCACGGTGCAATTGTGAAAGTGTGTGTGTGTATTTTGTGTAATGTGAAATCCCAACGTTGCGTGGTGCTGAATCACATTAAGGTGAGTCAATAATCTCTTAAAAATACAATTATTGACTATTTATTGCTAAGTTAATGTAGTCATATTGCCTAATACCTATTAATGTAAAGCGTATAAATTTAACGCGCACAATACAGTGCATACAAGCATTTACATACATATATATTTGTATTGTTTTGTACAATTGGCATTTAGTGCATTTTTTTTATAACGAGTTGGCAGCACGATAACTTATTTACGCCACATACGCATATCTCACTCACACAAACAGAGGACAGGAAGAAACAAAAAAGAGAGCTATATATGTGTGACACGCTTGTGTGTGTAATCGTCGTTTCACATCGGTTTGACTGCCTCCCGCATTCTGCAGTCGACAGAAGAAGACAAAAGCAGAAACAGCAGCACAGCGTTCGCTGTGAAGTATCATTCATCGAATTTTTATTAATTTGGCACTGGTCGAAATCTAGTTATTTCATTTACTTGCCAGAAAAACCAACTGGTGCCGCATTTGTTTTTGTTTCGCATAGCTTCAAAACAAACTCGCAGTCGGTGCTTACAATGTAACATTTCTTGATTTTTCGTATGGAAATTGTGTGACGCGGCCATATTTAATAGAATTTAATATCGAATGCCGTGAAAAGTAGAAGGGAGGCCATAAAAATTATATAAATATATCTTGGAGTGGTAAATGTCTGAAATGTGGTGTTAAAGTGTTGCCGCAAGAAAGTGTTAAAAGTATGAGAACCTATTAGCTAAAGTTATTTAAACTATAAATTTGATTTGCTAAATAAATTTGTGTTCATTTGCTGCAAAATTGGTTATAATATGATTTTTCGCTCGCACCAATACCAGGATGCTAAATTGTGTATAACTAGTTGTCGTCGCTGTCATGTCTTTTGGACTATATATCCATCTCGCTTGCGCAGCTATTAACGAGTTGCCAGAATGTTTACCTAATGTTAGCGCTGCCAGAGTTCTAATAGCGCCAGTTTTTAAATTTATGCTATCAGCAAATCTCATACTTTTGGGCTTTTCGCAAGGGTAACTAAGTACACGCAACAAGTGTTTTATATTTTGTCTGTTTATATAAGGAATTGCAATAGAAAAAAAATAGTTAAACTTTGGCAATGATGGACCGAAAGAAAGTATTGGAATTGGATAAAATCTGTCGTGTTTGCATTTCGGAACGCAAGGAAATGCGTCCATTGTTTAGCGAAAAAGTACCAGAAATGCTAATGGATTGCACCAGTGTTCGCGTGGAGCGTACTGAGGGCTGGCCCGACAAAATCTGTGTTCAGTGCGTTCATGCGGTTAGCCGAAATCATGCCTTTAAAACCCTCGTAGAGCGCAGTGATAAAGAGTTGCGTGAATATATTAGAGGATTGACGGTGCCCCTTAGTCAGGATGAATCATTAACACCGCTAGAGCGCAAACAGCAAAAGCTATTGCAAAAGCAACTTAAGCAACAACAGCAAATGGAAGAGCAGCAACAGAAACTAGAGCAACAAATACTGCAGCAACAACAACAGTTACAACAACAACAACACCATCAATCGCCTATTTTCATAGTGCAACAACCACAACATCAACAACAGCCGCATCAGCATCAACAACAACCACAACAAAAGGTATATATGGCTATCAATTCCATCATTCATCTCCTACTTATTAGCCCCTTTTGTTTTCTTTTTTATACGATCAACGCTCATAAACACATTAATAGCCCAAAAGCAAATTAAAGCCTCTAATGCGTAAGTCATCGCGTCAGTCGAAAAAACAGTTGGAGGCAGCACAACTGCTTCCAGAACCGGCGCCACCGCCACCAGCTCCACCGCTTGTTACTCAGCAGCAACAACAGATACAACAGATTCAACTGCCAACGCTGCAGCCAGCACCTGCACAACTTCTGCCCACAACGACAGCACAGCAGATACTTTTGCCAAATGGTCAATTAATAACGACGCAAATTGTAACTCCACAGCTTGCACAGATTATTAGTGCGGGACAGCAAGCGAATACCACAACTGCCGCTCCTGCAGCGCAAGCCCAAACACAATTTCTGCCACAGACCTTACAGATAGTGCAACAGCCTAATGGAACGCAAACACTTCAGTTGGTTCAATTAGTGCCGCAGCGCACAATTGCGCCGGTAACGACAACGTTGAGTGCAACAGAAATGTGTACAACAAGCAGCGGTGCCTCGCTGGCCGATGCCGATGTGCAATTGCTGGATGATGGAGAAATGGATGATGAAGACTTAGATGAGGTATATGATCAACTAGATCCTAAAGGGCATTCGTTTGAGACAATTGTACTAGACGAAGATCAGCAACAGGACTTTCTTAAGGATCATCAACGGCATCAAGCTTTAATCGATGAGGATCTAACGCATAGCGAAACTCAGGAGCATGAGCACGATCAGGAGCAGGAGCATGATGAGTACTTTGATGAGCAGCTGCTGCAACACGACGATGGTGTCAAGCAAGAGGATGATGATGAGGACAACTTTATAATTGAGGAAATTCAACTAGATGAAGACGATATGCTAGATGATGGAGATGCAGAAATGGATGGAGATGAAATGACGCCAGTCGATGACTGTGAATACATAACCGATGACCAGGATAACAGCGGTCTTGCTGGCGAGGTAGATGAAGAGTTGCACTATGCCATCATGCCACAAGATGGCGATGTCAGCGCCAGCGATATTGACCATGCTTTTATCGATGTCGAAGCCCATCATCAACAGATGCAAGAGCAGATGCAGGAACAGATGCAAGAACAGCTGCAAGAACAGATGCAGGAACAGATGCAAGAACAGCTGCAAGAACAGATGCAAGAACAGATGCAAGAACAGCTGCAAGAACAGATGCAAGAGCAGATGCAAGAGCAGATGCAAGAACAAATGCAAGATCAGATGCAAGAACAGCACCAGTCAGTTGAGCTGCATAGCATCTCGCTGGAAAACGCTGTAGTTGAGTTTAGTGAGGATGCACTTGTTGCACCAGCCCTGCATGTTGACAACACGCCCAGTCCCACACCCAGCTCTGCCAAGCGATCGCGTCGCAACAATCAACATCAACAACAGACACAGCAGAACAACCAGACGGAGCATATTTGTAATCACCACAATCCGCCACCAATAAGCAGCAAATTGGCTGCATCAAATTCACGTCAATTAGTTCAAACTGCATCAGTGATTGCAGCAGCGGGCGCTGACGACAACTATGAAATAGATGCAAATTTGGTAACGGAATTCATCAGACAACACACATCGCCACTAGGATCAGGTCGATACATATGCCATTTATGCAGCACTGAGTTTCGACAGTTCAAAGGTCTCCAAAATCATATGCATTCTCATACTAACTGGATACGGGCGAATTGTAAGAAGCAACCGCAATGCGAGATCTGTCTGAAAAGCTTTAAGGGACCAGGCATGCTGCGCATGCACATGAAGACACATGACGCTGAAACGAATACACCCGTGTGCAATATATGCAATCGAACATTTAAATCCAAAGCGATATTATATAGGCACAGGCAGACGCATCAGCAGCGCGCCTATTGCTGTGGTGTGGCCAATTGCCGCAAGAATTTCTCGAATGCAGCGAATCTAAAATGGCATGTGGAACGCAAGCATCCGGAATGCGTGGAGCCGTTCTTTAAATGTGGTGAATGCTCCACACTCTACGATAACATTGAAGGTCTACAGCAGCATGTTGAGAATACAGATCATAGCATCAATAGCCGGGATCAATTGGCTGCCACTAGCTCAGCGTTTAGCGGTGCAGTTAGCATTGTAAATAGCACTGACTTGGCTAACATTATAACAGCCGCTGCACCAAATACATTAAATGCAACTGGCGGTGCTCCTGGTGATACGCATGCTCTTGTCGTTGGCTCCTCCGGTGAAATGTACTATGTGACACAGGCGTAGCCCACACAATTTGCCACTATTGGCAATACCGAGTGCCTGCTCGGCATGTAGATCCTTTTCAGCCAGGCATTTAGGTTATTAAACAATTTTTATATACTTATACATTTACATTTTTATTAATAAGCACAAACACACACACACGCATATATATATATATATATATATATATATATATATATATATAGAAACATATTGTATGTCATTATAGATTGTTAATAGCAAATAGTAGCTCCTCCTCCATCGCTCGAATTCTCAAAATTTTCCAATTTCGAATTTCGTGCACGGCGAAGATTGTATAAAAAAAAAAAACAAAAAACATACAAAGTAAAAAAAACTATTAATTGCCGTATAGCATTAGGTTTTTAGGCTTATTTTTAATATATATATTTATAAAAACTAAAACTAAAACAAAACAGCCGCGATGCTTTAAATAATTATACAAAACATATAAATACGCACATATATATGTATATGTTTATATATTTATATGCGGAATATTGTAAATAGTATTCATTGTGGCTAATATACCCAGTTTTTATTATGATTTGATTTGATTTAATTATCAGACTGCAATTTGTAGACTTAAAACAAAATCTTTCGGCTTGGTTTTATATTTATTAGTTTTTAATTGTTGGGCATTAATTAAATATTACTAAAATAAATAAATTGTTTTTACTGCAAATAAATATAAATCAACATATACCATTATATATATGTATATAAAAATAACTATTTGTTTTCCTTTAAGTGGCAAAAACATAAATAATAAGTATCTATAAGCTGCTTTTCCCTAACATTCTTATATGTGGGTTTAACAACAGTTCAAATGGAAACCGGAAAAAATATATTTAAACAAATAAACAACAGATATATCAGAGAGAATTAGCAATCAACTCAAGGTCATGCAAACTCATCGATTCTCTGGAGACACGTGTCACCATCGCAGCGACTAATTATACCATTTCCCCTACCAAGCAGACGTTTTGCTACCATTTAGACTCGACCACGTTGATTGATTACTAGCCTCTATGCTAGAGAATAATTACAGTTCTTGCCAATTGCCTGACTATTTGCCATAAATATTGCGTTTGGTTCTTAAGAAACCTTATTATTACACTATAACTTGGCTATATACTCCAGGTAGCAATCGGATGCCCCGCTTGTGCTCTTGAGTGTATAATTATACCCATAGAGTAGGGATATTAAGTACTCTGTTAAGGAGCTAATGCTTTAAGGTTCGTCTTACTTCAATCAGTTGTTGTTGTTCTTGACTTCATCCAGTAATTGTTTGCTTTCATTTGAATAACTCATCGAAGATCGCTTCCAGCTAATTCCAAAAAGGTTTCCATGTAATGGTTATATGAGTTGGTTTGGTTCAGATTATGTTTTCCTTTATGCAATATGCATGTTTATTATTATTATTTTTTCTTTAAATATTTTCTTAATTTATTGGGTTTATGGGTATATTTGATCTGGTTTAGCTTGACTTGCATTAATCTCTTCAATTACCTCTGCCCACATTCAATTTGTTGCTCCATCAGAGCGCTAAATCTCCTAATTTAGCTTTGTTTGTATTATTTGCATAATCAACCGTAATGGGATCCCTTTCAATGAGTCGCAATTGTTATTGCAGTCTCTTAAGTTGAAATATAAGAGGGGAAAATAAACGCAAATACGCAATTCAAATGCTCCATAAACACACACACACACACACACACACAACACACACACGTTTCAAGCTAAACAACTGTGGGTCGATTTAGGTCTACTTTGTGTTTCATTCATTTACATTGTTTGACTTGTCCATCCAATTGGACTACTCCAGACTTAGTCACCTAATGCGTAGTATATGTAGTCCATATGGGAAAACCAAAATATTTTCATTTTTACACAGTTTTTCACTACGCAGTTTAATTGCGTCATGTAAATTTACCTCGAGACAGCCATAAAGAATACTCAAAAGAACTTTTGTTGTTTTCGCTTGTTTCATTAGATATGTGTAATAAAAGGAACTTAAAAAGAGTATGAAAATGTAACAGCAAGAAGAAGATGTTTTTTTAATATTTAAACAAGTATATATAATAGTTGATTTAGTCATGTTCTACTGCCTGTCTATATAATATGTATTGCAGATTTTCTAATTTTGTTTTTTTCTGTCTTTCAAATTGATTAAAGAAAATTATTTTTGGACTCATTTCCCATATATATAATTTCCCATATATAAATAATATTGAATAAGAACATGGTGATCGCTACCTGAATCAAGGCATATCTCATAGTCAGATATACTACAGTATATAGCAATTAATTTAGATATAATACAATTATGGCATATATAAGTATGATCATAATTGTAGTATATAATAAAATCAATTTAAAAACATATTTTTTATCCTTATTTTAACCTTAGAAACTTAAACAGGCAACAAAATTATAATATTGCTATAAGATAATTTGAAATTGAAACCTTCATGTCTTCTTAAGTGTCTCCTGATAGGTTAACTACAAAAGGGAATATCCTTGTTGAATGTTGCACCGTGCGTATGAGTAATATTAGGTATTAATTTGTTTACTAATAATATAGCATAACTGAATACCGCGAGGACAATCTGATCAGCGATCTTTAAGTTAGAATATTGTATCTATGAAACTGTTCTATATCATTTATAAAACTTTTGTAGTTCTTGTCAGGATTTCTGACAGCGGGAAGAATTTATAAATGCTTCAAGTTGCACTTAGTAGTATTTCAGCTGATGAAAAATACATTTATATTGGGCTGGTTTTAAATTGGAAAAAGCGTTTGTTATTATATATGTGAGGTGCCTGTGTCTAGCCTGATTTCCATGTGATTTGTTATTCTTACATTCGATGCTTCAATATCAATTGGACATATACAAAGATATAAAGCTATATGATAGGGTATAAACTGTTTGATTGATGTGCCTAGCAATGATTTATTTCTATATATTAGAGAGAGAGTTTAATATTACATTGTTGCGACTAATTAGTTTGTTTATAAGTACTATCTTTATCTTTATCTTGTTTTTCTTTTTAGTGTGACAACTAAATGCTAGTATTTTCTTTAGAAGGTAAGAACGTCCGACTTTAATCTCTTTCTTTCAATGTTTTGAGTACTTGAGAATTCGCCACACGCTGCTTCCAATTATATGGCGTATATATAATTGTGAGATTGTTATCTGAAGTGCTCACTCTCCTGGTTTAAACCATGTCAATATAACTGTTCCATTTAATATTAATTATTAATTAGCGAAACAAAAACAAACCAGTAAAAAACAAAATACAAAAGAATCCATTAAAAACATACTTAAAATTTGACAACCAAAATCTCATCAATTGAAGATTCTTTATGACGTGTATATATGACCTGACTAGAAGTCTATCGATTATTTTACAGTACACGTATATATATATATATATATATATATATACAAACATATATGTTAAGTCAGAAAGAGACATCGATTAGATAAGACAGCTGTTTATAGTCTTATTCAGTTGGGGTATAAAAAATAAAAGAAACTGAATTAATGATGAACGTTGCGTGACTTTGGGTTGCCTGGATTACGGTGATAATTAACTGCTTCTAGTGAATTGTTTTATTATATATTAATTATATGCAAATTGCTGCCTGAAATCAATAATGCAAATACTTGTTTAAAAGTTCTGGGTAAATCCTTAACAATTTTGTAGTTTTTCTTTTCTCTAGAGTTTCCAATGGAATTTCTATTTAAATTTTTGGTTTCTTTTTGAGATTTTTATAAACAAATATTCAAAGTGGAATGTGGTGAACGTCCTTGAACCTTACATAAGCATTTGCCTCTCAGTTGGAAAGGGTAGCGAAATTGTGCGAATATTTGAATAAATTTTTATTTTAAAATGAATTTTATTTGAAATAAATTTCATTTAAATATATATCAAAGCATATACTATAAATATTTGCAAAGAAATAATGAATTAAAAAAACTACTTGCCAAATAATTTATCAAAATTATATTGAATTGACATGCCGCAAGAGTAGCGTGCGATTATTCAGATACATATATAATAAAATATATATATAGTTGGATATAAAAAACTTTGATATAAGTTGCCATATTATCATAATTAAATGTTCAACGTGTTCATCTGTGTTTATGTTCTGATTTATATATACCAAAATATATACATATATAATTGTTTTCATATCTTTTTATTTTCGTTTTAAATCTTAAAGATCCCAAAACATGAATATTAAATTTTACCCACGTCATCGCTTTGGCGTTGTTTTTGAATGTGAATATGTGATTCATAAGGTTTACGACGGAATAAATTAAATGGATGACTGAAAACGAATGTGTCTTTTGGTTTAATGCAAGCTTTTCATATTACAAGGCAATTACTCAATAATATTCTGATTTTTATTCTTCTTATATAATAACATATTGAGTAAGGGTTGATCTCACTTTATCAATGCGTATCGAACACGTTGCTGGCGTGTGCCTTCTCTTATGTTTAACCTACACATAAAATATTTTTAGTTTTAGTTCAATGTAGTGAACGTGTCCATTCACCAGTCAACGTGTTGATCGAATATCTCAGCCATAACAGACGGGACTTCGATGTTCGAACTACAAAATGGCGCTTTAACGCTCTGATTATCGCACACATTTGTTTGTACAGTGCCACCTTAAGAGTCGCACTAAAACTCTTACTGAACTCTGTCCTTAAGAGTCATTCTAAAACTCTTGCTGAATTCTGCACATATACATATATGCATACATGTATATACTACGTGCAAGTCTGTGCATGCGTTAATGCCAAGTCTGCTGCCACGTCGCTGCCAGCGTCCGACTGCACTTTTGTGTTAAGTTTATTTTTGAATACCTTTGTTCTATTTTCTATGCGTTCATTATGATTGTTATAGCGTAGACAAAGGATGCCCTGATACTCTCTTATTTGCTGTGAGTTCATTATAAATGTTTTATAGTTAAGATTTTGTATTTTATAAAAATTCAATAGGTAACTTTTGTTTTTTTTTTTGCGTGTGCATATTTTCCGACAATATTTGTTATATATTATATTATTGTAAACTAATATTGATAAATTCCAATGTTGAGATGATTATTTTTCTTCGCACATTAACTGTAATAAACAGATGCAAATGTATATTCAAAATTAATGCGTTGTTGCCAAATGAGCTCCGTCATAATCAATCAGTTGTTTACAGGATTCTATTGCATCTTTTGATTTTTCTAAAAACAAATAATTATATTTCTATATATACCTAGATATGTATATAACAAAAGCTATATACATGTGTTGTATGTTAAGTTCCTATAATAGCTGACTAAGCAGCATTTTGTTTATGTCATTAAACCGACGAAAGAGGCAACTGTTTGGCGCTCGGCACTTGCCTTGCCGGAAGAAACCGAAAGCGAATGAGCTATATGAATACGAATATATATAGTTGTATTTATATATATATATGTTTCTGTATATACTTTACGTATGTGTGCTGTTCACAGTTCAGTTCAGTTGAGTTCAATTCAGTTACGATTATATGATGCTTAATGCGATAATGGATTGTACTTTTACTAGTCCTATGAAAATGCTTAAATGCTTATATACTATTCGTATAAATATATACTATATATATATATATATATATACATATATACTTATTGTATATAGTGCGTATTGAACTTTTATTTTGGTGTAGGTTCTGGTTCGAAGGCATTTCAAATGATGCTTGGCTACGTTTATGGCTTTTTGGCTCACGCCCTCCCAAGCACAACTGTTGACGTCAATTGAAAAGAAAAACCAAAAGCAAAACAAAAACAAAATATTTATTTTGTACTGCAGTTACACTAATATTTCTAAATTACATATTTTTATATATTTTGCACGACATTAACAATTATTTGTCTACTTATCTGTAAGTAGTCGCTGCTCGTTTGCATTTCATAGAAAATTATGCGAAAAATTTGTAGTTTATTTAAGTGCAAAACATCACGAATTGGCAGTTGAATATAGTGTAAATACTCTTTGAATATTAGGGTATATAACTAGCACAATAAGGTGATAGATAACCTTTCAGGTTTATGTATATAGAGCATTCGTTTAATCGGTGTAGAGTTTAGGATTTATTTTCTCGTACTTATTTATTTTTCTTATCGTTGGCATTAAATTAAACTTGATCTACATACGCTTCAGTAGAAATGTATATATATATATATATATATATATATATGTATATATTCGTATAATTGCTATGCAAATATTTATATAATTCATATAATTATAGTCTGCCTGCAGATTTTGTAGTATTATTTTTAGTTTTGTCGCAGATTTTGTCTATGAAATATATAGACAATTATATATTTGCGTCGCAAATTCGTTTCCGTTTGCCTGAGGCTTAAATAAAATAATAGAAATAAAAAAGCAAAATTTTAAAGAAATTCAATTACTTTCCCAAAATACCTAGATAAGTTAAGTTAGGTATATATATATGTATATATAGTTTATATATAGGTAAATACTATATAGTCTCTAAAGTGGGCCAGACAATTCGTGTTTGACATTGAATTCTCTTTCGTACTGAATGCCAGGCATGTATTATTTTTCTCTTTAGATTAGTTAATGCACCAGATTCCCCAGATTAACCAAATACTATCTACTTGCTGCATTTAGTGTAGACAAGTTGAATCAGTTCTTTTTTTCTGAACTAGTTTATGCCAATATCTTTGACTTCATATTCTCTTCACATATTTGTAGTTTTTGATAGTCTTCATTTAGAGTCGATGTTTCCTAATCAAGATGATAGTAAGTAAATTTTGATTGATATATTAAAAATGCTTGTTAATAAGTATGTTTCCCTTATTTTTGTTGCATTTCAATGTTCATTATTGAATTCTCTTATGGATGCCTTGTTGCTATGCTGTACCTTATCATAATTATAATAGCATACTTATCTGGGCGTTGTTTGTTTTGTACCCAACCTCTTTAATAAATAAACAGTGTTTTGTTTTAAATCTGTTAGAGGCGAGGCAGGTCAGACAGCAATCCATTTGTCATCATGTGCAATACCCTTTTTGCCGGTCGCATGGGAGGTGGCATGGAAATTTTTGGCAAACCTCCAAATTATATACAATACAAGTGTCACACCGTTGCCGCCCACAGTTTTCTTTTGGCAACAGCTGCTAATAAAGCTCATTTGGCATGGTCAGTGCTCGGTTGCATGCCGCCGAGCAGTTTTATAGTTTGGTTTTCCCAAATCAAAATTCAAAGCAAAATCCCTTCTGAGGGGACCCAAATGAAATGACTGTCCATTGCCAATGGTTGGTTCATTCAACACATTCCTTTCAACATTTTTGCTGGCGCTTGTTTAATACCAACAATATTAACCAATCCAATCCATAGGCGGAAGTCAATGCCACGCAACCAGAGCACGGCAGCTGTACACGAACTTGACACGTGCTCCTTGTTCCGGTAAGGTGTGACGATGTGGTCATATTATCGTGATACGTACGCTATTTAAGATATATAAATTACTTAAATTTTCCTAATACTCATTTGCCAAATACTTTCGGCTTATAAATTTATATAAAAACGACGAAGACGACGATGAATACGACTACGAATACGAATAAGAAAACGAGTATAAATTTTAAACAAAATTTCTTTCTTTAGCTGCCAATGTCAGGGACAATGTGTTCTTTCGTCTGCTAAATCGAATCAATATACTATATAGTGACATTATCTATGTTAAGCTGTCAACGCCTTATTACTTGTATGTTTCTTTTTATATACAATATACAATATACATACACATACATATATATACATATATATATATATATATGTATATCTGTGTGCATCACAACGTGGCGTGTATTTTATTAAAAGTTTTTTTAAGCATCAACGTTAAAAGTGTTTAGGATTGGTAAGATTTAGTTATATTTATATATATCAACCCCATTCACCTGCCCATTTATAATAACTCTTTGTAATTATCAGATATATACGAATATATAAAATTTATTGAGGGATCATAAGTTCACCTCCAAGTCAGGCTGAACTCCTTTCTAAATAGTATTGTAAGATAGTAGGTTGTATAAGCAAAAGAATATAGTTTGGAAAAGGCATAACTAAACCAGAGATTAAACTGAAAAGGAACATCTTAGTCATAGATTAAACTGAGCTCTTTCTTTATAGATCAACATCCCTTATATAGTCTGAGTTTTATTTTGTTTCTTAATCATATAATGAAGATATAATGTCTATTGTATGATGCATGAATGTATGATGTTGATGTAGTTGAATGATGAATACAACTGATGATTTTATTCACTCAATTTGTACTTCATTGTCTGAGTCACATTATTGGCTAAACAAATAGGTAAAAGTTTTTATTGTTAGTCCAAATATCAATTGCCATGAGCAGTTGCTGAGTTTTGACGACTGTTTTTCAATTAAATAAGCGACAAGCGCGTGTTTTCAATAAATTTTTACCGCCTACAAACATATATAGCAAAATTGACGTATATATATTATATATAATATATATATATATATATATATATATAAAGATATGTAGGTAGACAGACTGGCAGGCACAGACTGGAACTAGCTCAAGTGGAAATAGAAATTGAAATTGAAATTCTAATACTAATTTGTTATACTCGAATAAAATAAAAATCATCAGCGAGAAAGCAAACAAAGCAATTGCTGCTCCGCACGCATATGGTGCATGCAACAAACAATTGGTACATTGGGACATTGGCTCAATGTCAATGTCATTGCAGCATTTCGTCATTGCCATGGAAAGAGTATACTGTATACTGTAGCATTGCTCTGGGGCAGCTAGCCCAGGCATAGCCAATGTCCTTGATAGCTGTGGCACACAAGTTAACCTTGTGGCAGTGTAGAGCGAAGAAGCGTGTCTTGTTGCATTCCAGTTGCTATGCAGCTATGACGTGCTGTCAATCTGAAGGTCTTATCAATTAGGGCAATTATTCATTTCTATAGATTAGATGCAGCCACCTCTGCTGACATAATTTTGCTTTGTTTTATAGTAACTTCTACTATAAATTGCATAAATACGCCGATTGACTGTTTCGGTTATAACCAGAAAGGCAGGCATATCGCTCCCTTTACCCTACACCCACTTTAATTGCGAGTTTTCCCCTTAACTCTCTTATTAACAATTAATGTGATTGTTTCTCTTTGGCAGAGCGTTGA
The DNA here is from genome assembly GCA_037044455.1 of Zygothrica quintamaculata. Taxonomy (NCBI): domain Eukaryota; kingdom Metazoa; phylum Arthropoda; class Insecta; order Diptera; family Drosophilidae; genus Zygothrica; species Zygothrica quintamaculata. Next base: position 86,293 of record JBAMBS010000281.1, on the reverse strand, counting down.
TAGTTACTCAGAGCGCAAGGCGTGTGTAACTGATTATATATATATACTATATACTAATTTCTACTGACGAAACAAAATAATGTTGACAAACAAATTAAAAAGCAAAAACAACACTCTTATTAACTATATATACAAATAAGTAATAATATTCAGAAACTAATCAACAAACGATAAAACAAATTGCGACTTAACTTAAAAACTTTTCGTACTTTTTGTCATCGCCCTTTAGTCATATGCAACGTCTTTGGATAAACAAAATTTTACTACTACACCTATAATAGAGAATAGTAAATAAAAAAAGGAAAAGTCGTATTAAGTTCTGCTACCTATACTTAGTTTAGCCAATGGGAACTTCTTCCGCCTGATATCTGACGTCAAACTCTATTGTAAACAATCATTTAGCATATATATAATAAATATATATCGGTATATGGCCTTCATTGATTTCTGATGTGCCATCACTAGCAGTGGCTTTTCTGTGCTCCAATTTGCTCTTTTATGATGCTTGTAAAAGCGTATTTTATTTTGCAGCCTGCATTCCATGACAAAGTCAATGCCAATGTCAAGGATGCAAATTGTGCAGGAGAAACAATGTATAAGAGAGTCATTTTAACGGCGCCCAGTTGGCTACCAAGTGGTTGCCCAAGGTCATAGTACATCCAACAAGCTGCAGCTCTAATGTGTGTATAAATCATGCAATGGGGCAGAGACACAATGGCAACAGCGAGGCAGCGCTGCTAGTTTCGACCTTTAGATGTGTAATGGGAAAGGGAAGTCCCATTTCTTACAAGCTATAAACATGTGTAGTATAAAAGAGTATTCTATATTAACGTTAAAAATTCCCACTATATATGACGGGTTTTTCTTTATGAAATTTGCGTCATTTCTGGCACCGCAAATATATATATCTCCCTTTCTCTTTCTCGCTCTCTGTCTCTCTTATGGTCTGTATGTGCGCACATCTCTTTCTGCTTATCAGCGACCCACGCGCCGTTGTCCCATTGCTGTAGGCCTGCCGTTTATCGTCTATTTTTGCCAGTTTGATGTAAAAATAAAAAATTGTTGCGTCACAAGTTTGGCATTTCGTTTGGCCACTGACATTAAGCGACAGGAAAATTGTTTGCCTCCTTCTTAGTTTATCACCGGAACGTGTCAAAATATATGCACAAAATATTGCTCCATATATAGATATAGATTGTACTTTCAATCATCTGTTTTTGATCACGCGAATTTCCTTCTATTTGGGGCGATATCTCCGATGCAACCCAATAAATTTGCAATTCTATTTGCTACTTGTTTGTTGTATTTGTTTCTGTATCTGTATCTGTATCTGTATCTGTATCTGTATCTGTATCTGCATCTGTATCTGTATCTGCATCTGTATCTGTATCTGTTTCTGTTTCTTTATTTGTATATTAGTTTTAGTAGAATTAACTTTTGAACAGTTCGTGTAAATAGTATTTTCATACAAACTGTAAAATAAGGTGACATTTAAAAGTATTTTGATTGTCATTTAATATCTGTCTGGTTATCATGGAATTCTATGCAAATAATGCGTATAACCGTATATCAGTTTCAGTACACTTTCCAAGAAGTGTTAGTCAATGCTAAGAATTGAATCTGAGTCATTCACTTTCAGTGTAGCTTTTGTAGCTTCTTGATTGGCTTCATATTGTGGAATTGGTATATTAAATATGGCAATAAGTTGATAAGAAATTAACGATAAAAATCAGTACTTGAGTCCACAACAGCTGTTGTATTGTGCTGTGTTTTGTTTGGTGTTTTCTTTTTGTCTGTCCGTCTCCTATTTGCTATGCCCGAACATCGCAATTTAATTAGTTAAGTCTTATTATGTCGTATATATATAGAAAGACGACACGGAAATGGCGGTGTTCTGGATAGGAGGCGATAAGAGGTGTTTGTTTCTACTGTTAGCTTCCGTTGGTAAATATTTGATATTTGATTTTTATTGGACATACAATTAGTGCGGAAAAAACAGTTTTTAGTAGAAGAAAAAAAAGCTATATATATATATATATATGTATAGATATTTATATATATATACATATCTGTAGGTCTACAAATATACGCAGCATAAAAAATTAAAAGCTAGTTGAGCATTATACATATATGAATAGATTTAGATGTCAAGATATCAGTGAAATATGAACTTCTTTAATTGTGATCATTCGAACTCCCTGCTGTTTTCCATTGAATTGACCTAATGTGCATATATATAGTGTAATATTTTAATTAAAATGATGGCTGGCGCGTGTCTTGTCCAAATGCCGTCATAAAGATTGTCATAGACAATCCAGTTTAGCCTGGTTAAAAGGCGGACACACCAATCCCAATCCAGTCCACTAGCAAAGATTTAAAGCAACTGCACCTGCAACTTTGTAGACTAGCGACGCTCTTAACTGAGGCACACTGGTGAAGAGCATTGCAGAAAAAGTATCAGAGAACCAAACGCGCAGCTGTCAGATAAGTATCTGAGAGCGTACGAAATAAGCGATATGTGTGTTCTCGCTTACACGCACAGCTGTGACTGTTGCTATGGAACAAGTGTTGTGAAGTTATATAGTTGTCTCACTCTAACCCGCAGGCAGTAGATGGGTCGTTGGCACTAGTCAAAGCAAAACTGTCATCGCTCGCAGAGTCTAGTAAGGCATCTGAAATAATTTTGCATTCAGTTTAGCCTCTCAACTTGCTCGGATCGGACGTGTCTAACGCTTAAAATTGAAGTAAAATAAAAATAGTGATAAATTGCTGCAAGTCGCGCAAAGTAAACCTAAACGCGCGTGTGTGAAAATCAAAATTAATTGAGAAGCTAAAATATATATATGTGAAGTATATATGTATGCGTGTGTGCATCTATAAAGCAGAAGCCAAAGTGTAACTGTGCTGGTCTGGTCTCTCGCCCAGTCTGTGCGCCAGAGCGAGTGTGTATGTGTTACATGTTATTGTGTGCGTGTGCTATGTACAACACAAAAATTTTCACATACAAATTTAATGTGGAAAATTGAAATCAGAAATTTGTTAGCGCATGCAAATTAACAATAAACTTAAATAAAACCAATTAACAATTAAAATATATCAGCAAGGAGCACAGTTAATTTACAAGGTAAATCCTAAAATTTCTACTCAGAATTTCTAAAAACTTAAATAAATTAAATTTTTTCTTCTCTTGCGTGCCCTTTGTAAATGCAGTTGTGTGCGTGTCTGCGAGTGTGTTAGTAATTTTTTATTTAATTTTTTTTTTTTTTTTTGATGTTTGCTGTAAAAATAGCCAAGCAAGAGCAACCGACGAAGAAAAAATAGGCTGTGATGACCACGCAACACAAGAGTAGCCAAAGAGTAATAGCCAGAGAGTGTATGGAAGAGAGTGTGAAGTCAGAGTGTGGGAGATAAAGTGAACATTCGAGAGATTTAAAAAACAGGCAGACAGAGAAAGAGAGCACAGCAGCAGCTACTTGAATCGTCAGTTCAAGTGGCGTATTTTTTTTGTCTTTTGCTTTTTTCCCATTTGTTTCTTTCTATTGTCAACGCTGCCACTGCCGCTGCCGCTGCCGCTGCTGCTTTGCTGCTATTTGTCTTGATCTGTTGTTTTGAATAGGGTTAGCTTTATTGCTGCTGTTGTTATTGCTGTTACTGACAGTACGTGTGTATTTTATCTGCTCTTCAACTGCTGTTTTGTCGTCATCGTCATCGTCATCGTCATCGTCATCGACATCGATTGTTGTTCCTAATAACATTTTTTTTTTTATTTTCTCAATATCACGTAAATGCTGTTGCTGTTGTTTCACAGCTGCTTTTTGTTTTGATATGAGAAATTTATAATCTAAACGAGCGTGTTTCTCTATAAGTGTGCATATTTGTTTGTTTGTGTGTGTGCATGTCTGGCTCGTACGTGCATAAATTTTTAACACAGTTAAAAGCACAAACTCGTTTTAAGGTTGCCAAAATTCATATAAATTATGCGATTTTTAACAAATTCCCCTTTCAAAACAAATATTCGCTCATTGATTATGTATAAATATATGTTTATTATTATATATATTTGTATATATATATATATCCTCTTACCAGACACAATACGCATTAAAAAAACATTTATTATATATGTAAAAAGTGATGAGTATTAATGTAGAGCTTCAATTTGCATGACTAATAACCATTTAAGTTGTATTATTAAAGTATTTATTGCATTTTCATTTTAAAATTCTGTTTTCGAGTGTCTTTAAATGTGGCTTAATGGTTTGAGTATCTAAAAACATATGAACAGAAATAGAAAATAGAAAAATATATTATTTAACATCAGTTAAAGCCAATCAAAAATTGGTGATAACTTAACAACTATTCTATCTTCAACTATATTTTATACTTTAAATGAGATTATCTCAAGTATAATCAATACAAACACTTGTCAATATCATAAAAATGAAATCAATAATAGAATCACCAATAGGCCATTTTGCTGTATTTTGTTGTTGCCATGTGGTTATCAAATATTCTTATTTATTTGTACAGACTTGCCTCACTGTACGCTGCCATTTGTCACGCGTCGTTATCAGCAAGTTTCAGACTACACTCACGCCACACACACACAGCAGAAGCATGTGTATACATACAAAAGACACCCATATTCAAGCATTTTTAGACAGGCCTTTTTTGCATATTAAAAAGTTATCCTATAACGATTGCAATTTTTATTTAAAAAAAAACAATTATTTATTTTCACTTCTAGTTAAAAAATTATCAAAATAAACATAATTTAATAAGTAGTTATTATGCAGACTATACCTGACTATAAAACACCCTATAAAGTTGCAATCTATTTAAGGTTTCTATTTTTACCAAAACGTCAGCTAAGTATTAACTCTAATTGAAACAGCCTGAAAGATATATCTGGCCAAGGGGCTACAGTAAACACTTTTACCAACAGTTCCATCTGTTCAGGGTAAATTAATCCAGATGTTATCCTTATAAATGCATGTGTTTCAGGTAGGAATATATCTGCTACCTAAGCTCATACACAGGCAACTGTTGGTGTTGTGTTATAGCTGTAATAAGACAGGCAGAGGGATATCCAATTTAGAACTTTACTTAAAACATCATCAACTGATATATTCGAATAGATGTTTCTATAAATAAATACTTATATTTCTTCTTATGCCAAAGTCTGATATCTTTATATATATATATATATATATGTTGTAGCCAAGCAAGGATATAACCTAATTTAATATTGAAAATTAACAGGGTATAGAGGTTCATTCACTTTTGTTGATAGCTTAATAGGCCATAAAGGCAGGCTTTGGCCTTTGCATTTAGTAAAATTTTGGCAATTTGTTAAATATACTTTGTAAATATTTGTTTAACAATTTGCACAATTATTCTGTTTTGAACAGATATACATATATACATATAAATATATATATATATATATGTGTATATATTTATTTTATTTTCTTGTTAATATTTATGTTATTGTCTTTCAATTAACGAAGATTGTACAAAGTTAAATATCAGACAATAATAAACCAAAATGAACGAATAAGACGCAGTTTCATATATATTTAAATATATAATATATAGTTCAATTTGATATTTAAAGAAATATATTTATTGCCTAGACTTTAGGTACACAACAAGTGGAAAAGTTGTTAAATTCAACAATCACATGTTAACTATAAACTTTAAGCCCAGTTATTAAATTGATGAGACTCGCCTTACCACTAACGAATTCTAAGAAATATAAATTACTTTAAAATCATTTCTTAATATCATCCAATGCCTCTTATATAGCATATATACATACATATATAAACGTATTCATATGTGGTTAATTGTGTGATTGGGTCTCTTTGTGTTCACAATTCTGATTCTATTGTGACTTTCATTATACGCAATAAATGACAAAGCTTTGTTTTTTATATATATATATATATATATATATATAGAACATCTTCCGGAAACAGCTTTAACCATTGGTAGGCCTGATAGTTAGACATGTTTACAGCTGTTTCGGTTTCTGCTTCTGTTTCTGTTGCTTTTACAAAGTTTGTGCCATGATATTTGCCTTTGCTTTAGACCCACTTTAGTGACTATACGATATAAAAGCGCATATATATATATATATATATATATGTATACTGTTATATATATATATATATATATATATATATATATATATATATGTAAGTATATATGTAAAGTATGTTTATATATATCTGCACAGGCGTATGGGGCATGGCATATTTTGCCTTTGTTTACTTTCATTTTGGCCTGCCGTCAAAAGTTGTGAATTCGTTAAATTTGTTGTTGGCCCAGTTTATATACAGTTTATATATATGTTGGACATATTGGTGTTGGGGTTGAGTCTGGCTATTCGCCTGATAAGAGTGTTTCATGTCTAAAACTATATAGTCTATCGGATGAGCTGTGACTCAGCTAGTTTGACAACGCAATTTAAGCTTTCTCTGTTTATAATTATTTTGGCATTTCAACTATATATATAACTATATATATACAGGTATATGACAGTGATTTAGTGTTTAACTAATAGGCTTTAAAGTGTTAACTGTTATTTTCATTGAATCTTTTCCGTATTTCAATGATTTGTTCATTGTTTTGTCAGTTTTACTTGACTTTTGTTTCAATTGATGGTTTTGTTTTTGCGCTATTAATAAATCAAAAGAAGAAAAAATAAATAAATATAAATAAAAATAAAAAAGTATATTTAAGCTGCAAGTGCTTTATAAATAAACTGTACAAATATGAGTACAGATACGAGTATAAGTACTATGCATAGGCTTACGATTTGGACTCAACGTATCTGTTTATATATATATATATATATATATATATGTATTTTGGATCTGTTGCCAGATATGTGCGTACAATGCCCGATCGTTGACTGCTTCAAGTTAATGACACACTGATTACGTACTTAGTATAGGATTATCGGGAAGATCATCTCCAACAATTGCCCTTCCCTGCCAACAGAAACTGTCAGTAACTACCTGGCATACATATGCATATATCTATATCTGTATCTGTATATATAGGTATAGAAGTGATAAAAAGTACCGACATCTGTTTATTTTAATATAGATATGTATATGTGTATATATCTTCTATAAAGATACAAACAATAGCTATAGATATTATGATACAGAAACAGATACAGCTACAGCTACAAACACAAATGATAAATATAAAGATACAATTACAGATAACAAAACAGATATATGGAAAGTACAAACAGATGCAATAACAGATATATTGTAGAAAGAGATAGAGCTATGTATATTGAGTTACTTTATGCAATTAGAACAGTTAAATAAATGTTTAGAATTCGTCTAGAGAATATATATTTGCATATCTGAATCTTATGTATTCGTACGGGGTGTATATAGATATGGGGAGTGGCGTCATTAGGTGCCAGACGAATGCGCAGTTTGTAGAATCAGATTTTTAGCGCAAAGTTGTTTATAATTTGCCTACCGATAAGTTAATTAACATTTGTCCACTTGATGATAAATGCTATTAAAGCAATCAATGACCTTTCACACTTCTCCCATGTAAACAATGAATCGCTCCACGTGGCTCGTGCCTGACTGACTGAGCTGTGGGTCTATCTATCTATCAGTCTCTCTGTCTGTTTGTTAACAAAGAAAGAGAGAAAGAAAGGAGGAAGAAAAGTATATCAATAACTATATACTATATATATTCGATTCAATTGAATTAACAACACGCTCCATTAAACGCCACAATAGACAATCAGTTGTATGGTTCACAGATCGTATTGATTGTGCCACAGTTTGTTGCCTCACTGAATCTGTTTGGTTGAAAACTAGTGCAAACCATGTTTCAATTGTTTCAATTATTGATTGCATGACAAATGGCAGTATTCTTAGCATTCTGGCAAACAGACAATGACTTCATATTGGGATTATCCATGGCATTATATAAGCGGCTGTACGTGACTTCTGCCAAGATATATAGAGCTTTCTATGAGTTATATGGAATTGATTCAGCTTACAACCCGATACATACTACCCATATATAATATATTAACGTATCTTTAATCTGACTTTTTGTATATAAATTAACAAAGCTTAATGATGTGTTGAGTAAATACTTGAATTATAATGAGTTGCCACGCACATCGTTATCTCTAATCGATCCGGAACATTATGCGATAATCCGTGTAGTTATTATTATATTCCGTGTTCCGATGAGGAAATGATATTGAACCCACTTGACATCTAAATGCATTTGAGTGCAATTTTGTTTAACAGAGATTACACTTGCATTGCAACACACATTGTAATGAAGGTCACGAGGTGGAGATGGGGTGGGGGGAGGTGGGGGGAATTTCCTTACTAACAAGTTGTTAAACCTAATTAATATGTAATTCTCTCTCTCTCTATATATATTATCGTTACAGGTTTGAAAAGATACAATAAACAATTGGAAATAGAAAAAGTACCAAAAGGATTTTGTCCCCTTTTAACGGTACAGTTGCAACAAAAGCAACAGCAACAACAACAACAACAACAAGAAAAGCAATAGAACAAAAAGGAAAACGCAAAAAGAATTTGTTAAACTGTTTCGTGCGGCAGGGAATGGTATATTTTTTGGGGGATTGGGGCATGGGAGATTCTGACTTATCGTCATATCAGCAGCATGTTCCAAATATACAGCGTATCAATGGACGTGATTTACTCCAGCAACAACATCAACAGCAGCCGGAACATCAACAGCAACAACAACAGCAGGAGCAACATCAACAGCAGCAGCAGCAGCAACAACAACAACAACAGCAGCAGCAGCAGCAATTGGTTGCACAAATCGCAACAAGCTTAGGCCGATTGCAGCCACAGTTGCAATTTGCAAGTGGTTCCAGTTTTCTACAACAGCAGCAGCAGCAGCAGCAGCAATCACCCTCTCAATCGCCCCAGCATCATGCGGTTGGTTCAAGAAGCAGCATCAGCAATGCCAGCAGCAGCAGCAGCAGCAGCAGCAGTTTGGTAACTGCTAATCTTCAGCAACTGTCAGTGAGCAGCAGCAGCAACAACAACAACAGCGGTTGCAGCACACAATCAAAATCACATCAGCAACAGCAACAACAACAACTACTACAACAAGTTGACTCTCATGCAGCTGCTAGTGGTGCCACAATCACAAAGGCTCAATCATCTTGGCTAAGACAATGCTCAGAGCCAAATATCACACAAACAAATGCGGATAGTTGCGGCAAACCGAAGATAGTTGGGCCATTCCAGCAACAGCTCAGCAAGGATCTCCAGGATAATGAAGATGAGGTGGCACTTCATCCGCTCTCCAATCAGGTTAGTCTAAAGAGAGAGTTTCAACATATAATATATAATTTTCTACAAGAACTTTAATCTTAATAATAATGATAATCTGATATAAACTGTTATAAACTGTTATAATCAGTCGCCTTAATAAATCGATTGATAGTAAAGATATATGCGAGACAGCAAAAGATTATGAATGTATATATTTTTTTTAAAAAAATATGTTATTATTATTATTTCTTTGATTTTGGTTTCATATCGTGGATTTCCTTAAGCAAATGTTGATGCAATGCATTAAAGAATTCGCTTAGGTTCTCATATGTATTCTTCTCGATAAATACCTTAATTACAGCCCAGGCGGGTTTTATGAAGTGGACACGGGCAAATACCATTATATTGGAGCTATTATCAAGTGCACTTGATATACAAAAATGTAGCATAACATGAAATACATCGGCATAGGGTACACCTTCGTTAACGCTAACCACGTCAACGGAATAGAGTTGACCAGGTTGAGTGCATCGCCTTAATGTCTGATATTCGGTTACATTAACTGTTTTGGGTCCAATATGGCCAGTTAGCGCTAAGGTGACTGTCAAAACGCGTACCTGTTCACCATTCTTGGTGGGCTTCCATGTGCCCAATACAAGATCTTGTGAATGTCTGTTAGCATGAAACTCTTTCAATACTGGAGATCCATCTGTAAACAACATCTTAAATAGTGCATCCGTTCGAATTTTTAAATTCAAATCAATAATTATACGACCATCATGAACTCCATCGCATTTACCAATATCATTTACCACTGACATTCTACCCTGGGATCCAACACTATCTTGATCTATACTTGCCTTCCTATTTTCAACATCATCTTCATTTTTTTTTTTTGAACTCCTTTTTGGCCAACGATTTATTTTGGGTTTTTGGGTGTTTTGTGTTGATGTTGCAATAACCTTATGATGTGTTTTGGTAATACTATTACTATATTGACGTCTATCCAGCAAATATTGTGGTCTTTGATAATTATTCGTCTTGGATAAATCCATCACTTTTCATTACAATTGTGTCTCAATTGATTCAATGCATTGACAACATGACTGGTTCGCTCTTGCTAACAAAATTTGCAGTAAAATATAAAATAGTTATTTTTTTTACTTAAAAATTTTATGTCATGTTGTCAATGGATTGAGTTCAATTCAAATCACAAGGTGCCTATGACGTCGTATATTATATTTTATTTTATATATATATACGATATATAAGATCTTTTCATTCCATCTGATTGATACTTAAAATGCGTTGAACAAGCTAAAGGTCTCAGCTATTTATATATATATATATATATATACTTTATAATGAATTGTATTCCAAGTGATTAAAATCAACAGTTCCTACTTATCAGGGTGTAGCATGACGTAGTACAATGATAAGGTTATAGCTAAAGATTATGGCATATACTGATCACATTCCTCTATATCATTATAGGTGGGAGGACATACACGCCTGTTGCTGCTCAACCAGTCGACGGTTATAAAGCCTTTGAATTTGCGTGAACTGGACTTTTATCAGAACATTCCGCAGGACATACAGAAGTTTGTGCCCAAGTATAAAGGTAAGATACCGACTATATTCCATATATACTTAAACGAATTGTCGACTTTATTGAAGCGCTTCATTAGGTATTTCTTTATTTCGTATTAACTGCTCCTACTCCTATCATACATTTCAATAAATAATAATATATACAAAAAAAAAAAAACAAAAAAAAAAGCAAAAATACAAAAAAATACAAAAAAAATGAAGAGAAAATTTAAAAAATATAAAGAGAAAAATAAAATAAAATCAATTTTAAATCAAATATGAACTGTGAATGTGATATGAGAGAATTATACATAAGATCGCGGTTTTTATTGCCATTTGTCTTGTCTTCAGTTTTTTTTTTTTATTCTTTTTGTTTTGTTTTGGAATCGCTGATGCTGTATTTAAGTTATTGTTTGTACTAACTCGCATTTGTCCAAGCCACCAATCAATCAATCAATCAATCAATATATCAATCAAACAATCAATTTATGCGCTTCTCTATATCGTCCATAGTTAAAGCCGAAAAAGCATTTAAACATCATCTTTAACTTAAGTATTATATATTTTCTAATATATATATATATATTCAAATATATATAACTGTGATATTTATAGCTTGTAAGTTTTCTAAATAAAAAAAAAAAACAAATAAAAATAGATTACAAAAAAAAACAAAGAAAAAATAAAAAAAGAAAAAGAAAAATGATTAAAAACAAAAAACTAAAGAAAAACGAATGAAATGATCCTTAGGTAAAATTCTAGCTTTAAGGATTGTAATACAAAAAAAGCAAAATAAAAATCTTTTAGCTGCCATGCCCAATTATTGTCTGACTCGACGCCTGGAAGTAGTCCAAGCGCCTGGCCAAGCCAACAATTCTATCCTTAACTTTACAGACACACACAACGATACACACACACACACAGCTACACAGCAACACACACACACATACACAGTACAATTTTATATATCTTTAAGAAATTTTAGTTAGTAGCGAAGTGACAGCAATGGGTAAGTCGCATTTAAAACAAAACAAAATACAAGAAAAGATTGAATATATATTTGCATTATATATCTATATATAAACAAAATATATATACATATTATATATAGGTATATATGCAAAGATAATAATCATAATCCAAATCAATGTTAGACGTTGTAAAACTTTTGATTGCTAGACTTTTAACAAAAGCGGTAACAAAAGTTTTGCAATTTGTTTTTTGTTTGCATTTATGGTTAGGTTATCGATAGAACTCTAAATTTGTGTGTATCGATAGAATGCATGCCCTCAGGGACCAGGCTTATTTAAGCTGGAGCTGTGGGTGTGCTCGTTGCCATTACATATCAACGCTCTATGCTCGTATTATTCAAAGGTTCGAAGTGCGCCCACTGACAGACCCGATCGTGATCTGCCGCTGAACAAATGAGCCAATGAACCAATGAACCAACGAACCAACATACCAATGAACCAATACGGAGAGCAGCAGCCTCAAGCAAAACGCAACGCAGCGAAGCGATTTGTAACTCATTTGAGAACTGCGAGCTGATAACTATAAAAGCGTAAAGAAAAAACAAAACCTATAAAATGCACTTTAATTTTTTTTTTATATCAAATTTATTCGTACAAAAAACAAAGAGAACAGAAAAAAATCGTGTCTTATTTTATGTGTTTGTTCAGAACGCACATCGCTCGTGCTGCTTTCCTCGATACCAATACGAATACGAATTGCGTTGTTGTTGTCTAGTCGTGTGTCATCGTCGTCGTCTCCCTAAGCCTTGCCGATCTAATCGGATCGTTTTGGATCGGATCTGATCCGCTCTGCTCTGCTCTTCTCAGCTCAGCTCTGCTCTGCTCTGCTCTGTCTGTCTCTGGAACTGAAAGTCTCCGAGACGTAGTACAGTACGAAAGCCGATTAGAAATGCAAGCAAGCCACTTAAGACAATGGCCTCAACGGGTTTGTATGAATAAAACACATACTATTCTATTTATTATATACTATACTATATTCTATAAATTTATAATATTTTATAAATTAATTATACAAAAAACATATAGTCCTAAGCTATCCAGTACCTTAGAACTATATAGAAATAATTTTATATAGTTAATAATAATAATTGAATAATTGAACATTTTTTTATGGCTTAAAACAAAGTTTAGGAAAAAAAGAAATATCAAAACAATATTTAATAAATCTAATTATCGTGTAATTCATTTTCAAGTTAATGCACATATTTTCCTAAATTCACTTCTTTTTTTATTTTTTGTTTAGGTTTAGGTCTATAAAAGCACGAAATTCTAAATTAGTTTTAATCTAAGGATCACATAAGATATCTATCTATTTACATACATTGACATAAATATGTTTATCGTTTTTCATATTGCGTTATATTTATTAAGTCCTTCTGTATTATGTCTGTTGCATGCAATTTGCTATATTTGGGTTAAGACACATATAGTTCCGATTGGTTTATGAACTAAGGACTTAGGATTTATGTTTATATTTAAATCTAAATATTTGGGGATTGATTTATTATAATAATTATCTGCGTCATTTTTTATTCCATGATTCATAATAACTTTGCTAACTATAAGCTTGTTATTGTCTAACTCTTTGTGTCTAAATCGCTCCAATTTCCATTTACAACACACATTACTTAACAAATTCTAACCCAAACTAGAAAATGAAAAAAATACCAATAAGTTTTGTGTATCAATCAGATACTAAACTATATATACTTTTATAATATATATATACGACTTTCAATATATTTAAAGAAAAGAGAGAAGAAAATATAAAGTAACAGAAATCACGAAGAAAGGGGCATAAAACTTGGACTTATCGTGTATCGATACCATTCTATTTCCAGGCGTTATGCAAGCAACATCCATGGGTGGCGTTAAGCTGGATAAACGCTACTCGCCAAGTTTCCGGGACGAAGCCGCTTCAGTGCCAGTACGGAAAATGAGCGCCTCAAAGCGCAAGCGCGACGATGTACTAAGGTATGTAATATCGATCGAGCACTGTGTCTATATACCAGTTTAGTCCTTGCATATAACAACACCTCTTGACCCATATTTACTTATACATATACATTATTATAAAATTGTATATGCATATACATATATAAATACATACGTATAACATGATGTACATGTGCAATATTAAAGCACTTGAACAACGGTGCATTCAGCGAAGCAAATAGAAATGAATTTTATTTTTGTTTTAGATTGTGCAATGCATACAAAAAACAAACACGCACTCGCCCCTGTCAAACATTACGGGTACTGGGTATGCAAATTACTATATAGTATCTGAATGAGTATTTTTTTGATTCAATTCAATTGGAAACTTGTAACATGATCTGTTCCATGGAAAACGCAAGAGAATTAATTTTATTTTAATTTTTTTTTTTGTTTTTTGCAATCAATTCTGTATTTTGAACCTATCGATAGCTATCGAATTGTATCTTAATGCTGTATATGTGAACTTGAAATTACTGCCGCTAGCTGGCGTTTGGTTCCCAATATCTTGTACGTTGCGTATTCACTGAAACAGAACATGTTTGTTTTTTTTTTATTTAAAAAAAAAAAAAAAAAAAAAAGAAAGACAACTTCCAGCTTATTTTGTTTTAGGTCACTCATTTGTGCCATCTAAGCGGGGTTCAGCAGCATTCTCTATTGTCTCGTTTGATTCCATATTAATCCCACACATCTCGCCTGGATTATTTGCAGAATGAAGGTGCATAAGAACGGAAATGCGGCCGATGTTATCAAGAGCATTTCGCAACTTGACAACTCCAATAAGCAATGTTAGTATCTGTGCCTTGGCTCGGGACCTGGACAACGAACTTATATATATATATATACATATATATTTAAAAGAAATATATATATATACTTATGAAAAAGAGAACTATCACAAAAATACTTATCTAATCTTTGGTTCTTTGTTGGTTTCATATCATAGATTTCCTAATGCTCGAAAATATCACATCGCAATTTCGCAATCCTTGCATTCTGGATTTGAAGATGGGCACACGTCAGCATGGAGATGATGCTTCAGCAGAGAAACGGTCAAAACAGATGGCGAAATGCGCAGCAAGCACTTCTGGTTCACTGGGTGTGCGTTTGTGTGGCATGCAAACCTACCAGGCGGATCTGGAACAGTATGCCAAGAAGGACAAATACTGGGGTCGTGAACTCAACGAGGGAGGCTTTAAGACGGCACTTCATGATTTCTTTTATAATGGTTATCGTCTGCGTATACGGGTTATACGCAAAATATTGCAGCGTCTCTTACAGCTACGCAGGGTCATCGAGAAGCAGTCCAGCTATCGTTTCTATTCCTGGTAAACTTTATATTAATTAGTTATATTAGAAGTTCCGTTTTAACCGTAATATATTTGGACAGTTCTTTGCTTATCGTCTATGAGGGCTTCGAGGAGAATCCTATGGCTCATCCCCCTTTCATGGATATGAGTGACTGGGTTGAGGCACCTAGATCTGCCACACTGCAGCCGACAGCTCCTTTTGACTATCATCCAGAAAATAGCATAGACGAAGACGACATAGAAGACGATGAAGCGGGACATGAGGCAGGCGATGAATTAGAACCGCACGATACTGATGAAGATTTGCAACTAGTTGCCGCAGTTGACAGTGGAAATGCATCTGCTACCAACAGTAGTAACGGCGCTGATGGTTGTAACTATGATGCAGACGCTTCCAATGATTCTAGCTCGCGTCTGAATCTGGCAACACGTCGTCATCTACATAAACGAGGTTTTGCGGAGGCAGCGGCACGCGGAGTTAAACAAACATCCGCCTGTTCCACCACTACCACTGACGAGGAAGAAGAGGAGGATGACGATGAGTCAAACAAACCACAGCATTCGCATTTGTCTGCCATGCCGCCGCCAAGAAGCTGCGGCGTGTTACCTACCAAATCAGCAAATGGTGGTAAAGGCAACTCCAACAGCGCCACACCTGCATTCATTCCAATTTCCGAAGAGACAGTATTCCTGGATCCAGAGCCAGCGTTGCCAAGCGTGGCAACCTCATCGCCACATTCCGGAGACTCTTGGATGAACTACAGCAGCAACAGCAGCGATGACTTTTCTGGACTTTCAGAACAGATTAAAGCTGTTGCGAGCGGTCGTCAAACGGGTAAGACATCTTGCACTTAACACTTGCCCTTCCTAAAATTCATTGGGATATTATTACTTCCAGGCAACAACAGCTCGGATGATGGTAGCTCTGACTATGAGAACAGCATCATTGGTCCCACAGAGGCCATGTTTAAACGCTACAAGTCTCAGCAGTCTTTTGATGCTACCACAACAGGTAACTTGGAGCCTACATCACCGCCCCATACAGCTGGAAATTCGAGTGTGTCTAACAGTGCTACCATAAAGTCAGTTGTGTCACCCGCCTCGTCTAGCGCCTCATCATTGAAATCAGTGAAGGGAGCAGTAAAGCGTTTGCGTTGCAAGGATGACGATGAACCCTGTACAACCCACGATGTTTGTAGAGATGCCAAGAAGTCCACAATAACATCCACACCCGTTTCTGCTGTTTCTTCGCCTTCCAAATTGCGCACAACACCAGTTGTACAGCGCAGCTGTGAAAATATTTCCAACTCGTTGCTCACTGGCATTTTGTTGAACTCCTTGGAGCGACGTGCAAGTGCCGAAGGTGAAAATAACAAAACCACAGAAGCTAACGCAGCGACCCCTGCTCCACGCAATTCCGCGCTGCTGCACAGTTCCAGATCATTGGACATGTCAGCACCGGCCACTGATGACTCGGCTTGTTTTGTGGACGTTCGTCTCATAGATTTCGCTCACACAGCATTCGTCCCCCGAAATGGCAGTATGTTGCCTACACCAGCCACCGCACCAGTGCACCATGGACCCGATGGTGGCTTTCTCACCGGCCTAGACAGCCTCAATCGACTGCTCAACGAGATACTAGCCGAAGAGTCTGTCTAAGCAATAAACTGCTTCTTCTATCGCTCGAACAGAAGCCATCAAAATATAAAATAAGCCCACGCACAGCGTGCGTCCGGCACAGAACATAAGTTAAAAGTACAATTTGATTTTTAAAAACCTAAATTGTTGTAGCAACATGTGTTAAATTATAATACTAACCCCAAAAAAACAAAAATTTTAAATGTGATTCAGCAAAAACGGAAAACCCACAAAAAGAAAAAAAAAACTAATATTTACCTATAAAACAAACACACAAAAAAAAAAAACAATACATAATGTCAATATTTGCAAACACATACGAAAAGTGAAAAGTTTAACTTAAAGAGATGACAATTGTTCACTTGATTTATAACAGTTCTAACGAAAACAACACAAGGACATAATCTACACACAAAAAATATCAAAACAAGAAAAAAAAAAATAAATAAAAAAACCTATAAAGTTATTGTAAAATGTATTTGAAAATGTTTCTTCCAAAAGGTAGTTTCAAGTATAATGTTTTATGGATTGAGATATTGATAATTAATATGTTTTAAAACTTCTCAAAAAAAAACGAAAAAACTAAAGAAAAATCAGATAGAATTTGTGAGAAGTGTTTATAATAATAATAACCAATATAAAATGTATTGTATTTTAAAAAGTAAACAAGAAATGCATGCAAGCCATGCATTTTTATACATAGCTATTATATAAAATGCAATGCAAAATGACAAAGCGTCAAAGCGTAAAAACAGTATTTTGTTAAATATATTTTTTGCTTTAAAATTGTTTTTATTCTTGATTAATGTAGGAAACGTTTAAAATTAATATGAAACATTAATGAGCAAAAAAATCGCTACTGAAATACATCCTAAAAACTTAAATGTACTATATATCTATATAACTATTACTTATTCTATAACTAGATAATTAAACAAAACGAAAAAGCAAAAAAAAAAAAAAATGCGTAAATAAACGATGTATATTTTTTCCACTTAAGCACATTTAAAGAAAACATGTTCTGATTGCAAATAATTTAACATTTGAATAAAATATATCAAATATATCCGCCAATATTTTGTATTATTTATTTTATAAAATACTTTAACAAATTAAGAATTTGAATTCTTAAGGTATGTGGTAAAGATGCCATATCGACGTAAATGCAACGTAAACATTGTGGCATTTTTAATACATTTATCGTTATCTTTATCGAACAACAAGCGATAATTGTTTTTTAGTTCAATTAGCCTTTGGAGCGAACTTATTCCGTGTGATTCGATAGAACTCTAGTGTGTATTTTAAGCAATTTAATAAGTTTTGGGTATTTTATAATTGTTATTGAAGAACTTATCAAACAATTTGTACTTTCTTATTAGCATTTTATTATTTTAAATGTATTTCACTCGTTTTGACAGCTGATAAAGTTTTTAAACAAAAACATACTTATGTAATATTTAGGGCTAGGTTAACATCGGTTTAATAGACATTCGCATTTAAAAACTTAGTAAATTTACTTTAATTTCAGACGGAATATAGAATAAACAATGGGTGGACATCACGCAGAACCTTACAAAGTGCCGCATCCATCGATCTATAAGGTCGAAAATGTACCACAATTGCTTGAAGTTAAGGAGTCGCTTGCCAGACAGGGATTGAATGATCCATGGCTGAGGTAAGTGAATCTGCTATGCAGGTGATTCACTTATCGCTAAAACGGTGGAAAAACTTTGCTTGAAATAGGAACGAGGCCTGGCGTTATGAGAAAAAGGCATTTGGCACACATATGTCTCGCTTTAATACATTTATGTTTCGCGGTCTGGGCGTCGGTTTCTGTGCATTTTTAGTAACCGTCGCGGCGGAGTATGCGTTCGGAATCGGCAAAGGACAGGGTGGCCATGGACATGGTCACGATGATCATCATGATGACAAGCATCATTAGTGAAAATTCTTCAATTGAGTGATTGTTTAGTTTAATAAATACGCAAACGAAAACATATTTCAATATTGAATATTTAATGATAAGATACAATTAGTGATTGATATTACTCGCAAAACATTTCAGTGCTTAAACTAAAGCACAATTCTGATCAGTTGACTCGCGGTTTTAGTTCTTCGAAGCATGAGCGCAGGAACATTTGTGGTTTCTTTGCTGGATTAAAGTATTCGTGACCCTTCGACCAGTCATAGCCGACTGCGTAGGCAAATATTTGGCCATTTGCGTTGAATCCACATTTGGTAATTGATTGATCCATGGCCTCACTGGATTTCAGTTTGGTGCGTGCATCTTTATCCCAGAAACTGAAAGTTCCGTCCGATCCAACAGTAACCAAAGTGCCGTGCACTGGGTGGAATGCGATATCGTTGACTGCATAGATATCTTGGAAGCCCGAAGTGCCTCCAGATCGGTGACACTTAAATGTGAAATTATCCTTGGGATTAACGGGGTTTACGTACTGTATTGCCACACGACCCTCAATGCTGCCAAGCGCATAGCCTGTTGGCGCTTTTTTCTTGTCCTTAAATATTGATATGGTTCGATGTTGATATTTGAGCGGGCTTTCCTGTCGTTTATATTCGGTTGGACTGTTTTCCAGCGAGTATATTATTAAACCACGGCCTGCAGTGCCGACTACAGCCATTGGATAATCAACATCAGCACAATAGCAACGCTCAGGTAGATTAATGGCCATCATCGGATTTGGCGATCGCGTGTCCCAGAACTTTAAGACCACAAATATTGAATCATTTAGTAAGTAACATTAAAATGTATATAAAATGTAAATACCTTTAATGTTTTATCCCAAGAGCCGGTCATAAGACATGTATAGCTTGGGCCTTTAACCATATGACATGT
Organism: Zygothrica quintamaculata; assembly: GCA_037044455.1. Taxonomy (NCBI): domain Eukaryota; kingdom Metazoa; phylum Arthropoda; class Insecta; order Diptera; family Drosophilidae; genus Zygothrica; species Zygothrica quintamaculata. The sequence goes on along the minus strand of JBAMBS010000281.1, from coordinate 66,552 downwards.
TTTGACCGGTCCATCGTGTTGAGCAACTTGCATTACTTGATCGGAGGCTAGATCCCAAAGTTTGACTTGTTTGTCACAGGAGGCTACAAAAACTTTAGTCCCATCTTCTGACCAGCATACATCAAGTACTGGTCCACCCATTGTTTTCATTGACTTTGGCACTGTTGCTCCATTTTGTTCCACCTCCCAGCAGCGCACGCTGTTATCCCAGCTGCCGGCTATAAGAAAATTCTTCTGCACTGGTAATGTGCTTGGACTGAACTCCAACGCCGAGACAGAATCGTCGGGCGGCGAAGCCACCTCGAAATCGTTCATACGATTCGTTGTGGATTGTGCTGCCCCAAACATGACTTTGTTTTTTAAATGTCGCAAAATGTTTATATACTAATGGCGAGCTGCGCGTCGAACGTAACTAGTTCAACGTAATGCGGTTGCCAATTAATCGATTGGTTGATAATTTTAAGACTATTTCCAAAGTTCGGATAAATAAATAATACAAATTTCTAAAGGGCAAGTATAAATTATAATAAAAAATTAAAAATGTTTTTTATTTGAATTTGATTTGAAAGCACTATTTATGAGTGTATAATTTGTAAATTAAAATATATATTTTAAAGCAATCGAAATGCACATCCCTAACCTAGCTATCATACATCATAACGTAACGTAACGCAATATAGACAAAACGTAACATTATTAAGAAGTTTCCCTCCATTTATTTGAAGGTGCTATTCACAGTGAAAATATAAACATTGTTTATTAAAACTCAGTGGCAAGGCTAAAGGTTCTCTCTCTTTTTCTACTTTAATCTCTCTCTCACACATTTTATCACTTCATTAAATTTTGCAACGCAAGAAGTTACTATAATTGTTTTTAAATTTTCCAAATTTAAATTTATGCGGTAATTGTGACAAATTTGTGTTTGTTTCTTTATTTTTGATATATCTATCTGATATCTGAAGGTATGTATATGTTAAAAAAAAACTATTATGGTTGTACAAATTCAAAATTTACATTCGCAATTTATTCTTTATGGGAAAAGCTAATTGGCCTATAAATATAAATTGCTCACGCATAATTCTTATACACACATAATAAATCTATTGCTTAATTAATATTATTATTGCAGCAACATATCTGTTTAATTTTTTTATGTATTATTGAAATCATAGAGTTTCTTTTGCAAATGTCGGCGTAAATACAGGACAAACAGGTGCATACTTGTGTACACGGGTAAATCTACCTCTACACACACAATTCACGCATAGTTAATATTAAGACTTGTACCAACAGATATATAGCACACGTTATCAGTTAAGTGACATTTTAGTGAAAGAGAAGTGTGAAGTGTGGAGTGTGAAGCATTATATCATCAACAGTTTTCGTTACTTGCAGATTGTGTTTTACGAGTGGGTACTTACATTCGGAAAACAAAATCCCCGAAAAATGTTGGTACCAATAGTACTGGGGTGAACATTCAAGGGCCTATTTAGTCCAATTGATTTGTATGGCATTCAATTATTCAATCACTCAGTGGCATATCGGAATGTCATACGATGGGTACTTTTTTTATACGTCGTTGGTGGTTATTGTAAATAAATATTGAATAGTCATAACTGTGATTAATACGTTAATTCTAGAAATTTTGTAGTCTTCATGAAAAAAGCATAAGGTTTAAAAAACTTTTCCCAGTGAATCTGCTGTTTTTTTTTATAATATTGACCCCAATGCGGGAGATCTTTTTTTTGGTTTATTTAGATTAAAAATTCATTCATGGAATGATTAGCATACAATATTTGAACATTGTAGACTTGTTATTTGAACTATAAGGGACACATACTTATACTATACTATTTACACATGATAATATTTTGAAACATTGCACACCTTTTTAGGTGGCAACTAATACTTTTTAATGGTTGGTGACAATTATTTTGAGCAGTCAGTAAGTTGGGGTAATCCTAAAGACTATATAACAATAGGAACCATTCGTTCTGGCTACATACAAATACGTGTGTATGTATTACTATACATGTATGTATTTAAATCTAATAGGCAAGTTACTAAACTTGAAGTTTGGACTCGAAAGAGAACTGTAGATTTAGGCAGGGCAGGGCAGGCAAGAGAGCTCATATGCTCACGTTAATCGCATTCTTTATGACGATATTCCCTGCGACACCATTAACTACTGTAAGATTGTTTTCTACTTCAATAGCTATGGGTTGACTGGTGGACCGTGTGGCATCTTGGGTTGGAACTCTCTGGGATTTTGTGCGTTTTGTGCAAGACTTATGAAGCTGCAAAGATTTAACTATCTTAAGCACACCATTGCAGCCAATATAGTCGACAGTTTGTTGTTCAGACTTGTTGCCAAGATAGATACGTCCATCATTGCCCGTGTATTTAATGACTCCACTATTATATTGTATTTTGATTTTGGTGGAGTTTCCAATGATTTGTAGTTTGCCGGAATTGTTAGCGATTCGCACCCGGTTACCGTTTCCAATGATCCGTAGATCACGGCAGTTATTCTCAATGCGATACTCCTTGCAGTTACCCACCAGATCTTTACTGGAATAAATGGTGTTGATTGCCTCCGTTTCAGAATTTTTATTGTTTCCATTCATTTTGGACTTATGCTTGGCCTTACACGTCAAACATTCTTCATCATCATACGAATCACTCGCCGAGTCAGACTCTATCACTTTCACGCCCATTTTGTGAATTACAATTTCTCTCAACAATTCCTGCTAATCACACAGAAAAATCACCAAATGCCAAGTTCGTTCAGCTTTCTGTTTAAATCACTTCGCCGTATACTTGAATATTATATGTTGTTGTAGTTGATGGCCAGATATTAGTATTTGTTGCTTCTTCTAATCTTGTCTCTCTGCTTCGCCCTCTCTTTAACACTGTTAATATGTGTTTATATATGTATATGTGCGTGTATGTATCCAATATATTTTGTTGCCAGCAAATAATTTTGGCAAATGACGTAGACAATACGGCGGGGACTCCCAAATACGCGTTTTTTTCTTAACCGCTTCGCTTTGTTTACGTTGTTTACCAGCCGACTGTTGGCTGTGCTTTGAACAATGTCGCCCCTGAGTAGTCTGCTTTTATATTAACCAAGACCTATATGCAAGCGACGGGGCTTTTTATTTTGCTATTCAGAGCGTAATAAGTAGAGACAAATGTTAAACTTTCTCACACTCTCTGGGGAGTTGTTTGATAAGATTTCAATAATGATTTGGTCATGAATAATGCTAGCAGCTGTTTTATCAATATAGAACCTAACCAGTCTTTACACAAAAGACATTTTGATAAGATTATAAATTTTGGGTATTTTTTATTCTCCAAGATTCTATATCAGTGTTAGTCTCCGTTAAATGTACATTGTATTATCCCTCATAAATATTTTACAACAGCAATTAAAATTATCTTAATTTCAATCAGTTGTTAGATCTATATCGCAAAATAATTGTTGATCTTAATACAATTGCAGTGGTAATAAAGGACATAAATGGACACATAGTTAATATTGTATATATCCTTATCTGGATACTGGTTCCAAGTTTAAATTACTTTTGATACAATTTGAAAGGATTAAAATTAAATATAATTTAAAGTTTTGTTTAATATTGCACAAATTTTAATTTAGTTCCTTCAATAATTCATTCAAGCCTTTTATGCAGTTAAAGTAAACATTTTTTTGGATTGAATTCTATAAAAATATGCAGTATAATTCGGATAGAAACTTTCAGTCTATTGGAGTCTATATCTTATACAGACAGGTAATATATTTTAATAGTCTAAACTGTCTAAATAGTCTAAACTGGTTCTCAGATCCGCGCTTAATTTTACTCTCCTTTCATGATTATTTCAAACAAAAGACAACATCATTTTTAGGTCTTATGAAATAAATGTAGTACATAACAATTTTTTGTTGAAAATTCGATTTCTGGTTTGAATTATTTTCATACTAATAGAACCATAAAGAAAATTTCTGGCCCATGCAACGAGTCAAATAAGCGAGTTATACTGTATATATTATATATTTATATATATGTGTCCGTAGTGAACTTAAACAAACAGTTGGCAATCGTTTCCTACTTTAATAAACCAGTTTGTTTATAAACAACAAATTTGCATATTTTATACTCATTTGATTCACACACTAACACACGCACACACATCAAATGTTTTAATACGCTCTGAAAACAAAACTGTTTCAATACGCTTCTCGTATTCTCTGAGTGTTTCTCGTTTTCGAAGAGCAGACGCAATATTACTTTCGATTATGTGATTGAGTTTTGGATTGAACACAACCTGACTGATGCCAAACATAAACAATCTTTATGTAAACATGTATATATACATATGTGTACATATATATTTCTATTTGGCCTTGATTACTTACTTACTTACTGCGTGTAAAGTACCCTTCAGTATAATGATTATAATTGTAATACATCCGCTCCAGAATGTTAACATTTGCCTTGATAAAATTATATTTATATTTTGTTGAATAAATGTAGTTTCTATATTTTGGATTATGCCTAAAAATTCTTTATTTAATTTATAAAAATATATTTATAGGACTCTTAATATTACAATTATATTTGTCTGTTAGAAATTCATTATCTTTGCTGTAATAATATTATTTGATTTATTTACTTGTACATTAATTAAATAACAAAGGGGCTTTTTTTTGCCACAGCTGCCTGTTGCCAGCTGCTAAAACTAAACTCGAAAATATTAAATTATTATACTAATACACCCAATTTATATATATATATATATATATATGTTAGTTAATTGCACAATTTTTTTTTTATGAATGTTAACCATATGACTGTGTGTGTGAATCACGTGTAGCACAGTCCATCCCCAATGGTCTGAGGGTGTTATGACTGTAACTGTAAATCTCTTGATCTATTAGCAGTTAAATAAAAGAACGAAAAACCCCCCAAACTTATTGAGCACACCAATAACACTTAAAAATTTCCACTGCTATCTAATAGGCGCCAACTGATTGTAACCAGTTTTATTTCTCATTATAGTATTTTAAATGAAAAAAACAGAAAAAAAAACAATAAAATCAACCAAAAACAAACTGGTTTTTGCATTTTATCAACCTTTGGCCTGACTATATCTATACTATATCTGTAATAGTAGTCAGTTTCCTGATATTGCTGCTTTTTTCTACAACGATTGTTGGGTTAATAACCGAAAGCGAAACGGTAAAACCGCTTAGCTATAGTTTATAGCAAGAAAACAAATATAATTTCAAATACAATTTATAATAAACTATTTATATCTATTTTAAAAGAATTTCAATAGACCATGCACATATATTAATATTGTACAAATATATAATGTATATATATTATATACTATGTTTAAATATTTTATGTATATATATTCGAATTTAAATTTTCTATTTTCACTTATAGTTAATATTTTCTATAATTTAAACTGTATGCTAAGAAATAATTATAATATAAAAATAAAACAATAAAGTTTCTTATATTTCAAATCATAAATTTTCAACTTTTTTACAACTTTATATGTAGTTTCTGTGCTTTAGTTTATAACAAATGCACATAATTAAAGTTCTTAATCTATAGATATATAAAACAACCTGATATGAGACGATAATAGATATTTAACGCTATTTATGAGTTATTAAAAGATTATATATATATATATATATATATATATATATATCTATATATATCTATATAGAGAGAGTATATAAATCCTATATATTTCAAATATAATTGCACTATGATGGACAAAGTTTGTAAATAACTATTTGCGTGAGATTCGTTTAGAACATTGACGTTAAAGAGATTCTTATTAATGTCTTTGACTGATATTTATGTGTTTATCTATATGTAGAGTATATTGCATTTAGAAGGCGTGTCGCCATGATTTCATTTCTCAAAGTATATCTTCTAGTTGGGCATTAAACAACTACAAAAAATAAAAGTGAAAAAAAGACAAATCAAAATTAAACAAAGACACGAAACACTATAAAAAAGATAAAACTAAGCACACTAACATTTGAGGTTGTGCTTGCGGTGCCATGCGTCATTTCATGTAGCTCCTCAGCGGTATAGGTCAGATTGTTTGTCTCAATTTTATAATTAAACGTGGCTGATACTGGCTTGTGGTCGGAGAGCGTATAATCCATGTTTGACTGATAAGATAATTGCTTAGCACTAAGGGTAACGCCTGGAAAGTTATTTTCTTGTACGCGGTGTAGAATGCGGTCACACCAGGCAGGGCGTCTTTTTAAGTCGTATTCATTTGAACCTTCGATAAATTTAAAAGTGGGTGCAAATTTGGGTAGCTGTTCTTCCAATAAATGAAATGCATTGCCTGATTCTCGCAGGAGCACCAATTGATCCAGCTTCAGTAATTCCTCATAGCGGGCATTCTCTACATCATTTCGTACGTCCCAAGCGGATGTCTGGCCCGATAAGCGAAAATTTAAATCACCAAACCAAAACACGAAGTCGTGGTCAAAAATACGACGATAGCCATTAGCATGGTACTTGTGATTGCTTACTATCTGATGATAATCTTCAATACGCTCTTTCAGCTTATCATCGTGTGCCGCTAAATGCGAGCAGACAAAAACGGCACCTGTACCATATAGACTTAGTCGTATGCTGACGGCACCCTTATTGCCCCATAGGCCTCCCAAACCAGTTCGCGTTTCGTCTGTCTCAATATCCTTCATGTGTGGTATATGCTTATGTTGTGCAAACATTGTTATCAGTATTCCTTGCAATTGCTTTGATTCCACTTTAACGTACTCATATTCGCTCAGTGCGTTGGCAATTTTTAAAACCCAGGGATCATCTTGAAATATATTAAGCTGTTTTGTGTTTACCTCCTGCATGCCAATCACATAGATGTCAGGCATTTGGTTTTCTGGGCAATTAGTACTTCCATTTAGTGATAACAATGAAGTCAATGGTAAGTCTCTAGGTGAGTGAGTACCCACATTCCAAGTAAGCAGAAATATGCACAAATCCGCAATAACAGTTGCCGAAGGAATCATCTTACGCTCTGACTAATTGTAGTGCTAATAATAATAACACTGGTTAGACAACTATATACGTCACTCAGGGTAATCTACTTATGACCTCACCTGATTTATTTATATGAAATCCGTCTTAGAGCTTAACCTCAAAGACAATATATTAATTTTGATAAGATTAGCGAACAAATAGTATTGTTCTTTAGTATTTTAAGACTTTCCTCGTATATGCTTCTGTTGATGTTGTTCTTAATCCAATAAAGTACCTTAAGCATCTGGTCAGACAGTTACTACGTTGTATTGCCAGACTTCTCATTTCTTACATTTTAAATTTAAACATCGATAGTAGGCGCGATATGCTGTTCATGTAAATAAAAAACATTAGAGTTAATAATATTAATATACAAATTTTTTTTTTTATTTATAAGAAAAGAAACCGTAAATGTATGTATTTTGTTTACTATTTATGAAATTTAACTAATCAACCATTATTATATGTGGTAAATTAAAAAAAATGCATGTTACACATATAACACAAATGGATACGAGGCTTGTAGTAAATTCAATAAATTAGTAACCAATGTAACTTGTTATGCTTGTTATGTTTTTAAACACTTGTATCGATACACATAATTTTCAATTCAAGGAATTATTATCGATTAGACTTAAAAATATATTTTTACCAGAGAAAAGGTATAATTAGCGGTACTTCATTTAATTGTATACATTTTTTTAATATTATTTATTAATTATCTGTAGTTGTGTTGTACCTTAATTAAATTATGTGGGAGAATCTCAACGTAGAAAACATTTCAGGTAAAATTCTCATACGAAATATTCAAATCAGTTACAACTGGATAAGCGGGAACAATCAAATCAACGTAAAGCAACACTGCATATGACGGCGCTTTCTAACACTATTGGGACATTACAACAATCAAATATATATATTTTTTTGATATATAAGTTTATTACATGTTTTAAATACTTCGATTTATTAAATGTAATTTAATATAAATATAATTATTAAAAAAGGCTTTTTTATTTATGGATAAACGATGTTGACCAGTTTTCTACCCGGTACAGTTCAGAATTGGATGCATAAACTAAAAAATAATGTATGCATTTCTAGACGTAATTTAGAACGTTGTCTTCTCAGTATCATGAGTTGCGGTATTTATAATTATATTTAATTTTAACATTATATTATTTTTGTTATATATAAATATATATTTATATAGATACAGCGCGTGATGAAGTGGATAAAGCTATCTCAGCTGGCATTCTTGTTCGTAAAGGAAAGTCGCTATGTTTCTCTCGCAATTTAAGCGATATACACAGTTTGGGGGCCAGTGATCCATACTGCTTTGAATGTCACTTATCAGGTGTTGATCGTTTAAAAAAATGCTTACTCTGTGTACGTTCTTTTCATGTTTTATGCCAGCGTGATAATCCGTATCGTCCGAACTACTCTGTGCCCTCGGAGAAAGGTCAATCATACCACCTTCCACTCAACGAATCTGATGTCGAGGAATCAAGCGACGAGGAAATGGATCAAGGAGTCATTACAACAACAACAATACCACCGCCAGTAATAGGAACAGTAGAGCCAGATTGCCATTATGAACTAGATCGCAACAGCAACATTAGTATTAGAACACGACATTTGGTTAAATATGAGATGGACAGTTCCGATGATGTGTATTTTGTTAGCGAGCAACCTGCACGTGCACGGAAAAGTTGCAATGCATATATCAAAATGGAGGAAGCTCCCCAAATCGAAGTAAATAATGATCTGGAGCTGTGTACACCATGCCGCTTGCTTAAGCTTGCAGACCTGCTTATTCCGCCACATGTTTCTACTAAAGAGCTCAAATTTCTGCTGGGCTATTCTTGGCAGAAACACCAAAGATGGCTTAAAACAGATGTGCGTAAGTTTTTGTCAAAACATTGGAGTGAAGCAGATGCGGATATAGTTAAATGTATCCTTTTTAAGAACAACATCCTTGGAGTATCTGATATTACGCATGTAATTGACACAAAAACGTTTGAGCATTTGTCGGAATTTCTTATCGAGTTGCTAGACTTGCAACATAATATTGGAGTGTTCTTTGGAGTAAAAAGTGAAGAGTACAATGCCACCAAGTGCCTATTAAGAGACATTACCCATGACATTCGTGAAATATGTAGCTGCTCAGACTGTTATCGTTACTCCATTGAGGCAAATCCGTCCACATTTTGGTTCGCTAAACCCTGTACACAGCGTCACGAGTTAGTCTACGCGAAACAACATGGTTTTCGTCACTGGCCTGCAAAGGTAAGTTCGTCTGTCAACATTGATTCCTTACGATCCTTAATAAAAGTTAATTAATTTGCTAGGTAATTCGAGTAATGACTAAAAAAGGTAACATGCACGACGTACGATTTTTTGGTGGGTCTCATTCGCGTGCACTGATATCTGCCCGTGATATTCTGCCGATTGACGCAGACGTATCGCATATCAATAAAATGAAAGGATCGCCCACATTTAATGCAGCTATGAGAGAGCTAAGATGTCACATGATGCTATTGCACCAACCTATGTTTCTGTTCAATTTTTATGCAAAGCCCCAAGAAGCTGAAATTGAAATTAACCGCGCCCTCCTTCATTGTATGGAAGCAGCGGAAATTAGCGCTTCTATGAAACATCCCATTTCAAGTCCAGCATCAAGTAAAAACCGCAAGGTTGCAGCTGTGGGATCGCCAGCAGGATTTGTAACTCCACCGAAGCTGCCCACACGCATGCAACCTATTCGCAATTGCTCGGTCCAAAGATTGGAGGCGCTTCAAGACATCACATTGCATTCTAGCGGCAGCCTAAGCTTATCACCTGTCGGTAATTATAATGATCTAGTGCAGGAAATTATTTATTTAAATGAGCAACTAGCTCAGTCGAAGACAGAGTTAAAAGTCATAAAAAAAGAACTAAAGTCAGTAAAATGCAAGAGATGGTGCAACCATTGCTTAAAAGTTGCTAGTTTTGATTGTTGTTTTCTTGCCTGTTACTGTTCTGATGAGTGCCAACGTCGTGACAAACGGCGACATCGAAAATTATGTCGCCAATCCAATTGAAATGTTATTCTAATATAAGATGTTAAAATGTTTTTGTTCATTAACATATAAACTATGTTATTTTTTGACAAAAGTCAGACCACTAAATACCACGGTGTTAAACACCGGAGTTATAAAAGTGACATGATTATTAATTATATAAAAAACTAATTAAAAAATATATTAAAAATATGTTGTATTGCGAAATTTGTTAAAATTAATAACAAACGGCAGACACTAAAGGAAGGTGTCTTGGATAGACTTAGGTCCATAGCTGTGAAAAATTAGGTAAACAATCGTTATCTTGCTATTGAGTGCCCGATTAACTTAAAAATCATCGATTAAGACGTATCGCATCATATGCTATTGGCATATGCAAATAAAACTGTTTTTAAATTTGTCAACTGTCTTCATATAGCATTAATAGAATAAATTTAAAAATATACATTGCTTTTATAATTATCTACTAAAATAGCACTTTGTGACGTCACATATAATCATCATATAGCATGCCAGTGCTGTCAAAAGTTGCAAAATATCAACTGTCGTGCTTTTGCAACACAGATTTGTGCGTGACTAAAAATCGTGACATGCGTGTCGCATACTGCAGTTTACATTTAGTTTTTGTTTTTACATATTTTGTGTTGACTTAAGCATGTCCACAATGCACGTTGAAAAGAAATCGGAATTGAAAAGTCTCCTCAAGTCTGGTGACAAGCGGTGTAAATTGGTAGAACCAAGGAATGCAAAGAGCTGTGTTTGGCGTTTCTTTAACTTAGTGTCTTGTGATGATCGAATAGAACCATATGCCTGTTGTAAAACTTGTGGTGATATCTTGTCATATAGTGGGAAGACTGGGACCGGTAGTCTTTTGCGCCATAGATGCTTGCACACGACTAACGGTAAGTTGTTGATCTGATATTCACGCACGCCCCCCCTAACACTGCCACGCGTGTTCACAGCGAAAAGCATCGTTGTTGTCATCGCCACGACTTGTCCTAGTGTTGTTATATGTACTGGACAAATTCAGTTAATGAGGTGCATATTACACCTGTACATTAAGTTAATTCTGGCTCTCCATTATTACGTGCATTAGTCAATAATGGGTATATATACTATAAGCACATAGTAAACACAATACAAACGAGAAATGGTGCATTGCGCAGTTACGGTTTTTATATGAATCTATATAAAGAAAATATTTTTTTTTTTATGAATTGTGTTAATGTAGACATTTTTCAATTTGTTTTATTATTTTTTGTTAAAACGAAAAGTCACTTTACAACACTGTTACTTGCTCGTAGTTTCCAACACATAATTCAGCAACGCTAACATCGCTATTGCGTTTTTGCGTGAAAAAAGAACGATTAAGCAGTAATTTAGTGAAAAAATATATAAAAAATGCCTAAAGGTCGTGTAAGCAGTGTTTGGCAGCATTACGATATAAATGAGGAGTGCGAAAACTTTGCAGTTTGCCGCTATTGCGGCAATAATATATCGCGTGGCGGGATGGCCAGCAATCTGAAGGGCAATAACACAACAAATCTGTGGACACACTTAAGACACAAGCACGCTGATGAGGTGTTAGTTAATCCTGTACAACAACGACCTATTAGCCGACCCGCAGTTATTACATTAAAGAAAGGTAAACTTAGTGTTGCGCTTATCACAAAATACAATGACCTATTGACGAACCTATCGATCCCGCGCGACTGTCCCCAATTGGAAACTATCGTAAAACAATTACGCCCAGCCCTGCCTTACAGCTGAGGACCGGCAATTTATTGACATATGAGTTATATTTATATTGCTAATTTGTCTCAACTCTGTATTCGTATTTATTTTGCAGAAAAAACATCACGTATCGTCAAGGGGAAAATTATACGAGAACCGATACGCATTACTAAGCCAAAGGTCGATGCCCATTCAGCCATTGTTGGTGCATTGCCACAAAAATGGGAGGAGTATGAGCATAATGAAGAAATCAGTGAGGATATAAAAGATATAATATACAGTGAAGATCCGCTATGCTATAGTCCCATACAAGTTGTCGAGGATGAGATGTTGGATAGTGGCGATAAAGTAACAGTAATGAGTAGCAACAGAACATCCAATGCTCCAGTAATTGCCACTGTTGTCTCAACTCCTGCAAGCGCAGCCAAACAATTGAAAAACAATTTGGAAACATCCATTGAACGTTTAACCACGGTCAGTGAACAATTAAGTTATGTCATTCAACAACAACAAGACCAGCACAGCAAAGATGATGACTATTATTTTGCGCTAAGTCTTATTCCCATAATGCGACAATTGTCAGTGAGCCGTAAGCTCTATGTGCGCTCCAAAATACATGAAATTCTGTACAAAGAAAGTGAGGACTCTAACCCCAAACTTGAATAATAGATCAACGACAATGTAATTGATGTGCATATATCTCTTTAAATATATCTAACCCAAAAAAAAAAAAATATGATTATTGTATCATCAATAATATTACATATAGGTAATAATATTTGAAATGTATAAGCTCGCACATTTTATTGAATAACAAAAAAAAAAAAACAAAACTGCATAAGTACGAAAAAGTATCGTATTCATAACTTAGAATTTATGTATTCCAATATTTAATGAAATACTTTAACAACTGATAATAAAGTTATCTTAGGTATTAAAAATGAAACTAGAGTTTGTAGAGTTTTTAGTTTTAAGCATATTTATTACTTCTGTGGAATATTGGCTTGCATAATCAATAAGGTAAAATGTTTTAATTAAATGTATATAATTCATAGAAGTACAGTCCCGAAAATGAGTGCAAAAGTTAAATAATAATATGTATATAAATTTACAATTTTCAAATGCGGATTTGACTGCATCCTTCGTTGACGACTTGTATTTGCAATTTTGAGTACGTTAAGATATATTTCTAATTGTTAAGGTTTGACAGACAAAGATGGCTGTTAGATTTGTATTAAATATAATTAACTTTGTGTTTCGTGCTCTGTTTTGCTTTTTCGTTAAAAGTAATTCACATTCTCTATTTTCCGGAAAATCACTAGTTTAAAATTAAACTTATGCTGCTCATTGTGACTGTGAAATATACATGAAATTTTTTTTTAAATAATTAATTATTTTAATATAAATATTATGTAGGTAAAATAAAAACTATATAATTAATAATATGTTAGAAAAGAGAAAACAAAAGCTATGGTTACTTGTTTTTCACATTGTCAAGAAAGAAAATCCAGTCACCGTCATCTGCTAGCTAACAGGAAAAACGCATCCGTAGTTGTCCATGCCATAGATACTATTTTAATAAAAATATGCCTAATGGTATGCAACAGTTTTCGTATATCACTCATTTGATAATAGCTGCAGTCAGCACACGCTCAGACTAAAAAAATTATTGGTGCAGTCTCTATTTGATGGTTCTGTGCGCCTGGTGTCTGGTAGTCATCGAGAGAGCGATTTTTAAGCGAAATTTGGAAATTTATGTTGTCGGATATTGTTGTTGCTGGGGTAGATTGTTGTTGGTGACATTTCTAACGAGTAGGGCACGAAAAGTTTCTATCAATTGAAAAATACATATACACTATTTTTGTTGTTGGTATATTTTTATACTTTTTAATTTATTATTTTATATTATTGTATATACAAGCAAGCCATGTCACTTGTGTACGCTTTGTTAAAAAATAAAATAATTTAATTTTACTTTATTTAAAAGTTCTAAATCAAATTAATCTAGTTTAAATGTAAAAGTGCAGAGTTCAAAATAAAACTTTTAAAGTAAAGTTAACCCAACTAAGTCCAGGTAAACCGCAACACATTTTTTGTGTACTTGGAGACATTTGGCAGTGAAGCACAGAGCAACTGGTGTATATCGGAGGAGGATAAAATCAATACTAAACCCCTTGAATATGACCGTTCCATATAACCACAAGCCAAGTCACATAGAAAATATAATTATTGTCATCTTTAAGAAAGTTTTTAATTATACAAAACAAAGTACGGTACAGCACCAATATCCTAGCCAAGGCTAAGACCAATATTTCAAACTAGAAGTCTGCACCCCGGCTTCAAACCAAACTGAACCCAGAGCCTGCAAAAAAAATTTTAAATTATTTTAGTCGTCACATTCACTTGGGTAAATATATAATTTTGATTGAAATCTAGTTTTTAATAAAGTTTAATTTTGTTCAGTTTATTTATGTTTTAAATAAATTTTATTTAAATAACTTGGTGAGATTTACAAAACAGAGCGCATTACTAGAATTATAATATAATATACAAATCGATATATGGAGCTAACTTTTTATGGCTTACGCAATGCTTACAGCTAGAAAAATGTTTGTATACGATTATATTACGAATATGCAATATAGTTTTTGCTTCTATTTAGTGTTTGCAATAAATTTATGTCTCTAGAAATATGCATATAATACAATATCAATTACATTAATTCCTACAGATCGAGTAATAAACAATTATCTTAACATGTATATTCACCCCCAAATATCAATATCAATATATTTATATATATTTATGTATATATATATTTATGTTTAAGAATATTTTTATATAATATACGCTTAAAGTTTAGTCAACAAATGTTGGGCATTAAATCGATAATTGATTAATTGTTTTGACTTTGAATATCAGATGTATTATATGTATATCTTATGATGGCTTACTGGAGAACTGGAATCTAGATTTATCTATTAATTCTTTTAATTAGGCGTGTTCTGATGGGATCGATTAAGTGCACGATATGACTGCCAAAAGGTTAATAATTATTTTGCTCAACTTTAGTTAATTTATTATTTATGATAAATGCAAATTTTAGCTTAGTTTGGTTGGATATTTGTTGGTTTTTTTTTTTGATAATTAGCTATAGAACTTTTTATGTAGCCCAACCATAACTTTTCTATATTCATTGTAGGTATTTATCATTTTGATTTCTGTTTTTATTCTTTGTTATTTTTAATTAAAGTCATATTTTTGTTTTTATCTACTGCTTATCAAAATTTATATATTTTGTTATATAGATTTTTTGACAATAAATGATATGACGCCTGGGGACATTATTCAATGGATCGATCTTCAAAAATATCAAAGTGCGACTTACGCAGGACTATTTATTGAATTTTAAATATCCATTTATTTGTATTTTTTGTTTTTTTTTTTTGGTTTTTTAGTTTTTTGTTTTTTTCTTTTGGTATTTAATTTTCGTATACAAGCGGTTAGATATATCCAAAATTATTTGATTTATATTTTTGTATAATATTTTCGTATTACTTTCAGATCATCATAGTTATTATGTGTGTATAAATTGGTATAATTTGTTCTATTCACAGTTCTGATAATTACATCCAATTAATATTTGACATATATGTATACATCATTTATCAATTAATCAAGCGATTATGCGCCAGTCATCAACTCATCTTATACTTTCCTCTGTACTAGTACAAGTTACTATCTTTACCGTTTATCGACATGGCATTATCCTATCGTCTATATCCCTCTTAATTTATATCGTGAGTCGCAGACCACGTATGATATGGCTTGCAATTATTTATTCATATGTATTCAGTTATTTTGATATGGGCTTAAAAACATTTTGAGAATTATACTTTTAATTTACAAGAACATTTAGGAAAATTAATCAATCAAAAATAAATCATTTTCTTTTTCTTTTTCTTTTCATTTTCTTTTCCTTTTTTGTATATGTTAATTTTATGTTTTTTTTTTTATACAATTTATATTTAATGTATATAAAATATGTTTTTAATTTTGGAAACATTTGCATCGCATATTGCACTTTCGAGCGTCTTTTTGTTGAATATTTGTAGATTTTATTGATGACTCCACTGGTGGTTAACAACGTTGGGGCGGGTCCTGAAGCGTAGGCATTGCAAGGACATTAGCGGCCAATAGCCTCATTTAATAATAATATTATTTGGTTGATGTTACCAGTTGACTGGTGCTATAGCCCTGTGTGTTACAGGTGGGCAGGGCAAATGGATTGAAGCTCAAGCTGCTGACCCCTAAAATAAAAAAGAACAGCAATTAAATATAAATCTTAGAATCCTTTACTTTCCTATAAACAAATCTCTATTATAACATATAATTGTAGTTGGACTTTTTAATCTAATCTTATCTAATTTGACTTTAAATTTATATTTTATTATTAAACAATAATTATTCGTTTCAGACTTGGTCAACTCAGGTATGAAAATACTTGGATCTATAAACTATAATTTAATTTATTCTTTTAATAGGATATTGGGATTAAGTACTTGAAAAAAAAAATCTATAAGAAATTTTAAGTATTTGTTTTTGGTTCAGTAAAATAAAATGTATAACACATATGTTTAAGAATCTTGAAAGAAATTATAAATACCGTTTAACGTGTGTTGGTTGTGTGTTGTTGTTGTTGTTGTTATTGTTGTTGTTGATGCTGTTGTGGCTATTGTTGTGGTGGATGTGTTTTATGACAGTCACGATACCAGAATCTCATGCACCCAACCACACCCACTCATTGTTGTTGTTGCTTTCTATGGAGTTGGATGTAGTCTTATCGGTGCTGGTGCCCATTGTCAGCGGTGGTCAGCGCCAGGCGCTAGTTGCTGATTGTTTTTGTTGTTGCAATGTCGCATTTGGGGGCGTCGCTGTCATAGCCACCGATAAGATTCTGTTCTGCATTTGTTGCCTGTGTGTGTTTGTATATGTGCATGTTGTGTGTATGCATGTGTGTGTGATTTTGTGTGTGAGTGTGTTGACTGCTGTATGGTCTATCATGCTGCCATTCCCGTTATCCTTGTTTCCCGCTGTGCTGAACAACTTAAACGGCCGCTGCTGTCGCTGCTGACACGGCAGGATTGTGCCAGGGCTGATGTGGGTGCGGGTAGTGATGCGGATGGGCTGCAGCGGTGACGTGGTGATGCTGTACGAGGGCCGAGTGCCAAGGCGTCGACACGGACACTGTTGAAATTAATGGCGAAAATGCACTTGCTGAGCAACTAAGTTTCACTTTGTTTTGAGTAGGTGTTTGTTTTGGGTTTTATTTACTTTTTTTTTGGGGTTCAAATCTTTTAAATACATATGTAATATATGTACATACATATATATATATATAATAACATATAAAACGATATGTAATACATAATGATAAACAAGGCAGGTTAAATGAAATGAATTCAACTATTACAAGTTAAAAATCTAAAGGGAAAATAATGAAAAGATACAATCCTACAGCTGCATTCTATTAGAGGAATGAGATAGGTTCCTTAAAGATTACTGCTTAATGTGATTCTATATGTCTTTGAGTTTATTGTAGTATTTAAAAATGAAACAACAACAAAAGCAGACGGAGGTCAATATGGAACAGGATATTCTTTCTATTTCGGAGTTTCCTTATAAGAGGTACGAGTAGGGGAGGGGTCTAAGAGGGCGCGTTGACTTACTTGAGGTGGAGTTAAAGACGCTGCCCGGCGATGATGATAACGTACCCATATTCGGTGCAGGTGCGTAACCATTGGCTGAGGCCGCAACGGCGGCGGTGGTTGCTGTGGCGCCATAGGAACCGCCCGAGCTGTGCGGCGTGGAGGCGCTGCTGCAGTAGCCGCCGCGGGGACTGACGCTGCTCGACTGGGCTCGTTGATAGTCATCTTCTGTCCATTGACCAGAGCCATCTTGCACACTCACGGCCAGCTGACCGGCGTATGAGTTAAAGCTGGTGGAGCCACCTGGCGATCTGCTGCAGCAAGAGAAGCGTTAGAATTACCTGGAATGTTAGTGCATGAATCAACTAGACGCTTACCTGGGCATAGAGTAGAGTGCTTCTACGAGATCAGCAGCGCGCTTAAGTATTATTTCCTTTTGCAGTTTTTCCGGATCTCCGGGATGCCTTGGTATTAGCTTCTGCAGTCGCTGGAAGCCGTAGTCGATTGTAGGTTCGTTGAGTGCTGCTTGATCAGTGGAAGACGAACGGAAAGGTTAAACATGCTTCAAACCTCTAATGTAGGTCCAATAAGTCTACTTACAGACATACACAAAGCGTCCAGGGGAACCCTTGCAGAACTGCTTACTCTTATAGGAGAGCGTCACCTCGACAACGCCGGGAATATGTCGTGGCGGCGTTTGGACACGTATCGCATGCGATGTAATGAGCTCGCTCCATACCAGCATTGTGCCAAATACAACCTGCAATCCGTCAAAGAAATTATCACCCACAATAATAACTGTTGCGCCTCCAGTGGTCCAGCCCTCACTAGGTGATATCGCTTTGATGCATGGAGTCGCTACCGGTAGCGGTGGGTAGAGACCTGCAAATTATGCACAAGCATTAGGATTTGTTATAGCTTTATACAGGCTTTACGTTGGAATTACAAGAAATAAAGAAATGGGTTCGAGTTGCCAATTGTATTTAAATTTGAATGTTAACTAAAAAAAAAAAACAAAAATGTGCCATATAAAATGGCTAACAAAAAAGCTAACTAATTGATGATTAAATAATTGGAATTTTGTTACAGACCATCGTAGGTACTGTCGGGCGCTAGGGGGTGACCGGATATGGACAGGGATGTGTTGCCTGTACCTTCCGTTGTGTCCAAACGCTTGGCGCGCCGTCCATGCTTTGAATTGTTGTGCACGAACATGTTGTCCGATATGGCCAAGAGTGGACCATCCACGGCCACTTGGGTGGAGATGACGACCTATTGGAATATAATATTATAGTTTAGTCTATTTTCTATAAGAGTTTATTCTATTTTCTTCTAAGAGACAGCAAAATCCCTTAAAATATATATTTATCTTTTATAATATATATACAGTAAATATCGGTTATAAGGTGTACAGTTTATAAGCAAATATTGCTTAAAAGAAAAATTATGTTATTTTTAAACATCATAAAACTATTTAACACTAAATTTAGCCTCATAAAAGCAAAAAGTTGATTGTATATAAGAAAATATTGTGTATATACAAATAGAAAATTGTTCATTTGGAGTTAGTTCATATAAATTATATCGGTTTTACACAAATTATAAGCTGTAGGACAGCAATATTAACATTTTTGATCTCATTTTATATTTAATATTAATATTATTATAGCTGACGAACAGCATAAAATATAAATTTGAATAAACTTCTAAACGTTTGGTTTATTTTATAATAATCATTTAAATACAACGTATTGGCATATTACTCATGATTGCTTAAAAGGAAATATCGAATATAAGCAAAAAGTTTTCTGCATTATAGGTTTTGTTTATAACCGGTATATACTGTATTTATATAATTTACCATTCATTAGCCGCTGATTAGATTAAATTTTTATATAATTTCGCAAAACAATTGAAATTTACTTGAAAATGTTCTTACAAAATGGCGGAATCTATTAAAAGTGTGACCATAAAGCTGATAAACTGGTGAAGCATTGGAAAATGCGTTGAAAAAATATTAAATTAGTAAAGAAACTAATACTTTAAATTATTGATTATCTATCAGTCGTATAAGTAGACTTCTTTATACTAAATATAATCTAATACAAACATATATTAAGCTATATATATTTATTTGCTATAAAATTAGCTAGACTTACTTGAAATCTTCTCATATCCCGCGGATTGCCAGCATTTTTGAGACAATTTTGATTGCACTTCAAGAAGAATTTTAGGAAGAAACTAAAAGAAAGAGAGAATTAAGAGTTAATTATTGCTAACTGTTAGCATTCAAAGATCAACTTAGATTAGGTGTGTATAAATATATAATATTATAGATTGAGGTCATCATGGATTGAAATCTGTTGGAGGTTTGATGCTGCGTTTATGGACTGCTAATGATCGGTTGTGCTTTTTGCAGTTACCACTTGCCGCTGGTGTCCAATTTTGCAGCAGATGTTTGGCCCCGGGGCCAGAGTCAAGCCACTTGCTACTGCTGCTGCCACATCCCCTTGTTTTCTTTAGCCTGATTCAGGCTGGGCCAGTTATTGCCCATGGCGAAAATAACGCTGCGTGCGATAAGCCTTGGCCATAGACCCGAGCAGTCGGACGGTTCGGGGTGACAGTTATGTGAATGGGATGTCCTGCAGGCAGGATATTTGAAATTGACACCCGTGTGTCGCGCATTTAAATGGTAAAATATACCCATCGAGAAAAACATATCGCTTCAAACATATCTACCCCACCCCCCTTGCCAACATCGTGCGCTGCCACTCGTTGATTTTATTTGCTGAAATAATATTTTGTTGCTGCAAACGCTGCAGGGGGCGCCCCGGCGAATTGCTGCCAATTTTCAGCTCTTCAATTTTTTTTAAGGCATTTTTGTTTTGTTTTTTTCTCACTCGACAAATTGGACAAATTAGTGCAGAGGGCGTGTCAAGCCTCTGCGTAAACCTCTACTACATACTCTCACTCCACAAACACACACACACACACACACACATACCAGCTATAAACCGAAGAGGGATACGCCCGGACAAGAGGCACATCTGCATATGTAAACACTGTTGGTGTGCCATAAATTTGTTTATTGTTGTTATTGGGTCATAAAGTGTACTTCAAGAGGATTTCCTCTTGTGCGGAAGGCAAACACTATACACAGAAGTGCTGAAAGGTGTGCATCTTCAGATATCTATATATATATATATATAGAATATGATTATTATTTAGATATTGATACTCTTAATATCTTATGTTTAATGTGAAATGAGAATATGAGTCCCGCTAGCTACCTTTAGTTAGTTATAGAGAACATCCACTTCAACCCACTTAAGATTTGCTTATCTTTGGAACTTCTTGTCAATATCGTATCGATTAGTGCTGTTTATTTGGTGGAATTTCCAATGTGATAACTGAAACTGGAACGTTTGGATATCGGGCAGATTTGACATTTTCAATATGCCAAATTTCAACTGTATTCAATAATAAATACACAAGTGTTACACATGCCAGACCAAATTGGCGTTATCAGAGAAGTTTGGATAAGCGTTAGGCAAAATAAATTATAAATTTTATACAATTTCAACGCTTAAATGAACACACTATACACACCCATATATGTATATGTATATATGTATTTAAATATGTGTACATATGTGTGTGTATCTGAAGGCCACGCGTCCTGAGTTTCAAGCTGATTGTGAACTTGTTGAAGTCAAAGTTGGGTTCGGTGTTGAACGTGAATAAAAACAGATGTCTACTTATATGCGTAGTGTTTTTTTTTTATTATTATTGTATATATATATATATTTGTATATATGTATAAAAACAACAACAACAACAACAAACAATTTGAATAACAACAACAACAACATGAGTAGCATCATTAACACGGCCCTCGACTGTTCCCTAAGGGACCATGCGCCGTGTATCTGTCAGATACAATATCAAGTTACATAGAACCCTCACAGATGCAACTGCAGTTGATGCTGCTGTCGTCAACGTGGCATTGAAATTTGAATACATATCGAGTGGATATTGAGAGCTGCTTTAGCTGCTTTAACATTATCTCTAGGTTAACTCATTCACGGATCATTTTCGTATACTAATTTTCCTTTTGCAGCCACCCCCAACCTCAGCCAGTGAGCCCCTAGCATCTAGCCACTGCATACTAGACACTAGATACTAGATGCTAGGCTCATCATCACTCTCTTCCACCACTATGCGTTTTTATGGGCAGCTAATTGACTTTCTCGGAAGTACTGCAGAGGCAGTGACTTGTACCAATAGTCTCACGCTTGAATTACAATGTTTTCAAATATCCTGACAGGACGCATAAATTCCCAGGTCGTCGCACGGTTCTTGCAGCATAAATCGTCTATATGTATGTCTGTATGCGTATGTGTGTGTGTGTGTGTGTGTGTGTGCGTTTGCGTCTAGGGGCGCCATCTAAGATTCCCATTTGCATATGGCAGTGGATGTAGCTTTGAAGAACTCTCTGGCTCTATCTATCAGTTAAGGAAGTTGTTAGAATCCTGCCTGATTCAATTTAATCTGACAGCATTTCTGGCACTTGGACTTTCAATCTTTATTTTGTTTTCCACTTGATTTTCTTTGCTTTCCTTATTTTCTCGTTGGCCAATTAAAAATTCAGCTCGCGTCCTGCCAATAAATCAAAGTGTCTCCATCTTTGTCTCGGCTGCGGCAACAAAGTTAGCCATACTTGTTTTCCTTATGTCCTACCTTACAGCCATCTTAGCATCGTTCCTGGCCATAGACCATGTCATAGTGACTGCCAGCTACGCGAAATTTTCATTTAATGAAAAGCTACGCATCATCAAATGCTCGCACATGACATTGGCCAGGCTAGCAAAATGGCCAAAAATGGCTACCATTGAACGGCAATTGGCAGCTAAAGCACGTAGAGCCAACGAAGTGCATAATTGGCCATTCATATTTGCTTCAAGGATGCGTTGGGGCTGGCGGAAGCACACCGACCCAGCCAATAGGTCATTGTTTTAGGGAACTGTTCAGGATTTTTAAGTAGCCTTACAAAATTTTTTATTATTTATTTTATAAACGTAACTGGAATGATGAAGTGGGGCTCACAGAATGAATTGAGATTGTTATAGCATTGACTTTAAAAAGAATAAAATACTATATAATATCTAGTAAAGATAAATATAATCTGGATCTAATTGTATATTATTATTATCATTAGTCTGCGGCATTTAAATTGATTTCAAGTTGAAATTCTAAAGTCCTTGAAGTTCAGTTTAAATTCCATTGAATGTTTCTGCGATTAACTGTGAATTTGTGAATCAACAATCAAGCACAACAACAACAACAGCAACAACAACGATAATAATAAAAGCAACAAGGACATTCAGAATTATCCTTGCATCGCACTCACAAATTTCATGATGAATACAAACGCACATAAATCGCTTTGGCTTTGGAGCTGTCGGCGATGTTATCTTCTTTCTTGTTGCCATTGAAGCATTTGGATGAAGTGGTGTCAGGCGTTAACAGAATGGAGCCAGCAGCGTTTTTGGCGCACGCCAAATGCCTTGCCATGACCCAGGTGAGAAACGGCTGCCTCAGGTTGCCCCTCCACTTTGACATCCATTTCCACTTCCTTTTACCACTTTACACGCTGATCTGTTGTCTCTATAGACGCTGCGGGCAACTTGGCGCTAATTTTTCACTAACGATAATATTCAAAATTTTCAACTTTATTGCCGCATAAAGCCAATGACTATGGCAGACGCCAGTAACATCAACACCAACAACAACAACAATAACAACCACAACAACAATATGAATACAAGCAAATGCGAAAACTTACTTTGGCGCCATTTCACTGGCATTTTCTTGCACACACAAACACACAAACACAAACACACAGACACAAATACACAAACAAAACATGGCGGCCGACGTCACCATTTTGTTGTTGTTCAGGTTCAGGGCTGTTTTCTATTGTTGTTGCCGGGCTGTTATTTATTTATGCTCCTTCTCGACTTAACGCTGCACGGTTCGCGGCACACGCACAAGACCCAAAGACGCAGAGAATTGTCCCCTGCATCCCTGCCATCCCCATTCAAGCCCTAAACCCATACCCAAAACCCTAACACAGCAGCCGTAAGAAAAGTTTCAAAGATTTCTCCCCGTTGTCACCACCACCACCCCCGCTCCCATTTGGCTTTGCCGCCCGTCGGCACAATCCTTATCTAAATCGCACTTGGACTTGGTCTTGGTCTTGGTTTCGGGAGTTGAACATCTTTGCCTTGTTGAGAGTTCATACCTTTTGGGTCTTTTACATTTTGGTGGAGGTTTTCTATGCTTTGTTCTTGTTTTCTGTTTTGTATGTTGTGTGTTGTGTGTTTTGTGTTTTGTGTTTTGTGTTTGTTACGCTTTCATTTTCGTTGTGCTTCTTCCGGAAGAGAATACAGTTGTATGGAACTTGTTGAAAACACTTTCGCTTATCCACCCACATGCTGAGAGAGAGAGAAAGAGAGAGAGAGAGACAGAGAGAGAGAGAGAGAGTCTGTTTTGTGGAAGGGGTACGAAGAGAGCCGCAGAGAGCGAAAGTGAGCAATGTTTTGAGTATGTTTTGAGTGATAACTTTGAGTGGAGCTTTGCCAGCGTTCATTTCATGGAATGAATCTCACTCAGAAACGGGTAACAGCTTCATCAAGCTGAGGGATGGGTGATGGCTTTTACTTTTGGGAGAGTTTGTTGTGTGTTTGTTGTGCGTCTATGTTATGTGTCCATGTGTGTTGGGGGTTGCTTTGGGACTCAATGTCATGCCGCTGGGACCAGGGAAATACCTCGTAACTGTTCTCGCTGTTGTTGTTGTTATTGTTGTTGCAGTTGTTGTTGTTGTTACTGTTGCTCTTGTTGTTTTCTTACCGGGAACAACAATGGCAGCTTTCTTTTCTTTATTTTTTTTTTCTCTACTGTTTGCGATTTCTTCATCTTTAAACTGATTATTTTTGTAAGCACACACGCATATGAGCATGCGTATGTATATGTATGTGTCTGCGAGTGTGTGTGTGTGTGACCATAAAAATACCATATCGAGGTTAAATATCAGACATCGATAAAAGCTACAAGCAGCAGACAAAGATACACACGCACAGCAACACAAACAGCAACAGCAACAGCAACAGCAACAACAATAAACATAAAAGTATCTTTGCTTAAGTTGTATCTGTATCTTCTGTATTTATTTATCTATATTGGTGTCTGTGTATATGTGTGTGTGTGGCTGCTGGTTGCCTTTAAGCTTTCTTACTCTTTGGCTTTTATCCCTTGGAGTCCTTTCGGTTCCCTTTCTAACCTTTGCTGAACTACTGAGGCATCAAATTATCGACCTTATTGAAATGCGCAAATTATGCTAACTATTTTCTACGTTTGTACAACTCTGTGTGCGTGTGTATGTGTGTGTTGACTGTCAGTTAACGCTTTTAATATAATTAATTATGCAGCATGCGTAAATGGCTGAGGAAATGCTTAAACGAAATCACACGAAACACACATGAGAACACATTTGTTTTTTCTTTCTTATTCGAATGGCGGCAACGATGATGTTGAGGATAATCAGGACGATAAACCGAATTCCTACAGAAGCAGCCGCCTAATCAGATAACGACCAGATGCTTATGTACTGAATCTGTACATTTTAAATAACATCGCGGTCCTCTCAATTATGCACATCAGATAGTTTACAACAGGATATTCATAATTCATTACTTGATTCACATTAGCAACGAGCAGCTAATTTGTAGTTTAAAATGATAAGACACTATATATATATATACATATAGATTTGTTTATATCTATTTAAAGATGCTTCATTCCAATCAAAATTAAACTTAAGGTTGGCTAAAAGCTTACGAATGACCTTTACCCAGAAAAGAGCAACCGACATCAATTTAAATTATAGAACAAGTGACATTTACCAATTATAAAATTTAAATTTAAAATTTATAAATTCTATCTGCCATATACAAATAAGCTTTAAACAGCTAAGAGTAGTTTGTGTGTTTGTTATACACAATGCAACATGACAAAGAACATGCAACATAAAAATATTTATCTGCAATTTAAAGTATAGATATTTATGATTTAATAAACTGCATTTCCCTGGAGCTAACAAATCGCATTGCTATTTACCATTTACCATCTACAATCTACCATTTAAATAGAAAGCTACAAATAGGGAGTGAGGAGAGAGAGCAAAGAGATTGAGGCTGAAAATTTGCATTAATAATTCAATTTCAATAGACAAGCTACAAAATATGCAAATTGTGCGCTCTTTGAAATGCAAAATTCAATTCGTATTTTGTTTCCATTGATTTACGAGGTGCGAATCAAGTGCAGTCGCAGCTTAGGCAAATTTCTTTTAGTTTCTGGTGCCTGAGGTGGGACGGAAGGGGAACGGGAATGAAGGAATATACTGGAGCTGTTCTTCACTTCACAAAGATACGAGCATAAAGTGGATAAAAAGATATTTTTTTTGCTGGGCAAGAAATTGGTTTGGGAGTGTCTGGCAATTGTGCGACAGCGATAAAAAAGCCAAATATACGAGCAGCTATCGTTATCGATAATAATTAACTGTTATGGACTCAATGTCTGTCCATCTGCAGTGTCTGTGCTGTCTGTGGTGTCTGTCCAATAATTTATATGCCTGCGTGCGCCTTGTCGATTGCTGACCGCAAGTGCCGTCAAATTTGTGTCTGCGTTTCAATATTTTCCTTCTTGCTCTTCCTTTCTTTCTATGCTCTACTCTGCAATGCTCTGCTCGCTCTTCTTTTCTTTTATTTTCTTTACTTTTTGCGCGTCGCTTTGAATATTTGAGTTCGCAATGCCATAATACTGTTACTCCAACCCAAAATGGTGAACAGCAACAATTCACACTCAACCAACACCAACAGTAACTCCATGTTCAGCTTCAGTTCAGTTCCAGTTTCAGTTTCAGTTCCAGCTCTAACCCAGCCACAAAGTCAATGGGAAGAGTCAGAACGGTAAACGTTCGGGTCTCGAATGCATTTAGAAAATTAAAAATTGTTGCCACAACTAGCAGCAGTTTTGTCATCATTTTTAGCGCGATTATCAAGGCATGCAATGGCCAAAACCAAAAACAAAAACAACAACTACAAAAAAACATTTGCTTGCTACACGCAGCCAATACCTAACACTACACTGGTGTCCTCAAATATTGAGTATACTAACTGAACTATTGCAAAACTATTGTTTATCATCATGAACATAAATTGCATTCATTTCCAAGTATTGTATAACTGTACTACAAATGCGTTAGGTGAAGAATTTTCATTTTTATATATTTAAATATATATTCAGTTATCTGGTGCTTTAATTTAAACTTTAATTCCGACTAATAAACATGTTTCAATTATGTAAATTGATTTTATATTTCACTCTCTATTGGTATGCTAATTGATACACTTTTTTTTGGCCACCACTGTACCATGTTTGCATATTGGACACCACAAAATGTCAATTCTATTTGTCGTCGTGGAGTTTTTGGGGGTGAGGTAGGGTCTGGGCGTTAAGTGTGTTGTATTGAGTGAAGTGGGTTCAAGAGCAGGAGAGCGGGTGGACATGGGGCTGCCGACATTTGTCCGGGAGTTTGCACTTAGTTTATTTGTCGCGCCGGGAAAATATAGAAAATTGAAATAAACCGAAGAAAATGCCAATGACGTAGATAAATGCAAAAGCGACAAATTTCGGATTGTGCGCTTGGGTTTGCTTTTCTGGTTTGGCTATTGCCATTTCGCCATTGACCACTCTTCGAAATGGAAATTTTCAGGGTTTTCCCAACAGATGTGAATTGTTGTTATTATTATTATTGTTATTTTTTTCTGTTGTCATTTCGTTTTTTGCTGCTTGCCTTAAAACGAGCAGAACAGACAATTAACTCAAATTGAAAACTCGAAGCGGGCATTTGACACGCGATAATCGTTAATAGTTGACGGATCTCCCAATGTGTGTGTGTGTGTGATTGCATGTCTGTGTCTGTAGTTGAAACAGAAATTAATTTGCGTCATTACGCATACGCCAGATGCGCCGCTTTGTGATCATGGAATGGGAAATGAAATTGAAGATGAAACAAAAAAAAAAACACACAAACAAAATTTGAAAAACAAAACTCAAAATCGACAGCGATCGAACTGAAAATGTGTGAAAAAACGCGGTACATGTCTCAAACGACACAAAACAACAAGAAAACAACAGCAATAACAATAACAACAGCAACAGCAACAGCAACAACAACAACAAACACATACATGAAAATGGAAACAAGAGCAGAAATACCGCAGTTGGTTGACCACACACACCAAAAGGGCACTGACAACATTCAACTGGATAACTGGACAACAGGACAACTGGACAGCTGGCTAACTGAAAAACTCAACAACTGAACAACTGAACAACTGAGCAGAGTAGACGATGGCGACAATGCGACCACCGCTGAAGTGTGCTTTAAATTCACTTAATTATGGAACACACACGAAGCGCATACCAAAAAAAAGAACAAAAAATATAAAATAAAATGCGTAGCAAGCGTAGCAATCGATCCGCAACAATGCTCAGGCTCAAGTGTCCTCGCAAATCATAAATAAAAGGAGACCAAGACGATGCTCCAACAGTTCCACAACAGAAAACAGTAGCGTCCACTGGACGAATAGCTGCAGCTTAGCCACTCGCAGACAAAGACTCAAACAAGAGTCAAGTCCTCACCTGCGCTGGTAATTGCAAATCCTCAGCTATATCTGCATGGTACTGTGACAAATAATTGGAATACCAACAGTTAAATTTACACAATAATATTAACTAGTACATGACTAAACTTAATATTTGATATATTAACTAATTTCATAAATTTTATTTAATTAAACTTAATGCACTTTATGAGAAATTAGAACTAAGTTAAGAAATCAATAATTAAAGTATTTCTTCAATTGAAAGTTATTGAAGAATTGATTAGAATATTTTTAGCAGAGTTTGCCCCACTGTGCGCTCGTCGCACATTGTGTGCACAATTTCGGCATCTCTAAAGCCGCTGCCGGCAACTGCAGATCGTTGCATGAATAACAGAAATTCATCAATAAAACATGTGGAGACCAAAGCTTTGGCTACTTGTTGCTGTTGTTGTTGGTGTTTGTTGTTGTTGTTGTGTTGGTGCTGCATCAGTTGCTGTTGCTGTTGCTCTCACGGCACACGTTCAAGCGTCATGCAAGTGGCATGAACAGAAACAACAGCAACTTCGAGGGCGATTGGTGTTGTCTTCTGGTTGTTGTCATATGTATCAGTTTTTGGCTTAGGCAACCACTTTGAAATTCAGGCGGCTGTTGCCTGTTGGCTGTTGCCTGTTGGCTCAATGCTTGTTGGTTGTTGCCTGTTCGAAGTCGGAATTTTCAATCAGTTCCAATTGTTGCGCTCACAGTGACAAGTTTTCAGGGATCGGTTGTTCCAGCAACAGCAGAAAACAGCAGCAACAACAACAGTAGCAATACTTGAGTGGCAAAATGCGAGGGACCCCCAGCTAAGTTAGCGCTTTAGCTTGTGGGCCTTACAAAATTTAGTTGCGAACACATAGATTATCCAATGCAGCTAAGCAGTAGTTGGAGGAGTTGGTAAAGTCTTTGCTCTGCTTTGTGGCGGCATGATCTACTGGCATATCAATGAGCAGGAGCTGCAGTTGCAAGCAGCAACGGCAGTTGACTGATCCATGCCGCCCTGAGCTGTGATTGGGGTGTGTGGTGCAGTGATTGATATGAGCTGCTGCCTATGGTTATGGCTATGACTGTGACTCTGGCTTTGGCTTTCGATGTGGCTTTGGCTTTGGGTCTGACTCTGGCTATGATTTTCTGGCATTGCCGACAAAAGTTACAGCCAGCCTGACAAATGCGACATGCAGTGGACGAGCAGAGCTTGAGTATCTGCTGAATGTTGAAAGTTGGGAATGCGACGGGATTAACCAATTTGGTCAATGCCAACCAAGCCAACCAGCCGTCCAACCAGGGATCCAACCAGCTGCTGCTAACAAGACGATTCTCATTGCAATCGCATAGCGCAAATAAACAGGCGAAAAATGAATTAATAATCGTAAATATCGAGCGCAAAGTGTTGCGCCTCCGCACGTGGATAGCTTGGAGATACATCAGCAACCAGTAACTGGTGAGCAACTTACAACTTGTCACTGGCCACTGGCCAATAACTGTTCTTGCAACGGATCGAATGGCGGCATTCACATATTGCTCCATTGTGGAGCACATAACACGTAGCACATACAAAAACGCTTAGTAATTTTAACAAGATCATAAATGCAGCAAGCTCTGATCTTGCCGAACCCATTGGAAGTGATTCAACTGATTCAACTGACTACAGCACAAACTGATTCTGCAATGTTTTTCCTAATTTGCAAACTGAAACCAAAGCAGAACCTCTTTAAGTAGCCACAACAAGCAACAACCAACAACAGCAACAACAGCAACAACAGCAACAACAACAGCAATCAATTAAATTTAATTATGACACCAATTATGGTCTGATTGCCAGCAACCAGCCAAGGTTTAAATGAGTTTCTCCAACTCCTGCCCACTCATACTCTCAGTCCTAGTCTTGTTTGTGTTGCTGTTGCTGTTGCTGTTGGTGTTGGTGTTGCTGTTGATGTTGCTCTTTAGCTTGATGTACCTCAATGTTTGCCTTTTAATATGTAATAGAATCATTAAGTTTTTGTACTTCTGTCGTTGTGCACGTTGTCTTCTTCTCCTGGCTTTCGTGGAATACCACCATGGTGGGCAATCGTGTACTCCATATACTGCTCCCATTTAGACGATTGTGGTCAATAGGCAAATAGTTTTAAACACTTCTAGGGCAATTGAAGGGACCACCACAGATGGTAATGATGATGCAACATCTATGCATTATGTATACTGATAATGATGTTGCTGCAACAATCCATTTCTGATTGCCATCTGCATAAGGTGCAATCCAATTGACCAGTTGAATTGCTTTAGCATTCACTCGCCAGATAAGACAAGCCTTTAAAAGGTTATAGAATCAATCTGGGGTACATTCCATGTTGTACCATTAAGTAGTGTACCCTTATCACAATGGTACCAAAACTTGTACCAATGAGTGACAGTATTCGACTGTTGCCTTGGGCAACGTTTAAGTAAAGAAAATATATATACATTATACATCTATGTATATCGGGATTTAGTTTAAGACTGACAGCAGTACTAAGTACCCAAAATATATACTTATGTTATAGATTAAGTATCCTTTTTAAGTACTTTCTTAATTTGTTTTTAAATCCGATTTTAAAAGCTTCCCAGTCTCTATAGAAGCGAGTTCTATAAATAATTTTATGCGAAACGAATACACTTTGTCTCCGACCTAGTCATATCAGCCTCCGCCTTGTCTGCCCACCTCCTGTGGCTACTTATAATTTTGTACAAACAATTTGTATTTCTCTAATAATACTTCCGAAGCCAATTAGAGTCGACGCACTCCCTGTTTGTCTGTCTACGCGGTTTGGCAGGGAAGTGGCATCGATTCCAGCTACAGTTACAGCTCTGTGTGGTTTCTTGGCTACTTACTCTGCCACTAGCTGTGGGATCGAAAACGCTGAGTGGCAGCCGCAAGGATGTGCATACAATTAACATAATTCGCCTGACACGTGACAGGCCGGCGAGGGGCGCCATGTTAGACAGGACTATGAACTGTTCAGCAGAAGGCTGTGTAAAGGAGAGGGTACAGGGGGGTTCGGGGTATCAGATTGCTATGACGCGTGTTGCACTCGTCTCAATTTACAATTTATGAAAATAGAATTTGCTTTCGCTATTTTGATGAACTTTTATTTTGGCTAACTTCGAGTTCTATTTCACTCTCTGAGACCATTTGCTGTTGCCAATGCTGGCAATGTTGCCAATCGTTGTCGTCGTGTCTCGCCAGTTGCCCCCACTGCCTACTTACGCCACTGTCCCTGCCTCCTCCTCTGACACATCTGCCAACTGCCGCATCATGTTTTATATTGCAGTTGATAATAATGCCAATAAATCAACGATACGCATACAAGCCACAAAACAGGCAACCAGGCAGCCAGGCAGGCAAAATAAAAAACCAACAGCGACGATGATGAAAAGCAGCTTAAAATGTCATCTTTTGTATGGGACGCATCAGCTTGGAGCTGGAACAGGAGCAGGAGCAGCAGCAGGAGCTGATAGTATGGGCTGGTCTGGGCTTGTACAGTAGCTGCTACTGTATACTTGATGCTCGATGCTGAATTGCATCTGTCTAGTAATATGGCTACTTACCGATCAATAATGACGGGGTCCGATGGCGTCTCATTGCGGTTTCCACAGCTCTTCTTATCACAGCAGCGGCTGCAGGTGAAAGGAAATCAATTGGTTAGTACTTTAAATGCTATTTAAAGGGTAAACTATTAACTAATATATATCTTAACTTATATTAATATAGAATTTAGTATGGACTACTGAAAGATTTGATCTCTTAGGCAGTTCTTTCCCATTGTGTTAGCTCGAATAGCTTCAATTGTTCGACAGAAAAGAGTTTCTTTTTCTTTTAATTTAGTTGTTTTGTTTTTGCCTTTCCACTTTCTGAATCTTTTTTAACGCACATTAAAACATACACACACACACACACACACACACACACATACGGACACACATATTTATGCATACGTATACGCACACTCGAATTGAGTTCAATGGCTGCGTAATTTTTTGGCCGCACAGCCTCCGGGCAGCATTGGGCTGTAGTATAGGGTATGCGTGGCATGAGGTATATGCGGGGTGAGGGGATGGCACAATAACTGGGTGGCTTTGGCTAAAGCTAGAGCTTTGCCATCGTGTCCTGGGCACACAACATAAACATGGATGACTAAAATGGGCGAAATGCCAAACGATAAAGAAGACGCCATACACGTTTGTTAGCTGCGCAGTTAACGTCGACTGCGAAGTCAGCGCCATGGCACATTGTATTTGCTTTGTGTTATGCGAAGCTGTTGATTTTTGCTGCTGCTTTCTTGGCCATGCTAGCAGCCAAACGTAGAAATAGAAAAAGTAGCAGAGCGGAGCAGAGTGGGTGGAGGGGGAGTGACAGGCAGTGGATGGAGAAAGGGCCATAGCCAAAGTCAACCCCTGTGCGTTGCTGGTGCGTTGTCCCCTTGTTTTGATAATGCTACGCAAACATAAAAACTGGGTGCCAATCCGAAATAATAAAAGATGGCCGGCCACAGTACATACCGAGGCTGCAGCGGCCAACATTGTGTTCAGTGGTGGGGGCGGGAGCGGTGCCCGGAAAGCAGCGCGTTTAAAGGGGACGAATCTGTGTAATTTTTTCGTTTTTTTTTTTTGTTTCTACGTTTGCCTCGCTGTTGATATACTCATTAGGTAACAAAATTATTATTCTATTCTCTTCTGTCTATAATCAAAAATATCCTGAAAGGATTTAAAGCTTAAGTTTGACTTTAGTTTAAAGAAACTGTTCGTTAACATAGATTATCGATGGAGTTTATAGTTTGAGAAAAGTGAAATTTGAAATGATTGTCGCCAATTGTGCAAAGGGTATCGGTGAGTCGGGCAAGGCTCAATAATGTTCCTTTATTTTCGTTGCTATTTTGAGTCAACCTTCAACTGTCAGGCTCAGTTGGGCGCTAGAAGGGTGAACTGCCCAAAGATATGATGATGCTAGATGGTGATAGAAAGAGATATATGGACCCAAAGAGGGAGAAAGAGTGAGAGAGATAGAAAGTAAGGGAGGCATAGATAGAGAAAGATAGACTTGGAACAAGGGTAAGGGGTAAAGGGGGGAGGTCTGCTGAGTGGCTGCCATTTATACGTTTCAGCTCGCGTGCGTTTGAGCGTAAAAATAAAACGAAGGACGCATGGTCCGACAGACAGGACAGAACAGGACCGAATAGGATAGGATAGAATAGCGCTGGACAAAACAGAACAGAACGGAGTAGGCATAGAAAGAATGCTTAAAAATCAACAATATTAAAGCAGCCACCAAGTGAAACCAACACAAAGCAAACAAAGCACAAAAAAAGAAGAGAATAAGAAAACAAAAACAAAATATAAACTCAACGATTGTATAAAACGCAAAACGAAACGAAAACTGCGTACTGGAAAAATCACGCGGAAAACACTTAAAAACAAATGAGTGTTGATGCCGTATCGGACAGAGCCTAAATAAAACAGAATTCGCATTCATTTCAGTCTGCGGGTTGGCCAAGTCGGGGGAAAGCTCACAAACCAAATACAAATGCTTAAGCAAAGCTCCAGGGAGCAAGTGAGGCACCCCCGAGACAAGGCGAAAAGGCGTCAAAGGTGCGGATTACAATGGGAATGCTAGTCGAAAGTAATAGTCAATGCATCTACATCATTTGAAGATTATTGAATGAATCCTCGTTCAGTTCGTTAGATAAACTCACCTGCACATAACTTCGTGCGTCAGCAGGACACGGCACATCTCCGGATTCTTATCCTGTCCTTCGTAGATAATGGCCTGCAATGGAAACAAAGAACAATAGACAAATTGTAAGTAATTGCTTATTGGATGGCTCCAGATGTGAGCCAAATACAAAGTCTTAAATATACTTATGAGAGAGCTTAAGATGAATACGTTCTGCATCACGTATTAACTAGGGATAACCGAGAAGGAAAACCTCAGATAAACGAAACCATGATGATATTTCAAATATTAAAGAAGAAACAAAGAAAGAAAAACTATCTAGACTAACAATATTTTTCCTTAACTTGGAATATTTATAGTACTACTTATAGTAGATATATGTCTTGTAGGGATTACCAGACGAAATGTCAGCGATATACATTCCCTTGAAGCGAATTACAATAGCTGCAACTAACTTAAAGTAGTCATAGTACTACCTATAGGTACAATCAGGTAATGTCCTTAATGTAAACCCCTTGTATCATTAGGGAGAGGCATTTATAAAGCTGATCTATTGGATATAATTAGCTGCATTGTGTGGCTAAATCCAACGCATATTGGTAATATATACCCCATCCTTAGGCCTAAACAGAAACCTGTTATCATTCACATCTCATTCCAGTCACAGGGGTATTACTCACATTACTCCCAACTAACACAAGGCAAATATAAACACACATAAATGCTAATTACAGTGCAACTAAGCCAAAGTTGTACCCCGTAGCAGTTCACCAGGACGAAGCGACATATGGGACACACACTGTGCAAATATTTGGACACACTCGAAGCTATATATGAATGCCTCGACGGGTGTCCAAAATATGGCTAATAATAACTGGGGAGGTCTACTACAACTATCGAGCACTTTCTATTTGTTATTGTACTTGTATTTGCTTAGGCCATATAAAAAAGTAGTGGACAGTGTCTGCCTCTGCCTCAGGAGCTGCAGGGTAAGGGGTCACAACATTTTAGTGTCACTGTCAGTCGCAGTGACTACACAAAATCATGCCATGTGCGTGGCATACGCACAGCTTACACCTCACTACCCACTTTTCACTTGCTACTTCGTTGCTTGCTACTTGCTACTAGCGACTTGCCACTGCAAAAGGCAGGGTAATTGAAACCGCAAGTGCAACTCTTGTCATACAATCTGTTGCAATTTGAAGAGAATGCAGAGATGCTTAATGTTGGGTTACTAAACGTGGACAGGGGCAGGGGAAAGGTATGTAGGTTTTCGAGTGTGTGTGCCTTCGAAAACAAAAACAAATAGATAAACAAACGATGGCATCAACCACTGCAAAATGAATTGGCAACAAGAGAAGGAGGAATGATGAGCGAAAGACAAGGGAAGGGAAGGGAAGGTTGGTGGAAGGGGCGCATAGTTCTCTAATTTAAAAATGATTAAAGCGGGTTGCTTCAGCTCCCTGTAATCCAACACTCATCCAAAGAATTAGTTTGGTAAAAACACGGCATATGCGACAGAGGGGTGCCAGTGGGCTCAACAGTCAGTACAACCCAGGACTCTGGTTTAAGGTCCTAGAGCACATTCATCACTATCAGCGAGCTCGCAGGACGAGTTGTAAAAATGCATTTACGTGTAGAGGAGTACACGCAAAAGTAATAACAATAACTAGATACAAGATACAAGAGAGTGGTAATAATTTCATCCACCGGCGAATGCTGCCACTTGCCACAACGTCAAGGACGACTGGCTACATGTGACGTCATCAGCATATGTGCATTGTTTTTTGAAACTACTGTCTGTCCGCCTCACAAAACAGACTCATCCTTAGCCTGGTGCTGATTACAGCTCAGTCGGAAGCCAAGGCAAACCAAACAGATAATCAGAAATTAATTTCACTGCAACCAGTCAGTCAGCGCACCCTCCTCTTACCCTCGTTACCCCTTAACGGTAACAGCATCACTGCCACATGTAAAATTATGATCATCCCTTATTATCCTGTTTGTTAGGTTAATAATTTTGCCTCCTGCCCCTCATCGAAAAGCAGAAGTATAACGACAAAAAAACATTAACAACCTTGCCCTTCTGTTTGTACAAACATAGTACAAGGATAATAGTAAAGGATATAACCAATATCACGACTCAATGTCCAGTAGTTGTCAGTCAGAGAGTCACCAGTGTTAGTTTACTTTTTTTTTGGGACAAGTGCAGCTAATTATAGATTAGGTCCAGGCCTACACCCAGATTTGGGACTATGGCGTATCCTTCGTCAAGGATTTTGGGCAAATGTCTATGATTTTCCAGTCGCACTAATGGATTTTCTATGTTTTGCAAATTCGTTTTTTATACAACATATAAATACTATAATGCGAATGTTATATCCCAAGGATAATCTGCATCACTGTAGATAGCTAACCACATAGAATCCCAGCTAAAAAGTCTGCTTTCTTTTTTGCAGTTTCTTTAAATAGCTTCCTTGTTTGTTTAACAGGAAATCAATAAAAAATATATATAAATAATATAAAAATTATTAATTATATTTGTTTATTTCGGGCAACTCCAGTTCTGCGATATTGTTAATAATGCGCAATTTATTCCACATAAAACATTGATAATACCCGCATAAAATGTCGCCGTAGAAAGCAAAAAAAAAAAAAAATCCATTCAGAAATTTTGAAATGTTTTAGTGAGGAGTAGAAATAATGCTGTGTGTGTTTGGTGTATGAAAACAAAGCTATCAATCATCTTGTGGTGAGCGGGAGCAGAGATGGAAACAATTAGTGCGGCTTCAAATCTGGAGCAAATCTGTGTGGTAAAGTGCCGCTAAATGGTGCATCTAATAAAAAACTAAACGGAAGTCACTAAAACTGGAGTAAAAGCGTTTAAACTACGATTTATCACTTTGCTTGGCTACCATCCAATGGACCAAATAGTGGCAGACAGCAGAAACGAAAAGCACAGGACAAT
Source organism: Zygothrica quintamaculata (assembly GCA_037044455.1). NCBI lineage: Eukaryota > Metazoa > Arthropoda > Insecta > Diptera > Drosophilidae > Zygothrica > Zygothrica quintamaculata. The sequence continues at coordinate 29,525 of JBAMBS010000281.1, read as the reverse complement.
ATGAAACAAGTACTACAAAAACGAATAAACAAAACAAACGAACGAAAGCTACAACAAAACAACAGCAACAATTCCAACAGCAGACATCTACAACAAAAAAGACAAAAATCAAAGTGATGATGTGACGAGCCAAAATGGTAGAAATGGACATTGGATAGGTAATGGTTGATGGGTTTGTGCCAGAAGTTTGTTGCTACTGATAGAGGTAAGAGCTGTGGTAGTTGGTTGAATGAAGAGAGTTGACGATTGACGTGCCAGTTAAAATTTAAACACTTTTTACAAAAATGTTGCTTAAATGCTTTTAAATGTTTTGTTGATTCCCCTCCTCTCCTTTTCTCGACCATACACAAATTGTTATTATAGCTTTTTAAATAAAAAGCGCAGTAGACCCTGCATTATTCACGCACTTGCATACGAGTATTGCATATTTTACGTGAAAATAAAAATCTCGCCAAACAAGATAAATTATCGCAGTTGGTGGCATACAGTAATAAAAAATATACAACAAAAAAACCTTTGTATATAATATAAACACAAAAAAAAAAAGGAAAAAGGAATAAAAAAGGCATCGAGGTCTGCTCTTAATTTATTAAAGCTCCATTTATCAGCGCAGCTCCTGTTCTTTGTGCTGCATAAATTTTCCGGACCCAACGCGTATAGTAAATAAACAAAAAGGAAGCACCGAGCTCGCCAGCTCTGACTTACTTATATTTAAATTTACAGTTATAAAGACTATTTTTATGCAGAAATTGTTTCATTATTATTTTCAAAATTTTGCCAAAAAGTAATAAAGCACAGAATTTGATTAAGAACTTTAATACTAACTAAATGACAACATTATAGATCATCATGTAAACATAATACAAATCAAACAAGTTGGCAGCTCTGTTAATATTTACTCAACTGTTCCGCATACAGATCAAAGTCTAATTCAACACACAAAGATACGTGGACGAGTGAGAGAGTAAGAGCAATGAACTATTAGCAGTTTGTATGTATGCCTAGGCATATATATGAATGCAAATAAATATGCACACACACACATAACATGCATTGTTATGTTGCCTGCTGATATGTAAAAGCTCTACAAAATATTTGCATAATGAGGGCGATATGAAGTGCAGCCTTTTTTTGCTTCGTCGCTTGGCCGAGCGGCGCCAACCGCAAAAGTGGAAATGCACTTGCCGTGAAAGCATTTTTAATCGTATTGCCTCACACTCATACACACACAGAATCGTATGCATATGTTTGTATGTGTGTTTTAAATGTATATACAAATCAGGAACGCGAATGGTGCTCACTGTAGAGATGCAAATGTGGAGATTTTCTGCACAATCTGTTGAATTTATTGAGCTGCCTGCAGGCTGTAGCAATAACAGCAGCAACAACAGCAACAACAACAAAACAACAACAAAACAACAACAATAATAACAATAACAAAAAGCAATTGTGCACTGGATAAAATGGCAAAATGAAATGTGAAATGTGTTATTAATCGAACAATTTCACGCTTTATTTTTAAGTGTTGACATACAAATTAATATTATCGCTTAATTAACACGATGCAAGCAGACAAAGGAGTACTTCCAGCCACATGCAAGACTGGGAAAGAGCTATGCAAGTGTAAATAAAAGCTGTAGAGCGGGACAAACAGATAGACACTTGCTGATGGGGACATGATGAATGTGTTGGTGCGTGTTTATTAGCGATGAGCACTATTGGAACATTGCTAAAGTTTCACTATCAACCAATACTGTTATGAACCATCGCTAATATTCATTAGCTAATGCAACATGGCGACACAAACTGCAGCGAGCGCTTTGTTGAGATACACAATGTTTAGGGTAATGCTGCTGCAAAGTACCGTTATTCACGTATAGACTGGGACGCTGGTATGAGTATTGGCTGGCGCTTATCTCAGTGCATTAATCGTTGCCTATCGTCAATCGGCGCTCGCCCCTTGCTTTTTCGGTTTAGAATTTCGTTGCGCTTTTTTGGCCGGCCGCATAATGCGTGTAAATCGCGATAATAACGCGGGTTTTTTTTTGGCAGCGGGGTAGGCAGCCAAAGGATTTTGGCTAGTTGTCGCAGTTTCAACTTGCCTTTGTTTTATGTTTATGCTGGGCCCATTACAAGGACGTAGCCGAACGCGAATGCGTTCTGAAATATGAGCGCAAATGAAGCGACCAACGCCGCATCAATTGAGTTGTAGTCGTCCTGCTGCTCCTGCTGCTGCGGCTGCTATTCCTGCTGCTGCTCGTTAGCTCAAATTGCAATTGAGCAGCCTTTGCCTAGATAGCAGTGGTACGGGTTTAGAGGTTCGTTGCGTTCTATTGCCAGTTATCTGATCGAATGTAATTATGATTATGACGTTGATTTGCTACATTTGCCAGCCCCCCAACATTTGCCGGAATAAAACAGCCAGTTACAAAAGTAAGGACATACCGATAAAATCGCAAAACAGAAAGCAAGGGTTCAAGTCCGGGTCTCAACTCGCGGCACGTGACAATTGTTCTACAGCCTTTCCATTGCTTTCAGATCAATGCTTAATACAATGTCTTATTGCGCACTCCGATATTGTTTAATCGCATTGCTGCTACAGTTTCAAATTTCACTTTACAACTACACCCGCTGCTCTCATACCCTCGATAAGAGCAGCTATCCTTTGCCCACGTCTATCTCCTTGTTTACCTGTTACGCACAGTTTGTGTTTCAGATAAAACCTACCATACGCCCAGTGCCTGGCACGCGTATGCAAAAAAAAGGAACAAAAATAAAAGGGATGACATTTGACCAGGTTGAGGACTACATACGAGGCCAACCAGTGGAAACTCTGTCAACCTAAGCTAAAACCCAACTAATCCGATCAAATGATTGTGCTTTTTGTCAGCTCTCACATCTACTTCCTGACTTTAACAGTTGCAACACAAACTCACACACACACACACACACTAAGCCGACAACTGACAACAGACAGTTAAAAGTTTCCTTGGGGTGGATAAATAACAAAAATTCTTGGAAAATTTTACGATTCTGTTTTAGAATCATCGCATTAAAATTAAAATACTAAAACGTTAAAAATAAAAAAAAAAAACAAAATGTCAGCCAAATAAAATTAAATATTTGGATAAAAAATAAACAAATTTGTAGGCAATAAATTATTATGTACTTTAATTCTCAGTTTCACCAGAACTAAGGCAGCTGCTAAGTTCGTCAAGATATTCTATAAGTATTTAACTTTTTACAAGAAATATAGTTACCTTTATATATAAATATATCGAAGTATATATAATTATATATATTGTTATTATATGCTTAATTCAAATAGAGCATTTACTCGTCGTTCAGCAGTTGAATTCGTGCATTCTTATCGTGTAAACATTGGAAATTATTATTTTGCATATTTCATATAATTATTTATTAGAACAGAACTTTATTTTTTTTTTAATTCTATTTATAGAATTAATTGTGCTTAATTGCTTTTAGTTTTTATGCAATTCGAACATTTAACTCAATTATATATCAATGAAACAATCGGAAATAAGCTTTGGGTCGATTTTAAGGTGCTCTTATATAATGTTTAGAGTTGGGGTTTTTTTTGTCGTTAAATATACTTTTTGTGATTAAATTTTATGAGCAAGGAATGTGCTTATAAAATGGATTCCTGGCATGGCCACCAATGTCTTTGGTGCTTTTGGGTATCGATAATTTGTGGATAAATTTATTGCGATCGGGTGAAAGCAACGCCCACAAATGGGCAAAAAAAAATAGGAAAAAATAACAGAATAATGGAAGAAAGGAGAAGAAAATGCGAAAGCAAACGAGAGGAAAACAAACGTCTATAAAAATTTGTCACTCGAGAAATTAATTGCCCTTGAAAAAAGGGGGAAAAGACATGAGGCAAGTACAAGAGGCAGAGGCAGGGGCAGCGCACACGCATTAGGCCCACACAAAGCTGACATATGGTGCACTGTTAGTGCCTGCAGCAGGAGTAACACATATCGACGGGACACCCACAACAAAGCGCATTAACCATGTTCAATTGGATTGGGTACCGGCTAGCGAATGCTAACTGCCTGGTGCTGCGTACTTGGTCCTTGCTGCTGAGTGCTGGGTCACTGGTCCCGGGGAAAGTCTCAGTCTCAGTTACACCCCTTTCGGAGGCGCGTCTGATGGTGACGCGTCGTGTGAATGGATGGCGAGCTTGGCTGGTAGAAAAGGACCATTTGACGACTCAATTTATTGGCGACACGGCGCACAGGACAGAGGACACACTTAATTAGCCATGACAATCAATTTCGAATGCAACTTATGCTCGAATCAGCAGAAACTACAAAAGGACATCGACAACTATTTCGAGTGCACACCAAAAGGATGTCCAACCAAGTGGAAGGAATTACATTTCGATTGCGTGGCAAAAAAACATTCAGTTAAAAAATGAGCATAAGGTGTATAAGGATTAGATGGAGTACAACAATATTAAGTGTATTGAAATGAATCTCGATTGAAGTTAATGAAGCAATCAAATGTCCGAATGCTCATTGTGAATTGCTCAGCAGATTAAGTGCTAAGTTGGAAGTATCTGTAACCTTATTCTATATAATCGAATTCAATTTTTGTATGTAAACTTACGGCTTTGGTTACGGAATCGATAAGCCTAACAAATATGTCCTGTTCCTGGCGAGCACCTGTAACAAAAACCAAATGATGATGTTGTTTACTGACAGTTCTTACACTTAACTTGGTTTATAGGGATTACTTACCATTCGCATATAGCAACTGTAGTCTATATTGAATACCATTGTTAGTCTTTGTGGCATCCGACTCCGAGTCCTTTTCAATGAAGCCGATGAACGCTGTTCGCTCGATCTCAATGGGCTGCCCGGCACGATCGTAAAGCGCAATTACAAAGTGAAAGAAATTCGACTTCCGCAGGTTGCTGGGCGGCTGTTTCTCAAAGTGGGCGCGGCCGATGCCAAGGCTGCAATTAGTAGGCGAAAAAATGTATGTTTAAACCAGGCCAAAACTCTGACATTCTCTCTAATTATACTATTAACAAAGTAAACAGAGGGTATTCTAGGTACTTTGCGCAATTAACAGTGTTCTGGGCCAACTAATATCCCTCATTGTTTGGGACAACTCAATTACTTGACAGTGACATTTAACCAGCAGCCGCTGGCTGTTGAAGAAGTGGCTTGTATCTAGTGGTCAGTGGTCAGTGGTCAGTGGTCAGTGTTTTAGTTGACGGTGACAGCTATCATTAAAAGCGCATAAGCAACTTCAACGTGACACAATAATCCTGATGAATAAAGGAATTAACACACAGCAGACTCAGAATCAAGAAAGGGATGGAATGTGTCAGGACAAGGATAAGGACGAGAACGAGGACGAGAACGTATAAAGAAGTTGTGGTTAAAAACAGCGACTCGTCACTCCGCAAACAACAACAAATATTTATGTTATGTGGGCCAAGCAAACATTGTAATTATAAGGACACAGCCAGGACAAACACACATACATTTGAGGCACACTCTTGCACTTTAACATGGGCAATGGATATGGACATGGGCTAAAGGCTTGTCCTTTCCATATGCCAAATGTCAGCACTATGTCTCCTTTAACTCCCACTATTCCTGTGTTATCATTTCTGCTGCTCACCTTATGGCTGGACTCCTGTCTGTGTTTTTCTGTCTCTGTCTGGGTCTGTCAGCGCAATTACAGGACAATGCTAACTACCGCAGGAGTTGCGACCCTCGGACACGGCCGAGTTGTTCTACTGCTGCGCTTTCCTTTCATATCGCATTGTATTCTATCGTATAGTATACATAACGAACAATTTAATTTAGAAAATGCTGATTTTATCAGATTTGTATTATTTATTCAGAAAATGTCAAGAAGTATCACTTATGCCCATTGTCCACTGTAAACACTACACCCACTGTACAGTATACACTTCAACCTAATGTTATTCACCATTCTGCGCCTTCTCGTGGTCCTCGACGCCTGCAATTATATACACATTTGCCAAAGGATAATGCCAGTGAAATTTACCCTCTCTCTCCGTCTATATCTCTCTCTCTCTCTCTCTCTCTCTTTTAAATGGCGAACAGTTAATAATAGACGCAGTGATAAATTGTTTCAAAATCAACCAAACCATGGAATATATATAAAAACTATAAGTCAGTCCAAGTTATGTCAATCGGAATACTTTCTCTACTTTCTTTCTGAAAGTGAACAAATAACTAGACATTTGGTAATTCATATATATATAAGCTTATATATTACCTATAGGTAAAAGCCCTAAGGACTTTAAATGACTCAAATTAGTAACTGTTCTTCGACATCCAACAGATAACAATAAACAGAAAAGATAAAGATAACAAATTATCAACAGATAATATATAATATAATTAATAGTCTATTCCTATGTGTATATAGTGGAAATCTATTGATAATAAACTGAAGTTATCCCAATTTTTTCCTAAATTTTGTGCTTTGTTTTTTCAACTCAATTCACCTATTATAGAGTTATAGATTCTAAATTTAATGATATTACAAGGAGCGCTATGCATATCGTAGTTAAATGCAATTTCAATTTGGCAATTTGCGAAAACAAATGAAATTAGACAATTTGTGGCAGATCTAGCAGCAAACTGCAGCAAGTATATGGGGATATATATATATGTATAGATGTATATACTGGGGAAAATGTCAGGAGAATTGGCAGAATGAGTAGAACCTTCGATGGGATTCAAATGGCAAACTGCTGCCGAATGATGTTCGAGTTCGGGAAATACGACACATAAATGCCAGACATGTTACATGCTGTTGATGTTGCTGTTGTTATTGGTGTTGTTGTTGTTGGTGTTGGTGTCGGTGTTGGGAGAAAGGTTATTGTTATGGCGCTGTTTCCAAAGTGAACACCAAAATAAGGTATAAAAAACAGCGAGTCGTCCTCCAACTCCCACCCTCTAACATCCGCTTGAAATGTTGAAGAGGAATCAACTTGGAATTGGGAGTTGCTGCTGGAACAGGTACTATGTCTGAGTTTGGGCTTAGGTCTGGGTCTGGGTCTGGGTCTGGGCTTGGGTTTGGAACTGAGTTTGGTTAGCTAAGCAGCAGTCGACTGTTGACTTTTGCCGACATTTTCATTCTATGGATTGTTTGCACTTGCCGCCAATTTGCGAAAAACGTTTTGTGGCCGTTTTGCTGTTGATTTTATTATGCCAACATTTAATTGTCGGAAATCGATGCCCAGGTGACCATCAGGAGGCTTGTATAGTACTATACTGGTGCTCTGTAGTACTGTATAAATGGGTTTGGTATTCCTACCCAGAATTGAGGTGATTCGTGGTCACGTTTTGTCTATTTCGCGCACGTGAATTTTCATTTAAAGCTTTTTCTATTGTTTCTTTTTCTACTCTTATTGTTGTTGTTGTTGGGTATTTGCACTCATCGACTACTGGAATTGTCCTTTAAAAAGGACACTTTATTTACAATATTGTTGCTATTGGTTTTGTTTGCTGTGTATTCTGCCATTGTCGCAATATTGAACACATTTTATGGCCGTTGTTGCATTGTTTCCGCCTTGCGACTGGCTGCAATCTTTGTTGAAATAAATTTCAAATATTCCTGATTTATGATCAAATTTGTTGTTTGTTGTACATACACATATATAATATAGTATTGCGTATATATAAATGATCTAGTTGTTGCTACAATATGTGACAGAGATAAATAAATAAATGGCTAAAGTGCACCTACAAAATATTGACTCGACCGATTATGGCCACAATATTTATTCCTTAGCCAAACTTTTGCCTTTTATTGTTCAAAACTTTTATTGGCCATCACAGACAATAACAACTTAAACCTTTAAAGTTGACTTGTACCAATTATTTTTCCTTCTCGTTAACTTTAATTAAAATTATTGTCGACTTTTGTTTCTTTATGCGATTATTGCAACAGCAATAACTCAGATATTATGCTCCTAACTAAATTATTATAATACAATTTCGATTTGTAATCAACAATGTTTTTAACAGCTTAACAAATTATCATTAATTTTCCTTATGATAGTAAAGTAGATTGTTTTTTAATAAAAAATACATACAATTTATATATTAATTTATTTATATATTGGTATATTTATATAATTAATTATTTATATTGTATTTATATAATTATATTTTAATATTTATTTATTTATTCATTTAATGATCGATTGATATTTTTCTTCTTTTTTAGTTTATTTCTTTATTTACTTATTTATTAGATTACTATTTATTTATTTACTTATATATAAATTAAAATATTTATTTAGTTAAATTCAAATATGGCCAATTGTAGAAATTTTAAATTTATAACATAATATATACATTAAAAGATGATAGAAGGTGTTTCATTATTAGACTAATTAGTTATAAGAAATAAATATATGTATTATTAAATAATAAATGCTAAAAAAATAATAAACTCATTAATTTTATGTATTATATTTTACTTCTCATTATTATTATTAGTTTCTATTTTAGTTATTAAATATTTTAAATGTAGTTTCTAAGATTATTAAAAGTGACTTTAATCTGTCTGTCAATTAGTGCAGAACCACTTTTAAAATTAAAAAAAAAAGTAATATGTAACTGTTTCATTTGTTTAATATATATTAAATTTTTAAAAGTTATAAATAATGTATAGAAGAAAATAATAAATATATTTTTTTATATACCTTAATTTATTAAAATGAAAATGGAATTTCTTTGCACTTTCCAGGTAAACCAAATGTTTGATATAATAATTCTTTGATTTTATTTTTATTAAAAAAAAATAATAATAATTGAAGAGTTTGTTAAAATACCAATTTTAATATATAAAAATTAAGTTAAGAAAATTAAATCGTATTATATATGATTAACTCTATGATTAACTATCGCTCTAAACTTAACACAAAAATTTCATGGTGATTTAAGTAAAGATTTTAAGAAATGAGAAATATGTTCGAAAGATTTTGAACTTGGTAAGATTTTAATGTGATAAATACTTGATTGTTAGATAAAAGTAAATTTGTAACTAAAAATTGAATTTTTTATATATACAGTCGATGTAAGAATATATATTAAATATATAGTATAATATATTAACTAAATTATTTTTGATGATTCAACCAATATTAGATGCAGAATAAATTTATAATTTGGCATTATTATTTACCTCACATCGGAACGCATTATCTTATTGTTTGTATTATTTAGTGTTTGATTGTGATTATGATCCTGATTAAGGATATTATCGTGAGATATATGCTGTTGTTGCTGTTGTTGCGTATGTGTGTGTGTCTGCGTATTTGTATGGGTATGTTGAAGGTGGTGATTTGCCGTCGCGGAATGCACTGAATGAAAACCCGCTGTCATTTTCACCAATGTAGCACTGAGACTCGCACTTTCCACTTGGTTTTCGGCCACACGCGCACTTCTTCTCGGCGCAAACATCTCACGCTAGAAACATCTCAGACACAACTAAACAAACAGTCCACAAGAAGAAGCTTTCCCGAGAAGTTCTCTAGCCACTGTTACCCTCAGTCAGCCCCCCGTTGAACAAAAGCAACCCTATAAACATAGCCCGGGGGCGCTCTTCTTGTAATTCAATTGAAATGAACGCTGAGGCGAAAGTAAAAGTGAAAGTGAAGCGCCAACAAAAACATCCCTTTGAGCGCTACACAAAGCCCAAAAAGTACATCAACTCAAAGGCAAAGCAACTCACGCAACACCCACCCAAACACACCCACACACACACACACACATACTCAACATATAAAAAACCATCAGAAGTCAAGACTAGAAAGTGCGTGCGGTGTACCCCAATGTGGCAGAAGACGCTTTAAGCAATTTTGAGTGAAATTGGTCGAGTGAATTTTTGTGTTTTGTTTTGGGTTTGCCTTTTGGACTGGCTCAAAAGGAAGCTGCTGGATGAATGGCTATAAAAAGCGCCTCACTTCATTGACTCTCTCCCTAACTGGCTAACTGACTGACTGTCTGAGTGACTGAATGACTAACTGACAAAGTGAGTTCATTTTGTGTTTTTTGTTTTTTTCCTTTTGGCATCATAGCTCCCCCTCGGGGGTCATTCGTATTGCGCTTGCCGGCTTTGGTAAAACGTAAACAAACGCTTTTTTGGAGACTTTTATTATTTGTGCGAACTTTTTATTTTTGTTGCCGCAACATGCTACATGTTGCTAGAGGATAAGACTAATGTTGCCAAGTCTGAGATTAAGAGCTTACCTAAGCATCACTTCAAATTCAATTTACATACTAACTGGGATTGGAGGTGAATTCTATTGATATACGATCCTTAAATTTGACACTTTTAAAACTGCAAAAATTTTTATTTCTCTAATTTATATTGAAAAGAGATTGATTGGATTGAAAAAAGAGTATTTAGGGAAACTACGGATATTCTGAAATAACAGATCCCATTGCAACATAGAAAGTAAATAAACTAGATCAACTGAAGTTATTAAACTTAGATTGCACCTTCAAACCACATTTTAAAGAGAGTAGAGAGCAGTTCAGGGAATTCTAAATCCTGTAGAATTAATATAAGAAATCACTTCAATACTTTTAGCCTTAACTAGTATACTTCACTTAAGATTTGAGCACTTGTATAATTCCTGGCTAGAGGTTTTTATGGTGTTCACTTTAAAACGTGGAATCAAAAGAATAACATATCCAAGCTTTACTTACTTGGTCTGATCAACGACTGGCTGCATGGCCCAGCGGCCACCAAGTGGCTCCTCTTTAAGAGATGTCATAGGACCGCGTGGCTGATTCATGTCAGCCGCCGAGGGTGGCAGGCTGAACATGAGACTGCCAGCGGATCTTGGTCCCGCGGTGGGATATAGCTTGCGTCCCCATTCCATGCCCAGCTCCAGCGTTGGCCACGGTGAGGCCGAGCTGAAGCCTGGCACCGGCTCCTCGGAGCGCAGCTTGAAACTCTCACCGCTGGTCAGGGGTGCTGTGCTAGCGAAGTGATGATGCTGGTGAAGATCGGCGTACGGATAGTCGCTCACTTTTGTATAGTTGCTCGCGGCAGGTGTTGTTGCTAATGTGGCAGCCGTGGTGAATGTTGTTGTTGTTGGCGCTGCTGTTGCAATTATTGCGACAAATATTCACACAAAGCACAGTTTGATTTGAAGTTTTGATTTTCTTTACTTGTTTGTTTTTTCTTTTTGTTTTCTTCTTTCTGCTGCTTTTCTCTAGATCTCTAGATCTCCCTGAGAAACAAGTAGTACACGGCAATCAATAGTCAACGACACAGTTACGGATACGAGAATAGAGCACGAGTATAGAGCTTAGCTTGGATTATCAATCGATACCGACGCACAAATTGCACAAATCGAGGCTTATTTTGGGGAGTTTTATTTGAGCCCGTTTTGTTATTAACCTACTAGGATTATATATGTATATATTGGAGTGTGTGTGTTCTGTATGTATGTGTATAGGTGTGGGTAACTATATATGTATATGTATATGTATGCCTCTGTGTATAAGTGCCAATGCACCGCGGAGAATTTGGGATTTTCGGAAAATTGGTCTCGCAACAAGTTTAAGCGGCGCGCGCTACCGTCCCGAGTGGCTGTTAAACCCCAACTGAATCCGAGTCTGCTGCGATGCTGCTGCAACCGAACGTCGAACGGCCAAGGCAACTGCGCAGCTTCGAGCAACGAACAGCGACGCCAACAGCAGACGGCAGCAACATTAACAGCAATAGCAATAGCAACAGCAACAGCAACTGCCACAGCCACAGCCACAGCTATAGCCACAGTCACAGCAAAAGCAGAAGGCAGCAACATCAACAGACGGCAGAGCAAGTGAAGCCGCAACGACCAACGAGAGTTGAAGTCGCAGTGGAAACGAAACGAGTGTGCGCCGCAGGAGCACAGCGGGCGGTTGTTGTTCTTGTTGCCGTTGTTGTAGTTGTTGCTTTTGTTATAGAGGATATATACCTGGTTAAGGGGGCGGGTGGGTATACTTGTATCGCAGCAGTAGTCGTAACAGCAGCGGCAAAAGCAAAAGCAGCAACAGCAATAAGACATAACTGCGACTAGGCGCACGTAAGGCATGAACGAATGGAAATCTAACCTATCGCTGGGAGTGGTGGTTTTTCAGGCCAAAGGGAAACATGAGATTGTCCGCCGAGAGCCGAACTGTCAGCGACCATCCACCAACGATGCGAGGATACGGCGACGGCAGACGAGTATATGGTATTTGGGAAATGGGATATGGGATATGGGATATGGGACATGAGACGTTAGTCAGACAGAGAGCTAAGACAGAGTGAGAAAGAACATACAAGCATAGCAAAGAGCGAGCGAGCGAGCATATGCGCGATGTGTAGGTTGGCACGGGACCTGAACACCGACGCTCAATTGTTGTGAGACTCTGGAACGCTGTGAATTGGCACATGAGCCCAGTGCCTTCGTCTTCTGTAAGTTCTGCCAACAGGGTGCCACGTGACCCCTACCTAGGAGGCGTGTTGCCAGACAGACCCGTTAAGCCATTGTTTGGGCCAAGACCAGGTCCCCTTGCACGGTAGCTTATCTATGCTATTCCCAGGCAGCTGCTGCCAACATTTTGCAACCCAGGGAACTCTAGCAGTAACATCGGCATCGACATCAGCATCTGCATCAGCATCAACAACAGAATCAGCAGCCAATGTGTCAACGCCCCATTCCAGTGTAACACACATACAAAACCATTTGGGAATCGAAACAAAATGTCATTGTGGGCCCATCGCTGATTGGTCGATGTGATTTGAATGGGTCTCAAACCGCTTGCCAAAGAGTACACAGTGTTCGAAAGAGAGTGAGAGAGAGAGAGAGAGAGAGCTTGAGACTGAAGCAGTGCTCTTTGTTAAGTCGGCAAAGCAGAGCATTACTGTTGAAAGCAGTGCACAGGGGAACATATAGAAAATGTAAAACCAGGTCGAAATTTTTATATTATTTTAAATGCAATATTGTTGTATATTATATATATATTCTTATATATCTTATCAAGATCATATAAATCAAAAAGAAATAAATATATATATATAATAATCTTTCTTCTGTTTTACTATTAATAGAAAGTGTTTTAACTTGCTGGAATACCATATGTATCGTAGGAATTGCTTGTGGTTGTGCGTCTTCATCTTTAAAGAAGCTGTCAAACCTTTCGAGTACCTGACTGCTACTGGTACTGCAAGTCCTTCGCATCCTTTGAATTCTGGTTACCAGATTAGTATTGAACCGTGTCATGTTTAAAATTACAAACATAAGCGAAACCGCCCACCAATTTTCACGCCTCGTCAGGAAAAACAACAGGCAAACAATTTGCATTTTCCGCATTTGCGGTTTCACACTATGCGGTCGCCAGAGCAGCACAGATATAGCACAGATACAGAGGGAGAGAGAGATAGAGAGTGATTGAGCTGTTGTGTGAGTGTGTTTGTTTTTCTGTGAATTAATTTAAGGGGTGTTTTAATCCCATTTGGTTGTCACGCTCGCAGAGGAGTCAATTTCCAATAACCAGGCCCAAACTGGTAGTAAAAGGTTGTTGCAACTGCAGTTACGAAACAACTGGAAATACCTAGGTAGAAGATAGAATGACTAGATTTTCACCTCATATGCAGTTGGCAGCTATTTTGGATAACTAATTGTCAGTGGAAATGACTCCCAACAGATTGCATAGAGTAGTCAATGGGGCAAGGAATTTCCTGTGTTCGAGTCAAAGGGGCAACAAAAGATGTCCCCAAGCGTCGTTAATTACCCAGAATACCGTAGCAAAGTTTTTGACCCCAAACATTGCCCGTGTTTATTTGTTTTCTGTTTGCCAACAAAGTCAAGAAAAATTTATAATTTTTCAAACTGAGGTGGCACTCATTAGCGCCCCGTCGACCACAAAATCCGTGGCTGTGTCTACAACTTGGGATGCTCCCGAGCGAATAGCCCAATAGGCCAATAGTCGGTCGCCGGTTGATGGTCGCCTGTCCAACTCCAGCGCTTGTTCGATTAACCCCTTTTATCACGTGCTATTCTCCCAGGGACTGAAACTGGGACTGCCACTGCGACGGTGAATCGAACTGGGACTGGGACTGGTACTGGAATTGGGCCCAGCAGCTGTCATTGAACATACCATATTGCCCATCCTCTACTTTCTGTGTTTTGCCTTCGATTCCGTTGGCAGTTGTTTGTTTTTGTCGCGCATTCAAAATCACTTGGAACGCATATTTGAATTGTTTTCAATTGGATTACATGGCAGGCTCAGTGCTCACCGATTGCTAAATAATTTGCCAGCAACTTAATCTCACCCCTCCCATTCTGCTCCTCTCTGACATGCAACTGGTACTACTGGTCTGTTGCCTGCTGCTCAATGCTACTGCCTGACAATTAAATACTCAATGTGACTGTAACTGCTAGCGACTTATGGGATTACACAGAGTTGTTAGTCCGCACATTCGTAAAGGACACTCGACTCAGTCCCAACACAATGAGTGTGCGGATTGACTTTTGAACTGAAACAAACCAAATGACAACAAGAAGATTTTCATCTTAATTTCATCACTGGGGAGTGAGCATGTTAATGAGATCCAAATTAATGAAGATATAAACTGATCTTAAAAATTATCATTTGTAACAACTAATTATCGCCTTGGCTTCAATCTGGCATTAATTCATTTCACTCATGTTATTTCACTCTGTTAAATTGTGGAGCATTTCTAAATAAAGCTCATTGAGCTTCTGTTATAATAAACTGCTGTTGTAACTTACTTCTGTTAGATGCAAGCATTAACTATATTTATACTATGAGCTAATTGATGGACAACCAACATTACAATCAAGTACTCATAGGAATATATTGGGTCCATTAGGATATATAAGATAATAAAATTCAATTGAGAACATTTTCGTTTGAATTGATGAAGACATAAAACCAAATGCTAATTAGGCAGCAACTGTTCTGCTTGCAGAATTCTTCCAGCTTATTAATTTACTTTACAGATTGCATTTGAAGTCCTATAGTAAACTTAATTTTAATATATACTTATAGCCCTAGTCCAAGCTATCGAAGTATTAGAATGTATGCTCTATGTTAACGTTTTATTGCTTTTGCCTTTTGCTCTCTCTTCCAACCATTTGCAAAGAATTGTTTATTATTCTCCTTAAAAAGGAATTAAAATAAAGCATTCTAGGAGTATATCTAAATTGTATAATATGCCTAGGATGTATTAGAATATGACACTGTTTCAATAAGTCTATCATATCACCTTGCCAGCATATCTTAGCGAAGTCAAGGTCAAATAAAATATAAAGTAAAATACGCAACAAATAAAGATTTAAATGAATTTTTCTGTTTAATTTATGTATATAATTATATATTTAGGTATTTATACATTTACTTCATTTATTTATCTATTAATTCATTGTTTCCTTTTAGCCTAAATCTTAGATCAAAATTTCACATAGTGTCCGCTGTCAACTCTGTTAAGGCGCAGTGCAAATGTTATGCCACTGTTAAGTTTTGCATTGATCATGAGAAGAATCTGAATTGTCTGTAATTTAATATAAATAAATATAATTTACATAAAATTAGATCTTTTACAAAACCAGTTAACATTTAAATTTGGTTATTTAAAAAATACAATAGTCAAATATTTAATTTTAGTTTTGGAAAATCTATCATAATTAGATATTTATGAGGTTCCACTTGAATTTTCTAAGCGCCATTTTGTGTGTGTGTTTTCTTTTTCTTGCTTGTCTTTGAATTGCAGCCATGAATAATTTGACAAAGACAAAACAAGAGTCGCATGTAAATGAGTCATTTGTCATCCATAAAAGTAACGTTGAACAAAGAAAAGGCAATAATTTTCCAACATTTCCATATGTAAGACATTCACAGTGTTGAGTGTCATAAATAAGCTGTCGACTGTGTTGGGAAGAGAGCGAGAGTAGACGAAAGGAAATTTGAGGCGCGAACATTTTAATTAGTTTCCTTTTATGCATTTCCTTAAGTGTGCCTGCCGCTGGTCCTTTAACTTAAATGACTGAGCAACTGAATCCTGGTGCTGCCTAAGTCGTATGCAAATTAGTTTCCACTAAATGTTATTAAGGGGAGGAAGCACGAGATGCGATACGAACACACCGTGAAAATAAATCATATTTAGTTTCAGTTTTGAATCGATGAATCAGATGAGTGTAGAGAATCTTTGGGAGCCAATCTCAGCAACAACTAGGGTCGGGTCGAACGGGTCTGTTTGGCTTGACTTGGCTGAGTTGAAGTTCTTCAAGTCATCATTGGCTATTCATGGAATTTGTGTAAGAATCACTGTGAGATCTCTCCACGGATTTGGATGTTGCCATTGTCAAAATGCCAGATGCTGTCGGTTTGTTGAACAATAAAAGTATCTTTGGAAATGACAACATATGACAGTTGCTTTGTCTAGTCAGACCACCAAAGTTTGCTACAGCTACAACAAAAGAGACAGCTACAGATAGACAGAAATAGACAGAGAGAGCAAGAGAAATGCGTCATGAAAGTTGCATAACAAAAAAATGGTTAAAGCTTGCAACGATTGCCCAGCCGCTAACCATGCACTTGCCACACTATTGAGAAATTATCCTTATACCACATACACACACACACACACACACACACACACACACACACTCAGCTGACGTTTAGCAAGTGCTGAAGTGTTTGCCACTTGAGTCAAGTTTGGGTTGTAGTGCAACTTGTACTTTAGTAAAGGGGCGCAGCAGGTTGAAGGTTACGGCAGGCCGTGGCACGTGGCAGCCTTTGGCAGGCCAGGCCAAGCAACTAACTTACTTTAACAACAAAAAAGAAAAAAAAAAATAAAAGCCAAGTAAATTTAATTAAATTATCTCAAACACGTGTTTGACCAAATGCAACGATTTTGCGAAACAATCGAAAACCAGTTTAAATATTTACAAAGCGCTTGCTAAATGTCGTCATTGAGGGGGGGAATGGAATGGGTTTGGCTTGTGTTTCGCTTTTCCGTTTTCGTAACAACGAAAAAAAAAGGTTTCGTTTACATAAGAAAAATATTTTTGTTCTGTTTGTTTTGTTGTTCGTTTTTTTCTTTTTATCCTCCACACACCCTTTGCTCAGATTTATTATGCTGTGCGTTGAGTTCCTCAAAAGATTCTCACACAGTTCGTCAAGGTGTTTGAACTTTTTCGCACATCTCAATGGATGCACTCAGTAGCTGGTGGCCAGTAAGGAGCAGCTTATCATGTGGCTGGAAAGAAGACCTGTTTCCTTTGACTGAAGACATTCAACAAAAATGAGCATTTCATAAATATTTACCAGTTGGTCGGACTCTCTGATACGATCTCAGAGACAGATAGCTTCAAGAAGGGAAAACAACTTTAAAACATGCCATAAATACGAATTTCAGTTTTCAGTCCAACCAAATAGGCAGCATATGTATATATATATACACACACTTATATATTTATGTGTGTATGTGCAGATAAAATATCTTACGTTATTGAAAATGCTTTTAATTTTGGTATGAAATTCATTAGCTTTTTGTGTTGGCCAAAAACAAAACAAACTTGTCCAAAATTTCTTAGATATTTGGCATTTGATGTATCGAATTCGGTTCGAACTTTAGATTAAAGTTAGCCATAACTAAATCAATTTTAATTATTCGATTAAAGCTGAATTCAATTGAATATATTGATAATAATATCTAACTTTATATTGGGGCAATCATTATAAATTTTGATTGAAGCTGGCTTCAACTCCAAAAATCAGAATATCAGAAATCAAAATAAAAAAAGTATGAAAATATATAGTTATATACTTATATATAGTATGTGTAGATATAACTTTGATTTCATATATATATATATATTTTATATATTCCCGACCAGCAGCAACAATCAAAAGGATAAAACATTTTGCAGTTTGTTTAAAGAGCAAATGGTTTGCGCTTTATGTTTGTATGTATGCAAGTGGTGTATGTGTATGTGTGGGTGTGTGTGTGTTTGTGAGTATGCAATAAGGGCACTTTAGTTGTGGAACCTAAACCCATTCCCCTAAGTCCTTTTTGATGCCTTTAGCTTGGGTAGTTGAAGCAACGCTTGGCATATAAAACTTAAGATCTTTCATTAGAATACAGATTCTATTGGTGCTTCTTTTCGTAATATTCATTTATGATATAGGTGTATATATATATATATACATATATATTTAGGTTTACGACTTCGTATCGTAAAACATATAGGTAAGCAGGATACTTGTGCTCGCTTTTGGTCTCCTTGGAAGAGTTGAAACTTTAGAATTTTTATTTGAAATGATTAGTAAATTATTTAGAGCACATTCGTGCAAGTTTTACGATGTGGCACATGCATCTCATTTGGGCTTAGTGGCTCCCACTGGGAGCAGCGCCGTACGCTGGCAATACGACAAGCGAGAGGAAGATTGGAGTGTGGGTGCAAAACATGCGTTTCCCGAGTTTGGATCCTCTGGAGAACGACAAAAACGCGAACTGCTCGCATCATGCAATGAAACAGCGCTGTTGTGTTTTGGGTAGGGGAAAGATGGGTAGGAGAGAGCGTAGAGAGTAGAGAGTATTTCTCAGGTGGGGATACATTTTCTCTAGTCGCCCAACACATTAACTGGATTAATTAGCTCATTTACAGTTAACAATGTTCGTGTTAATTTCAACGAATTAAATGATAACATCGCTGGACGTTGCCCCGTTGCCCTCCTTCATATCCAAATCGAAATATATATAACCATGTATCCACACCCACGTTTATTGCAACGAGTGATATGTCACACTTTCGGCCACCAAATGGATGACAGCCGAAATGCTTGTTGACGCTAATGTCACTATTTACGGCCTGTTGCACAGTTGGTGGTAACGGTGGTGCCACATCATCTTCAAGCATTATCGATGCCACATTGTCGGAGTCTAATCCAAACTTGCACCTCGATTGCTATCGTTGTTTTCGTTGCTTGTCGCGATTTGCATAATGTGTAGCACCGCTCAGCCACACCCCACACCCCACATGCCGTACAGCTCTCAAACGCCCTGCTCGTTTGTGCCCTTTTTGGAGTGGCAAGCATAATTTGACTTCATTATGCGAACAGTTGTTGCCTTTAGTTTTGGTAATTTATTTCAATTTTTTTTGCTACCCTCCTCTTTCCACACTCATTTCACCTCACCTCTCCATGCCATACCATACGAAGTGACATACTCGAGTGGCACAGCCATAGATTACCCAAGCTCGTCCTGGCACTGTGTTATCCATCCCCTGCCCGGAAAAGGGGTTAATGTGAGTTTTGCTTGTGGAAAAAATATGATCATATGTTGTATTTGTAACTGTAATTTGTGTTTATTGTCTCTTCTGGCTGGCAGCTTTCTCGATGGTCCAAAAGGTCCTGCCTCAAATACAACTAAGGCTCAAGAAGAAGCACAAAGTTTGGCTGTAGTCTGAGTCCCAGCTTGGCAAGAAGATACTCCATGTATAATTGAATAAAAAAAATGTTTGTCAAAATAATACAAACAACTTGTTTGTTTGTGTGTGTGTGTGTGTGAGTGTGTGTGTGTGTAAGAGAGGCATTTTCCTAGCATATCCTTACGGTATTCATAATTAATTTTTGTGAAAATTTTAAGACTCATCATTTCGTTGCAGTGCAGGATGGACTAGAATGCAGCAGGATACAACAGCGACTCCCAAGAGAGCAACCTTTTTGGCCATTTAGTGCGTCCAGCTCACAACACACACACACACAAATATACATAAATATATACAGCTAACATAACGGTACATGCATGTCACAGAATGTGGGCGTGTTAGCCATACTTTGAGTTCGCAGAAGCCATCAGCTGCCTATGTCCTACCGCACCTCGTCTAAGAGACCGCCGTCTCAAGAACCGAGCATTTCTAAGGACTCATTTATACAAGGATATTGACACTTTTTCATTTAGAAGTCTCAGTTTTGAATCCAGCTCAGATATATCCTTCATCCTAAGTCTCTTATCCTCTTGTTTACTCTTGCCTGTGTATGTGTGTGTGTTTGTCAGTCCGTTTGTCCATTTGTTTGTTTGTTTGTTGTTTCGTTACTTTGTTGTTTTGTTACTAACACGGATCACTTAAAGCACATAACCATGCATATAAATTTGATTATTATTAAGTCAAGCACATTAGTACGAATTTCTGATGACGCCCATATCCTTTCACCTTACTCCTTACACTCTATACTCCTTTGTCCTTTACACCAAAGGGTCAGTCTGCTTAGGTTTCCCTGCATGTGTGGGTAAGTGTGCGTGTATGTTTCCATATGTGTTTGAGTATCTAAAAGTTAATTCATAAATACTCAGGTTTATGGCCTCCCTCTCTCACTCTTCTTCTGTTTCTCTCTCGCTCAGTCTCTCTCTCATCTCTAATATTAAAATATTTAGCACACTTCTTGGCTGGCAACTTTCACGAAAAGGCGCTTGCCTGTGTGAGGTTTATATTCATAATTTATGAGTCCATACGGGCGACACACACATACATATACGCTATATGGCACATATGTGTATTTGTGTTTATGTGTGCGTGCGACATTCATCTACTTTAATAAGCTTTAATTCAAACAGCTGCCCATTAAAAAAGGACCCAAAAAAGCCAAAGGATATAATACGATCTTACTAAAAAAATCAGTAAATATCTAATTTCATAAATATCAGAAGAATATAAAAAAATGTAATGTTGGAACAATCGTTTTAATTGTGCTATATTTTATAAATTTATATATATTTTTTTATATATTTATATATTTATATATTTATATATTTATATATTTATATATTTATATATTTATATGTTTATATATTTATATATTTATATATTTATATATTTATATATTTATATATTTATATGTTTATATGTTTATATATTTATATATTTATATATTTATATATTTATATATTTATATATTTATATATTTATATATTTATATATTTATATGTTTATATGTTTATATGTTTATATGTTTATATATTTATATATTTATATGTTTATATATTTATATATTTATATATTTATATATTTATATATTTATATATTTATATATTTATATATTTATATATTTATATATTTATATATTTATATATTTATATATTTATATATTTATATATTTATATATTTATATATTTATATATTTATATATTTATATATTTATATATTTATATATTTATATATTTATATATTTATATATTTATATATTTATATATTTATATATTTATATATTTATATATTTATATATTTATATATTTATATATTTATATATTTATATATTTATATATTTATATATTTATATATTTATATGTTTATATGTTTATATGTTTATATGTTTATATGTTTATATGTTTATATATTTATATGTTTATATGTTTATATGTTTATATGTTTATATGTTTATATGTTTATATATTTATATGTTTATATGTTTATATGTTTATATGTTTATATGTTTATATGTTTATATGTTTATATGTTTATATGTTTATATGTTTATATGTTTATATGTTTATATGTTTATATGTTTATATGTTTATATGTTTATATGTTTATATGTTTATATGTTTATATGTTTATATGTTTATATGTTTATATGTTTATATGTTTATATGTTTATATGTTTATATGTTTATATGTTTATATGTTTATATGTTTATATGTTTATATGTTTATATGTTTATATGTTTATATGTTTATATGTTTATATGTTTATATGTTTATATGTTTATATGTTTATATGTTTATATGTTTATATGTTTATATGTTTATATGTTTATATGTTTATATGTTTATATGTTTATATGTTTATATGTTTATATGTTTATATGTTTATATGTTTATATGTTTATATGTTTATATGTTTATATGTTTATATGTTTATATGTTTATATGTTTATATGTTTATATGTTTATATGTTTATATGTTTATATGTTTATATGTTTATATGTTTATATGTTTATATGTTTATATGTTTATATGTTTATATGTTTATATGTTTATATGTTTATATGTTTATATGTTTATATGTTTATATGTTTATATGTTTATATGTTTATATGTTTATATGTTTATATGTTTATATGTTTATATGTTTATATGTTTATATGTTTATATGTTTATATGTTTATATGTTTATATGTTTATATGTTTATATGTTTATATGTTTATATGTTTATATGTTTATATGTTTATATGTTTATATGTTTATATGTTTATATGTTTATATGTTTATATGTTTATATGTTTATATGTTTATATGTTTATATGTTTATATGTTTATATGTTTATATGTTTATATGTTTATATGTTTATATGTTTATATGTTTATATGTTTATATGTTTATATGTTTATATATTTATATGTTTATATGTTTATATGTTTATATGTTTATATGTTTATATGTTTATATGTTTATATGTTTATATGTTTAATATGTTTATATGTTTATATGTTTATATGTTTATATGTTTATATGTTTATATGTTTATATGTTTATATGTTTATATGTTTATATGTTTATATGTTTATATGTTTATATGTTTATATGTTTATATGTTTATATGTTTATATGTTTATATGTTTATATGTTTATATGTTTATATGTTTATATGTTTATATGTTTATATGTTTATATGTTTATATGTTTATATGTTTATATGTTTATATGTTTATATGTTTATATGTTTATATGTTTATATGTTTATATGTTTATATGTTTATATGTTTATATGTTTATATGTTTATATGTTTATATGTTTATATGTTTATATGTTTATATGTTTATATGTTTATATGTTTATATGTTTATATGTTTATATGTTTATATGTTTATATGTTTATATGTTTATATGTTTATATGTTTATATGTTTATATGTTTATATGTTTATATGTTTATATGTTTATATGTTTATATGTTTATATGTTTATATGTTTATATGTTTATATGTTTATATGTTTATATGTTTATATGTTTATATGTTTATATGTTTATATGTTTATATGTTTATATGTTTATATGTTTATATGTTTATATGTTTATATGTTTATATGTTTATATGTTTATATGTTTATATGTTTATATGTTTATATGTTTATATGTTTATATGTTTATATGTTTATATGTTTATATGTTTATATGTTTATATGTTTATATGTTTATATGTTTATATGTTTATATGTTTATATGTTTATATGTTTATATGTTTATATGTTTATATGTTTATATGTTTATATGTTTATATGTTTATATGTTTATATGTTTATATGTTTATATGTTTATATGTTTATATGTTTATATGTTTATATGTTTATATGTTTATATGTTTATATGTTTATATGTTTATATGTTTATATGTTTATATGTTTATATGTTTATATGTTTATATGTTTATATGTTTATATGTTTATATGTTTATATGTTTATATGTTTATATATTTATATATTTATATGTTTATATATTTATATGTTTATATGTTTATATATTTATATGTTTATATGTTTATATGTTTATATATTTATATATTTATATATTTATATGTTTATATATTTATATATTTATATATTTATATATTTATATGTTTATATGTTTATATATTTATATGTTTATATATTTATATATTTATATATTTATATATTTTATATGTTTATATGTTTATATATTTATATATTTATATATTTATATATTTATATGTTTATATATTTATATGTTTATATATTTATATATTTATATATTTATATATTTATATATTTATATATTTATATATTTATATATTTATATATTTATATATTTATATATTTATATATTTATATATTTATATATTTATATATTTATATATTTATATATTTATATGTTTATATATTTATATATTTATATATTTATATATTTATATGTTTATATATTTATATATTTATATATTTATATGTTTATATATTTATATATTTATATATTTATATATTTATATATTTATATATTTATATATTTATATATTTATATATTTATATATTTATATGTTTATATATTTATATATTTATATATTTATATATTTATATATTTATATATTTATATATTTATATATTTATATATTTATATATTTATATATTTATATATTTATATGTTTATATATTTATATATTTATATGTTTATATATTTATATATTTATATATTTATATATTTATATATTTATATATTTATATATTTATATATTTATATATTTATATATTTATATATTTATATATTTATATATTTATATATTTATATGTTATATGTTTATATGTTTATATATTTATATATTTATATATTTATATATTTATATATTTTATATATTTATATATTTATATATTTATATATTTATATATTTATATGTTTATATATTTATATATTTATATGTTTATATGTTTATATATTTATATATTTATATGTTTATATGTTTATATATTTATATGTTTATATGTTTATATATTTATATGTTTATATATTTATATGTTTATATATTTATATGTTTATATATTTATATATTTATATATTTATATATTTATATATTTATATATTTATATGTTTATATGTTTATATATTTATATATTTATATATTTATATATTTATATATTTATATATTTATATATTTATATATTTATATATTTATATGTTTATATATTTATATATTTATATATTTATATATTTATATATTTATATATTTATATATTTATATATTTATATATTTATATATTTATATATTTATATATTTATATATTTATATATTTATATATTTATATATTTATATATTTATATATTTATATATTTATATATTTATATATTTATATATTTATATATTTATATATTTATATATTTATATATTTATATATTTATATATTTATATATTTATATATTTATATATTTATATATTTATATATTTATATATTTATATATTTATATATTTATATATTTATATATTTATATATTTATATATTTATATATTTATATATTTATATATTTATATATTTATATATTTATATATTTATATGTTTATATATTTATATATTTATATATTTATATATTTATATATTTATATATTTATATATTTATATATTTATATATTTATATATTTATATATTTATATATTTATATATTTATATGTTTATATATTTATATATTTATATATTTATATATTTATATATTTATATATTTATATATTTTATATATTTATATATTTATATATTTATATATTTATATATTTATATATTTATATATTTATATATTTATATATTTATATATTTATATATTTATATATTTATATATTTATATATTTATATATTTATATATTTTATATGTTTATATGTTTATATATTTATATGTTTATATATTTATATATTTATATATTTATATATTTATATATTTATATATTTATATGTTTATATGTTTATATGTTTATATATTTATATGTTTATATGTTTATATGTTTATATATTTATATATTTATATATTTATATATTTATATATTTATATATTTATATGTTTATATATTTATATATTTATATATTTATATGTTTATATATTTATATATTTATATGTTTATATATTTATATGTTTATATATTTATATATTTATATATTTATATATTTATATATTTATATATTTATATATTTATATATTTATATATTTATATATTTATATGTTTATATATTTATATATTTATATATTTATATATTTATATATTTATATATTTATATATTTATATATTTATATATTTATATATTTATATATTTATATATTTATATATTTATATATTTATATATTTATATATTTATATATTTATATATTTATATATTTATATATTTATATATTTATATATTTATATATTTATATATTTATATATTTATATATTTATATATTTATATATTTATATATTTATATATTTATATATTTATATATTTATATATTTATATATTTATATATTTATATATTTATATATTTATATATTTATATATTTATATATTTATATATTTATATATTTATATATTTATATATTTATATATTTATATATTTATATATTTATATATTTATATATTTATATATTTATATATTTATATATTTATATATTTATATATTTATATATTTATATATTTATATATTTATATATTTATATATTTATATATTTATATATTTATATATTTATATATTTATATATTTATATATTTATATATTTATATATTTATATATTTATATATTTATATATTTATATATATTTATATATTTATATATTTATATATTTATATATTTATATATTTATATATTTATATATTTATATATTTATATATTTATATATTTATATATTTTATATATTTATATATTATATATATATATATATATATGTATATATTTATATATTTATATATTTATATATTTATATATTTATATATTTATATATTTATATATTTATATATTTATATATTTATATATTTATATATATATATATTTATATATTTATATATTATATATTATATATTATATATTATATATATATATATGTATATATTCTACACGCACACACGCACACGCCACACGCCCGCGCGCACACGCCGCACGCGCACACGCCCACACGCCCGCGCACACGCCCACACGCGCGCGCACACGCACACGCACCCACACGCCCACACGCCACACGCGCACGCCACACGCCCCACACGCCCCACACGCCACACGCCACACGCACACGCCACACGCCACGCACGCACACGCCACCACACGCACACGCCACACGCACACGCCCACGCACACGCACACGCCACACGCCACACGCACACGCCACACGCCACACGCCACACGCCACGCACGCACACACACCACACACCCCACACGCCACACACGCACACACACGCACACGCCCCACACGCCACACACCACACGCCACACGCCACACGCACACGCACACGCCACACGCACACGCCACACG